>CM062294.1:89587473-90032268 GCA_031216915.1 Pictodentalium vernedei
TTTTATTACTTAAAATTTTATCCCTGTGTGGGCAATACACTATCATTGAATTGATTGATTGATTGATTGATTGATTGATTGATTGATTGATTTTATTCAGCAGTACACCATGTATAGAATCAAAATCAAAAATATACATAGAGGTAACATTATTCACAACTACATGATTGCAGCACAGGGAGATGGTGTAGCCACTAGTGGCTGTCTTCCCGTCATTCCCATTTAAAAAAAGAAAATCATTTCAAACCACTTGCGAGCCAGGTATTCAATTTGCCCTGTATCTTTTACCCCGCATCATATCAAGCACACTGAAGCATCATAAATTCTCGTTTGGTAAGGAAAAAAATGAACTTATTTTAGAAAGAAATATTGGTAGTGTCACCTTAACTTGTGTTGGGTAAAGGTTTAATCTAAAAAAAACCTAATGGGCAGCATTGAAAACTATCGGTGATAAACATATTAACTTGTACAGAGCCATGATCTATTCATGTTCTTTGATTTTTGCAATGTGATGCACTGTTGGGAAAGGCTCCCAAGTTTATTCAAAATAAGTTCCTGGGTTCTCATCATGACAGACCAAATTTTGAACTCTGTTGAAAATTATGACCTATGTCTAAAAATACATTTACAATAGCAATAAAATGACTACTTACAACAGTAGGCCAGAAAAAGTTGAAAATCTGTTTCTCAATCCCCCCCCCCCATGTTGTAAGTAGTAATTTTATTGCTACATTTACAGGAGCAATATTATGACTACTTACAACATTAGGCCAAAAAAGTTGAAAATCGGTTTCTTGCCCCCCCCCCCCCCCACCCCCCCCCCCTTCGCATGGTCCTTTTGGCTGCTGCATGCTCTCTTTTTATATATAACCGATGCAAACTTAACAAAATAGTAATTAAATGGTTTATGTCTGATATTTTACCCAAGTGACTATATTTGGTGAACAGTATTTTGAAAATACTCAGCGGTTTAAGAGTTTCTCTGGTGTCAAAATATCTAGACTTCAGGCTGCCATTTTTATCCATAATGCAACTAGAAATTTAACCAATTCAATCTTTTCTGACAGAGCTCACTGAGCTCTGTCAAACAAGGATGAATTGGTTAAATTTTCTAGTCACATTATGGTGAAAAATTGGTAACCGGAAATTTATATATTTCAACATCAGTGTGTAGGGGGTTAAGCATAATCAATGAAACTGACCACATTGGGCCATCATACTGGTTGAAGAATAATATTCTGTTTTCACTTTCAGTTTCCTTCTAGACAGACTGCTTCAGTATGAGAAAGTTGAGGAGTCATCTGGAGATTCTGATGCAACTGCCTCAAGTGATAGTGATGATGGAAATAGAGATGGTCCCTCTGCCAGTAAAAAGTATGTTATAGCTTGGCTTCAACCTGTTTATCTACAACTTTCGTACATGTTCTCTAGCATGGTGTTGTGGAATAGGTTACAGTCAGAACTATGTGTAATGACAACTAGTGTACAACTAGAAACAACCAGAAACAAGTTTTGGGTATAGGGTAAAGAGTTATACAACTAGTGTACAGTGCAGATTTGGTCTTTTAGGAAATGTGCTTTTAACCCTTTACCTAACATAACAGTCAAGAATGGCCAGAAAATTAACCAGAATAAACCTACCATAACCTAAAATTTCTCGGAAGTTTCTCAATAAAACCATACAAATGTGGATATCATCAGAACCTGCTCGTCGATAACCATATTAATATGGTTTTATTGAAAAATTTTGAAATTTGTTTTCGAAAAAGGTGAAATTCAATTTATTTTTAAAAAATACTGTGTAAGTGGAAGGGTTAAATTGTAAAGGTTTATCCAGATTAAATTTGTTTACAGCAAGCAGAAACATTTTTTTTTTACTAACTCTTTACCTAAAAATTTAATGGCCATATTAGAGCTGCAATATTCTCAAAAATCACCTTTCAAATTCTTTTATTGTTTTCAATTTTTGTCTTCTAAACACAACTCATAAACCTTGTTGGAACGAGCCCATTCCAATGAAGAGGTCAAATAGTTTGTTTTCGAAGTGAAAAATAAAGATTTTCAATTCATTTAAATTAATTTTTTGCAAATGTTGCCCAGGAGTAATGTTAGGTAAATAATATAATTGTTTCGCAAAGAATTTATTCAATTGTTTGGTGTGTTTTCAATTAGTTTTTGTCTGTGCCAACAACTTTTGATATCTTCCTGACACATATGCATTTTTGTGAATTTTTCAACAAACCACTTCATGGCTACTGTGAGACAACTGTGACCTGTTTTGTTGAAAAATTCAGTAGGATCTGGCTTTAACCCGTAAGGGGTATTTTTATACATTTTTGGTATACTTTGAAAGTCTACCTCCTGTGGCTTTGCAGTTGTTTTAGTCAGGTCTTAGCTGCCAATAGAGGCAGCCAAAACTTGCCAAGAAAGAACTAGAAACAAGTTTTGAGTTTACCCAAACAATGCATGCTGGGGCATCTGTTTCTTTGCATTAAACAGTTATCAAAGTTGGAATTAGGCCCTTTAGGGTTAGAAAATCATTGAGAAGAGGATTATACAGTTTGTAGAGGAACATTTTGTTAAAATATGACAAGATTCCACCTCTGCTAAGAATAGTGTAAAGAGTTATATTTATTTATTGATTTGGGTTTAATG
This sequence comes from Pictodentalium vernedei, assembly GCA_031216915.1. Classification (NCBI taxonomy): domain Eukaryota; kingdom Metazoa; phylum Mollusca; class Scaphopoda; order Dentaliida; family Dentaliidae; genus Pictodentalium; species Pictodentalium vernedei. The sequence continues at coordinate 89,590,129 of CM062294.1, forward strand.
GCACTTTCGACAGCTAGGGTCACCTCATACTAACTCCACCCAATACAGGGTTAGCATTGGTTGAAGACAAGTGCACCATCGACGTGAGGTATGCCTTATTACACAACGCACCCCCATGTGGGCAGTTAGGATTAAGTGTCTTGCCCAGGGACACAACGTGGTTGCCGCAGGTGGGATTTGAATCGAGGACCTCTCGGCTTGTAGCCTGCACCTCTACCAACTGAGCTGCCGTGCTCCTGGGTAAATAATTAAACACTGCATTTTCAGCAGGTAAAGAGTTAGGTTTCTTTATTGGTGTTTAACCACACTTTCAGCAGCCATGATCATATTTTTTATTGGAAAATATATTTTATTAAAAAAAAAGTAGGGGATATCCAAACTGATGTTGATATTTTTGGAAAATGGTATTGGATACGCGTGATTGGACACATCAGTATGTTACCAGGTTTAGTGTGGATCATGAATGTCACCAGCCCACAAAAACTTCATGCATGTTTTTCACACGAGGGGTACGTTTTGAAATTTTTATTTATACTGGACAGGCTTTTTCGGAGATCTCATCATTCTTTTCTTGGTATAAACTCGTTCATCAATAGTTTCTGGTCGGAATGCAACTTTTGAGGTATGTAAAGACTGACACGTGATGAACGTTTACGTGCCGTTGGCATCTTGGAAATTGACAACAGACAGACTGCCGTGGCTCAAATTCTCAATGTTACTCAATCGATGATTAGCAGGTTATGGTCATGCTACCGTCAGACAGGCAATGTTGATGACAGACGGCGGTCAGGTCGTCCAAGGGCAACAACTGCTAACTAGGATCGTTTTCATCCGAACCACAGCATTACAGAACTGCCATCAAAGTGCCTCAGAAATTGGACAGCAGCTGCACCGAGCGACAGATGTGCGAGTCAGTGGTCAGACTATCCGAAATCGCCTACACAGCTGGAATTTGTACGCTCGACAACCTTGAATAATTCCACGTTTGACTGAACATCACATCGCAGCAAGGCGTAATTGGTGTGGAGCATGCCAGTGCTGGGAAATCAACAGTGGAGCAACGTCATGTTTTCCTATGAATCGAGGTTCCCTCTTGACTTCCTCGACAGGCGAAACAGAGTGTGGTGGTGGCAGAACGAACAATACCATGACATAATCATTAGGCAGCACAATCGTTTTGATGGTGGATCCGTTATGGTGTGAGTAGGCATAACCATGACAGGCAGAACAGCGTTACATGCCATCCAAGGGTGTGTCACAGGGCAGTACTACCATGACAATATGTTAGCAGCTCATATGGTGCCATTTGCATAACGTCACAGCCGTTGATTCATTCTCCAAGATGACAGTGCAAGAGCACACAGGGCCTGTGTCTCTACAGAGTTCCTCCGGGAACAGAACATCACTACACTGCCTTGGCCAGCACTAAGTCCAGACCTTTCACCAATCCAGCATGTCTGGGATATGCTTGACAGGCATGTACGACAATGCCAACAGCCCACTACCAATGTCCAGGAACTCACTGCTGCACTGCAGGATTTATTTATTTATTTATTGGGGTTTAAGGTCACATGCTTATGCACAATGGCTCATCCTGACCGTGACAGTTTTAGGGGTGGAGGAAGCCGGAGTACCTGGAGAGAAGCATCGACAAGCAACTGTCAGCTCCCCAACATTCTAACTCTGTTCAAGCTCCACTCAAGCAGGGTTACAGTGGTTGAAGACCTGTGCACCATCGACGTGCAGTACGTCTCAGTACACGGTGTCATCGTGCCCCCATGTAGGCAACCGGGATAAAGTGCCTTGCCCAAGGACACAATGTGGGTCGTCCCAGACGGGGATCAAACTTGGGACCTCTAGCATCAAAATCCAACAGTCTACCACTGAGCCACCGCGCACCCTGATCGTGAGATGATACTTCATTAGTGTTAATTGCTTAGTCGTAATTTAGTCCCATATTATATTCATAAGTGTTATCTGGTTGAGTGCTAGAAGCCGCTATCAGGGCTTTCAAAAAAATAAGGGTTCCAGAGGAAAACCCAATATTTTCCATGCTCATTTTTCATATTCAGTCGAACGCAAATAATATTTTGTTTATATAAGTTTGTTTTATCTTAAATTATTGAAGAGTGCCTGTGGGCATTCTTCAATAAGTTGTAATAAAACAAATTTTGATGAACAGATTCACACCACGAAAAAAAATGTAGCCCTCAACCAGTTAATACATGTAGCTTAGTCCTAATTTAGTCCCATAATATTTTCATATTGCAGTTTTCTCAATTTCAATTTTTTCCCTGAGAAGGTATAGATTAAGCTAATTCCATTGTGGGTTGATAAGTTAGTTCTTTGAAGCAATAATCAAATTTGAAAATTTTCTAATGGATAAAGTGTTAGATTAATTTTTAGCTCAACTGTATATCACGTGCTTGCTGTTATTGCTGTTATTGTTCACGAAGCTCAAGGATATCTGAACGGATAATTCAGAATTTCACTTGTTAATGTGTTATAACTTTCTGATGAAATGACCGAAGTTTTTTTGTAACAAGCATTTTACCGACAATTGTTTTTTAACACTTTTGCCGGAGTGAAGAAATTCATAACAGCGAAATAGTTGAAAAAATACATTGTCTGTAAAATGCTCATTGTAAAAACAACATTCATTCTTCGTCGAAGCACAGTCATCTGGAAACTTGATCTGAAAAGATATATCACCCCTACTTCAAAATACCCCTCTTATATATTTAATATACACGTGTATATTATCTATATAAGAAAGGGTATTTCGAAGTAGGTGTGATATATCTCTTTAGATCCGGTTTCCAGATGTCTGTGATTGAAGTTCCTCTGTCCAGCTGTCCCGAAAATGTAAAGCCGATGACGCTCATGATATTTAGTCATACCGCGGTATTTTATTTTATACTGTACTCGGTATTGAAAAATCAAATACCGTGCAGCCCTACTCTCATGAATTATTTCACGTAACCAGTCCAATCAAGCGATTACTCTCTATGCAATGTTAATGTCTAGAATCCACTACAGTACTCTCTGAATTACATTATTATCCCATATCATAGGCGTTTGTTCATTCCATGACAGTCTCTGCTTGTGTAGAGTTAGTACGTTGGGGAGTCTGATAGTATGTCTGGGTATTCTGGCTTCTTCCACCCACTGTCTGACAAAAGGTGCCTTGGCTGTAAAAAATATCATTAAACCCAAATAAAAAAAAAATTGACCCTTTTCCTTTCATGGATAGGAGTTTGCACACCAGCAAGAAAAAATCTTTGCTAACTAAAAAAAATGTATCTCGTGCCTTAAAAACATATCATGTGACACCTAATTGGAAGGAGTCATTCTAGTGAGGGTCCATAAGCTATGTTTCTGCAGCAAAAGTTAAAATAATGATGAAAATAGAAGGGCAATTTTTGTGAGTAGTGCTGACTGTAATGTTAAATAAATTGTTCATAGATTGCAGATAGTGGCTTTATTACTGAGATAGTTCAAAATAAGTTCTGGTGTTGTAATTCTTATAGGGGGCGCGGTGGCTCAGTTGGTAGAGGTGCAGGCTGCAAGCCGAGAGGTCCTCGGTTCGAATCCCACCTGCGGCAACCGCGTTGTGTCCTTAGGCAAGACACTTCACCCCGATTGCCTACATGGGGGCATGATGACGCTGTGCACTGAGGCGTACTGCACGTCGATGGTGCGCATGTCTTCAACCAATCTAACCCTGCCTGTGCTGCGGTGCAGAGTTCAGAGTTACGATGTTGGAGAGCTGACAGCTGCTCGTCGTTGCTCGGTGGTTCTCTCCGGGTACTCCGGCTTCCTCCACCCGTAAAACTGTCACGGTCACGATTAGCCATTGTGCATAAGTATGTAACCTTAAACACCAATAAATAAATATAATTGTAATTCTTATATGCAGTGTATTATGGAATAGCCCAAATTTAATATAATATCTGGGTGTAAATATTTGATATTTTTTCATTATCTCCTACAAAGATATCTAAATTCGTGAATTTTATATTTGCAGAAAAAAGTTAGGTCAGTTTTCTCAAATGACAGACTTGGCAGGACTGTATCAAAAAATGAAGGCAGCTGGCCAACTTTCTGGAAATCTCTCTGTAAGTATTAGAATGTTCTTCTGTGTTTTTTTCTGTACAAATAGGTTTGCTGTTCCTCTATGTGTCTTAACCCTTTACCTAACACAAAAGGCAGAGGACACTTGTAAACAAAATTCTTGAATAACTCATTTTTTTCATTTTTTGCATCAAAATCATAGCTTATGACCTCTCATTGGAATGAGCTCAGTGAGCTCATTCCATTGAAGGGTGATAAGCTATGTTTCTGAGACAAAAAATGAAAAAATAATGAAAACTGAATGATGATTTTTGTGAATAGTGCTGGCCGGTTTTGGCCATTATTTTGGTTCCAGCAATGTTTGAAAACTTGGCAAATATATTTTTATACTGTACCAATGACCCAGACATAGCTGGTGCTAACTTTTAAAAATCTAGGGCCAAACACAAATTTTGCCCCCCAATCCCCAAAATTTGCATCTAAAACCAAAAAAATCATGTCCTAAATGGTCCTCCATAATTTCCCTCCACTGCGCATATGCAGTGTCAAGGAGGTCTCGAAATTGGCACCAATTATCATTCTTTGTTTGGCCCTTCATCAGTTCACATCTGACTGATATTTGTGCTTGTAAATCTCAGTTTAAATGATGCCAGACACATAAATATTAGAGAAATGGTGGATCTAAAGAGGAAATAGAAGGAGGAGAGGAAAAATGAGTGGCAGGAAATAATCAGGGCTGTAACTTAAAAATTTTTTACGAAATTATGTTATGTTGCCTAATTTCAAGGCATGGGCCTGTTGTTGTCATTCTTGCTATAAGTTACACTGCTTGTTCAGTGTTTCCTCTCTCCCGCTCCTTTAAGTCCCCCCTTGCTATTCTCCCATGCTTTTGGCATATTTTCTGTAATATTATTACTAAAATTTCTTGGGAGTTTTAGCTGGGTAACAGAATGAATTCTGTTCTTTTCCCCATGTTTACGTCCTCACCCATGGGTGTTTAGGCGTAGTGTTCTGCATCTACCATCTGATGTTCTGCAGTTTCTTCCCTGGAAGTCTCTGTTTTGCATCAGATAGTGTGTTATTGGTAACTGATTTCGGGCCATGGTTATCAGTGCCTGGAGTCATGTTTCTGGTGTTTATACACTTCTTGTTTACATTGACAACAGTCTCTGTGGAGGGGGATTTCTTGTCTTTGTATTAGCTTAATCATAACAAGATACATTATTATTATATGTAAGTGTTGCATTAATTTTTTTAAATATTTTTAAAATTTTTGTCCACACTTAGGCTTCTTGGGATCCATTGGGGCTCAACGTTACTTTTCGGAAACTTGGGCTTTTCTGAAAAAATATTTTTTCAAAAAATTTTTTTGATTTCAATTATTTTTTCTATGTTAATGGATCATGTTATTATGTATCTTTGTTTTCAGGGGTTGGTGCGAGTACTAGGACTTTGTGTATTCTTTTCAGAATGAAAGGATATTGTTCAAATTGTAATAAGAGGAAATCTTCCTCTGACTTTCATAATCATTGTATTAATTGTAGTCAGTGTACTCGCACTAACTCCTGTTCAGTATGTGTCAATTGGGATGACAAACATTGGAAACGTGTGTCACTGTATGTTGTTAGCGGGGGAAAAGGCCATGCCGGTCCTTTCTCTGCAGAGTCACTCTAGTTTATCAATCTCTATTTCAGAGGAACAAGAACAGGGTGATGTTTCCGTGATGTCTTCCAAAAGTGTGCCTCCATCGTCACAGTTAAATGAAGAGCTAGCAGCAAAAGTGCTCATGGAAATACGTCAATTTCCTAAGAGGTCCCTAGTAGGATCGACGGCGTTGGCGTCCGCTAGCTCGTCCGGTGTAGCGTCCATTCATCGAATGGTTCGGCAGCTGGGTTCATCCATTGCGGTCCAGGAAGGAGATTTGGGTGACGCGAGCACTATAAATAGACAAAGTGCACACCCAGTGACGATGGATCAGAGGAGAGAACGGAGGAAGCCTATTAGTCCGGTTCCTAGCTCGTCCAGGTCCATCCGGGCTGCAAGCGAGAGAGGTCCCTCTCTCGTACAACAACATCTGGGACCAGATGTTGTGGTACAAAACGTTTCGCATTCGGAGCATACGTCCGCCACTCGGGACGCTCCGTTATATAGACAGTCCGGAGAGACTGTTGATAAGGCTTCCTCATCCTCACGGCAGCGCACACGACCGCACCTTGGCTACGAGACCACGGATATCCAGCCAGCTTCGCCAATCAGGGATTCCACGGCGACCAGGCCACGCCATCCGGTAGCCAGGGACACAAGGCCTGTAGACTCCGGACGTTCGCATAAGAGAAGTATGCAGGAGTCAACGTACACGGAGCTTCCAGCGGCAAAGCAACGTAAGACCGCTACTCCACAGGCCTCAGTGACGGACATGCTATCCCAAATAGCACAACTTATCGCAGCATCCCAGCAAATGACAGAATCTCTGTCGGATCAGGAATTATCCGATGACGCTGGGTCGGTACGCTCCGCTGAAGCATCAGGTACGGATGACCGAGAACTTCATAGGGTCCGACAGGATGGCGAAAGGGATTCGGAGGATTTGGAGCTTTCCCTTTCGGAACAACATAAAGCTGCCGTAGATTTCATCCGGCATTATCTTCCAGAGGTTGTTCCGTCGGACCAGAATGCTGCAATGCCGGATAAGAGACTGATAGCGTCATTGGACACGGAATTTTTTGATCGGTTCAGGGACATCGTCCCTGAGTTTCCGACACAGTCCAATAATGTCACAAGAACATTCGAATTATTGAACGACGCTATATATAAGCTTGCTACCAAAACAGGCAGGTCTGGTTTCTTGTCCGCAAATGCTCTAAATCTGCCTTTCATCAATTCAAGGAATAAATTCGAAACGGCAGGACAGGGCATACCGAGAGTTCCTCTGCGTCTAGACGATGAGGCTAAAGACTTGGAATTGTCTATACCGTCGTCTATGTCAATTCCAACCACGACGTTGGAAACGACAATTATGTCTAACAGAGTTAACTTAGATGCTTTATCATACGCAGACCACCTTACTAAGGCGTTATCATTACGTCTCCAAGGGAAAGAATTCCAGGATATACAATCCTCATTAAGACTTCTTATAAGGGCAGTAGCTTATTCCACGTATAACTCCGCCCTTTCAGTGGCAAACCTGGAGTTGGTTAGACGTGACGCAGCCCTAGCTATATGCACGCGCATGGATAGTAAGGTGAAGAACTCTCTCAGAGTCGCTTCGGCCTCCGGAGAGCTTCTCTTCGACGGCAAGCTTTCAGCAATCTATGATAAGATAACTAAGAAAGCTTCGGATTCTCTGCTATTCAAATCCGCTTCCAAAAAGTCGGATACAGCAGAAAAGAGTAAGACAGGCACTTCTGGGACAAGTACGCCCAAGAGAGGTTCCTATAGAGGTTCTTATTCGTCCTCTAGGTCTTATTCTAGAGACCGTCAAGGCAGCGACTCACGTACAGGACGATATTCTGGCCGAGACAACCGGTCAGACGTCCCTAGGTCGACGGGACGAGGTGCGGGTCGTGGAGGACGTAGTTTCTCCTTCCGCAAGCCTCGCAGGTCCAGGAGGTGATGGTTTGAACCTCTATCGTGTTCCGGTAGGCGGAAGATTATCGAGTTTTATAAATGAGTGGGCATCAATTACGGACGACCCCTGGGTCCGAGGGGTAATTTCGGAAGGACTAAGAATATCCTTCAAACGAAAGCCTCCATTAACTCGAAGTCCAAAATGGACTCAGCTTCCGTCATATCCGCAGAAAAGAGATGCTCTTTTATCAGAAGTACAGTCTCTTCTGACGAAGAACGCGGTAGAGGTCGTAAAAGACCAGGAATCACCGGGTTTCTACAGCCATCTGTTTCTGGTTCCGAAACCAGACGGCTCGTTCCGTCCAGTCATAGATCTGAGCTGGATAAACAAGCTGATCGTCGCTCCGAACTTCTATATGGAGACAATTCGATCAGTCAGAGCGAGTATTCAGGTGAACGACTATGCTACAAGCATAGATCTCAAAGATGCGTACTTTCACGTCATGGTATATCCGACATTCAGAAAGTATCTACGCTTCGCAGTCCTAGGAGTTGTATATCAGTTCCGAGCGATGTGCTTCGGTTTGAACCTAGCGCCCTGGGCTTTCACACGAATAATGAAATCGGTAATGATACATTTCCAAGCTCATTCGTCTGCAGTAACGTCGGCCTACCTGGACGACATTCTTCAGAGGTACGGCAACGAGTTAACGCTTCAGAACGATGTGCAGAATCTGCTTCTATTACTCCGACGTCTCGGTTTTATAATAAACGAGGAGAAGTCGGATCTTGTGCCGTCCAAGTCATTCACTCATCTGGGAATGAGCTTCGAGACGCACAACAATCTTGTTCGTCTGCCGTTAACCAGAGCAAAATTAATCAGTTGTTACGCTCGCTATTGTCTTCACTCAGACAAAGTCACAGCGAGAAAGTTCATAAGACTGATAGGTCTGTGCTGAGCCGCTGCGGATCTCATTCCAATGGGGCGGTTACACACTCGTCCTCTCCAAATTTTCTTGACTCAGAATTGGAATGTAAAGATTCATTTGCTCGATATAGACGTTCTCTTGTCAAATCAAGTGAAACAAGAGATTCAGACTTGGGCAAACATTCAGTGGTTAACTCATGGAGTTCCACTGCAGTTGCCGGATCCGAGTTTTACGATTATGACGGATGCCAGTCAAACAGGTTGGGGTGCAACATTGATCCCAACGGATTCGAAGTGCCAGGGTCTTTGGGATCCGCAGTTTCTAGGCAAGCACATAAACATCAAGGAAATGATGTCAGTTTGGCTTGCACTATGTCATTGGATGAACATTATTCAGAAAGCACATGTCCAAATCCTGTCCGACAATACGACAGTAGTAGCGTATATCTGGAACCAGGGAGGCACTCATTCCGTTCCGTTATTCAATTTAGAACACCAAGTTCTGCTTTCGGTCCGTCATATTCTGGGTTGTCTGAATGTATTAGCAGACTCCCTTTCACGGAAGGGTCGCTTGTTGCCGTCAGAATGGACTCTCAACAAACAGGTATTCAATCAGGTTTGCTACCAATGGGAGCGGCCAATGATAGACTTATTTGCGACACAACTCAACAATCAGTTGCAGACGAATGTGTCACCATGTCCGGATCCCCGAGCATATGCAGTAGACGCTCTATCGATCTTGTGGGACGGAATGATAGGAAATGCGTATCCTCCAGCGCCGTTGATTCAGCAAATATTGCTAAAGATAAAACAATCACAATGCAAAGTTCTGTTGGTAGCATCTCTGTCTCCACAGAGACCGTGGATAAATCTATTCAGGTGTCTGCTGTGGGACCTACCGCGAAAACTTCCTCCACGAGAGGATCTTCTTTCGCAGGGGAAATCGCGTCAACTTCATCACAACCCGCAAGGTCTCAACCTTCACGTATTTCCGTTATGCGGTCCTTCTTGCACAGTAAGCATTTTACAGGACGAGCAGTGGACGCAATTTCTAACTGTAGGAGGACCTCCTCTTCGCTAAACTATGCGGCTAATTGGAAGGTCTTTCGTCGTTGGTGTAGGGATCATTCTGTTGATATTTTTGATCCCTCCATACCAGACATTGCAAACTTTCTAGTATACTTGTTTGACGAGATCAAACTGCAGCCTGTTACTATTAAAGGTTATAGGTCTATGTTATCTGATACCTATGCACACCATGATAGTTTACAAATTGGATCTAATGTCTCTTTATCTAAATTAGTTAGAAACTTCTCGATAAATAGACCTAGAACCCTTAGATTAATTCCTAGATGGAATTTAGCTTGGGTTCTTCTTAAACTAAAGAAAAGCCATTTGAGCCTCTTGAGACAGTAGATTTCAAATTCTTGTCTTATAAGACAGCATTTCTCTTCTGCTAGAAGAGTCAGTGAGCTTCATGCACTATCGGTGGACGATTCTCACTATTGTACTGTTGGGAACACTATTACCTTTACTACTAATGTTGGATTTTTAGCTAAGAATCAGGCTCCTAATAAATATCCGGAACCTATTGTTATTAAGGCCCTTCCGTCTTCAGACGGGCATAGGCCTTTACTCTGTCCTGTTAGAGCTTTACGTATTTATAAACAAAGATCTCAGTTTATAAGGAGTGACGAAAACGCTTCTTTCTGTCTCTGATGCCTAATAGAAAGGACATTACGGTCCATTCTATTGCTAGATGGATTCAATTAACTATCCGTACTGCTTATGATAATCTATCTTCAACTCAGCAGTCTGTGCTTAAGATTTCGGCTCATGAAGTAAGAGCTCTTTCTACATCTTGGGCTTACGCAAATAGTGTTGCTATTACAGATTTAATGAAGGCTGCATATTGGTCTCGGCCATCCACATTCACAAATTTTTATCTCAGAAATATTGAGTCCATTTCTGGAGACCTGCATTGTTTAGGTCCGTTATCTGTTGCTCAGAATGTCGTCCACTAAACAGTTGCAACTACAGTTATGCAGGCTTTCTATTCCGGCAGTGACTCCGTCCTGCTGCCCTCTTTGCTCTGGGCTATTTGACCCAGGGCAAGGGGAAGGAGGGGGGGGGGGGTAAGGGGGGGGGAGGGTGGTCCCTTAGGTCACCTGCTTTATAGTGAAAAGCAAGGGGATACCTCCTCCGGAGTCAGTAATTCTGAGTCGTTACCGGGATGGTTTTAAAGTGTAAAGTTAATGTTTAAAAATTCATTCATGTCATATTTTTAAAGTGTAGCTCGGTGTGAAGCATTTGTATATGTCACGTGTCAAACGGGCGTTAATATACAATCCTTGGACGCTTTTAAAAGAGTATAAAGAGTCTCAATTCTCTGGACTAACTTTATTTATTGGCTTACTTTAAAAATAATTAGTATAAAGGGTTATGCTGGATGTTAATAGAGAACATGAATATTATTATGCTCAATTATGGAGGGTGTTGTGTCTTTGTAATTTATCATAAAATAAGAAATATACATGTAAAGCCTAATACTCCTTTTCTCCTTGAGGGGTTGACTCTATATTATATAGTTGAGCTTATTGGATTTTCCTCTATGTCCTAGGCCCTCCAGCCTTTTAACTATTCAGCTATGTCTGGGTCATTGGTACAGTATAAAAATGTTAAAAAATTTATAGTAATTTATATATTTTTTATACTTACCAATGACCCAGACGGGGATGGCCCTCCCAGGAGTTGGGAACTCATACCTCCCTGCTGAGTACATAGCGCTGACCAGGCACTGCTTGTAAGAATGATAATTGGCGCCAGTTTCGAGACCTCCTTGACACTGCGCATGCGCAGTGGAGGGAAAGTATGGAGGACCATTTAGGACATGATTTTTTCGGTTTTAGATGCAAATTTTGGGGATTGGGGGGCAAAATTTGTGTTTGGCCCTAGATTTTTAAGAGTTAGCACCAGCTATGTCTGGGTCATTGGTAAGTATAAAAAATATATTAATTACTATAAATTTTTTTAACTTTTTGGTAATTTTATGATTTTATTTTCTGGACAAGGGCATATTTTAAAATTTGAAATCAATTTTTGTCCTTTGGGGCACTGTATTGCAGTGAAGGAAACTGTAGCCCATTCTACAGTTTTAATTAAAAAAATTTTGTGTGTTTTTGTCAGGTTGCTTTTTTGGGAACCACCTTATTTTATTTAACATCCTTGAGAAGAGTGACAAAACATTTTCAAATAATTTGTCTTAAAATAAAATTTTCATGCGTGATTTGTCCATAGCCCTTTACCTAACATGAAAAGCAGACGACACTTGCAAAAAAAATTTTTGAATAACTAATTTTTTGTCTCAAAAACATAGGTTATGACCCCTCGTTGGAACGAGCTCGACGAGCTCGTTCCAACAAGGGGTCATAACCTATGTTTTTGAGACAAAAAATGAAAATATTTTGAAAATTAATTGGCGATTTTTGAGAATAGCGCTGGCCGGTTTTGGCCGTTACTTTGGGTAAAGAGTTAAATCAAATTTGAGATGGCCCGGATTCTGAATTGTCAGCCTTAGAAGGATATGATTTTAGATTGTTGTACTGACAGTAATTCTTGAGAATTATTACATAACTACTTCATAATGTCTTAATTCCTGAACTAACACATTTTTTCCAAGAAAAGATTAAATTGATTCACTAGTAAGTTTAAATTCGATTTTCTATCCCAAACATTGATTCTGATCTCCGTTGCATTAAGTTTAATCTAGTGGTGGGGTCTAACATTAGATGAATTTCTAGACCAACCTGCAATTAATATTTTTGTGACAGTAACAAACAGTTTTGTGCCTGTCATCCCAAACCTGGTACCAGTGGCAGGGATTAGGACCTCGTAGTATGGTGAACCATTACTACGACAAATGTTATATATTTCTGTGTAGATGTATAAAGCTATAATACTTTATTGGGCAGTACACCATGTAGAAGCTAGCCTTTAATTGATTCATTGAAGCCTAGAAATATTTTCCAAGTCTGTCTGTCACCATGAGAGGCAAAGAATTTTGTGTTTGTCAAATTCATCTTATCACGTTCTCTTCCTAAATTCAACAGTGTTCAAATAATAGCTCATCGCTAACTCATTGTGAGAAACTCTCTGAGAATAATATGTTATTTTGAGCCTTTCTTATTAACCCTATATCTAATGCACATGATAAAAAAATTTATTATCTCAAATATTATTTTTTTTCCAAACAATATCAACAAAACCATATCATGTGACCCCCTCATTGGAACGGGCTCGATGAGCCTGTTCCAATGAAGGGTCACATAATATGATTTGGTTGAAATTTTTGGAAAAATAATATTTTTATACTGTACCAATGACCCAGACATAGCTGGTGCTAACTCTTAAAAATCTAGGGCCAAACACAAATTTTGCCCCCCAATCCCCAAAATTTAAACCAAAAGAAATCATGTCCTGAAGGACCTCCATAATTTGCCCTTACTGCACATGCGCAGTGTCAAGGACGTTCCGAAATTGGCGCCAATTATCATTCTCTGTTTGGCCCTTCATCAGTCAACATCTCACTGATCTTTGTGCTTGTAAATCTCAGTTTAAAGGATGCCAGACACGTAATTATTGGAGAAATGGTGATTCTAAGGAGGATATAGAAGGAGGAGAGGAAAAAGGAGTGACAAAAAATAATCAGGGCTGTACTTAAAAATTTTTATGAAATAATGTTAAGTTGCCTATTTTCAAGGCATGTGCCTGTTGTTGTCATTCTTGCTATAAAGTTGCACTGCTTATTCAGTGTTTCCTCTCCCCTGGTCTTCTAAGTCCCCCCTTGCTATTCTCCCATGCTTTTGGCATATTTTTGAGAAAGATCATTTCTAAATTCTCTTGGGAGAATTAGCTTGGTTACAGAATGAATTCTGTTATTTTCCCCATGTTTACGTTTTCACCCATGGGTGTATAAACGTTGTGTTCTGCATCTACCATCTGATGTTCTGCAGATTCTCCCCTGGGAGTCTCTGTTTTGCATCAGATAGTGTGTAATTTTGATGACTGATTTCGGGCCAGTATTGTCAGTGCCTGGAGTCATGTTTTCTGGTGTTTTTACACTGTTTGTTTACATTGGCAACAGTCTCTTTTGAGGGGGGCTGTTTGCCTTTGGAGTAGTTTATCTCACTATAAGATACATTATTATTATCTGTAAGTGTTGCATTAATTATTTAATATAATTTTAAAATTTTTGACCACACTTAGCCTTGGGATCCATTGGGGCTCAATGTTACTTTTCAGAAACTTGGGCTTCGCTGAAAAAATATTTTTCAAAAATTATTTTGATTTTCAATTGTTTTTTCTATATTAATGGATCATGTTATTATGTATCTTTGTGTTTAGGGGTTTGTGCGAGTACTAGGACTTGTTGTTGACTTTTCACTATGAAAGGATATTGTTCAAATTGTAATAGGAAGAAATCTTCCTCTGACTTTCATGATCACTGTATTAATTGTAGTCAGTGTACTCGCACTAATCCCTGTTCAATATGTCAATATTGGGATGACAAACATTGGAAACGTGTGTCACGATATGTTGTTAGTGGAGAAAGGGCTATTTCGGCTCTTTCTCCGCAGGGTCACTCTACTCTATCAGTTTCTATTTCAGAGGAACAAGAACAGGGTGATGTTTCCATGTTATCTTCTGCAAGTGCGCTTCTGTCGTCACAAATGAATACAGAGCTAGCGGCAAAAGTGCTCATGGAGATAAGACAAATGTCGTCCGCTAGCTCGCCCGGTGTAGCGTCCATTCACCGAATGGTTCGGCAGCCGGGTTCGTCCGATGCGGTCCAGGAGGAAATGTTGGGTGATGCGAGCACTATAAACATTCAACGTGCACACCCAGTGACGGCGGATAGTAGGAGAGATCAGAGGAAGCCTTCGAGTCCGGTTCCTAGCTCGTCCAGGTCCAGCCGGGCCGCGAGCGAGAGAGGCCCCTCTCTCGTACAACAACATCTGGGACCAGATGTTGTGGTACAAAATGTGTCGCAAGCGGAGCACACGTCCGTCGCTCGGGACGCTCCGTTGTATAGGCAGTCCGCTGAGACTGCTCAGGCTTCTTCCTCTCACCAGCGCACACGACCACACCTTGGCTACGTGACCGCCGATATTTTACCAGCTTCGCCGATCAGGGATTCTTCGGCGACCAGGTCACGCCATCCGGTAGCCAGGGACACGAGGCCGGTTGACTCCGGACGTTTGCATAGGAAGAGTATGCGGGAGTCACCAGATGCGGAGCTGCCCTCGGCGAAGCAGCGAAAGACTGCGCCTCCGCAGGCCTCGATGTCGGACGTGCTTGTTCAAATAGCACAACTTATCGCAGCATCCCAGCAACTGACAGAAACGGTGTCGGATCGGGAATTATCCGACGGCGCTGGGTCGGTACGCTCCGCCGAACCATCGGGTGCGGATGACCGGGAGCATCATGAGGTCCGACCGGATGGTGAAAGGGATACGGATGACTTGGAGCTATCCCTTTCGGAACAACATAAAGCTGCCGTGGACTTCATCTGGCACTTTCTTCCTCAAGTTGTTCCGTCGGGCCAGACTGCTGCGGTACCCGACAAGAGAATTATAGCGTCATTGGACACTGATTTCTTTGAGCGGTTCAGGGACATCGCTCCCGAGTTTCCGTCTCAGTCCAATAATGTCACAAGAACATTTGAGTTATTGAACGACGCTATATTCAAACTTGCTTCCAAAACAGGAAAAGCGGGTTTCTTGTCCGCCAATACTCTTAACCTGCCTTTCATTAATGCAAGGAATAAATTCGATACGGCAGGACAGGGTATCCCGAGAGTTCCTCTGCGTATGGACGACGAGGCGGAAGACTTAGAATTATCATTACCGTCGTCTGCGTCTATTCCAACCGCGGTGTTGGAGACGACTATTTCGTCTAACAGAGCCAGTTTAGATGCCTTATCTTACGCAGACCACCTTACTGAGGCGTTGTCACTGCGTCGTCAAGGGAAAGAATTCCAGGATATACAATCCTCTTTAAGACTTCTTTCAAGGGCAGCAGCTTATTCCACGTGTAACTCCGCCCTTTCAGTGGCAAACCTGGAGTTGGTTAGACGTGACGCAGCTCTAGCTACATCCACACTATGGATAGTAAGGTGAAGAACTCTCTCAGAGTCGCTTCGGTCTCCGGAGAACTTCTCTTCGACGGCAAGCTTTCTGCAATTTACGATAAAATTACTAAGAAAGCTTCGGATTCTCTGCTGTTCAAATCTGCTTCTAAGAAGTCGGACACGGCAGATAAGAGTAAGACAGGCACTTCTGGGTCTAATGCGCCCAAGAGAGGTTCCTATAGAGGTTCTGGTGCATCCTCTTGGTCTTATTCAAGAGACCGTCAAGGCAGCGACTCACGTGCGGGACGTCCTTCGGGCCGGGACAACCGGTCGGACGCCCCGAGGTCGACGGGACGAGGTGCGGAGGACGTGGTTTCTCCTACCGCAGGCCTCGCAGGTCCAGGAGGTGATGGCTACAACCTCTAATGCGTGCCGGTTGGCGGAAGGTTGTCGAGTTTTTCACAAGAGTGGGCGTCGATTACGGACGACCCTTGGGTGAGAGGGGTGATTTCGGAAGGTCTAAAGATATCCTTCAAACGAAAGCCTCATTAACTCGAAGTCCAAAATGGACTCAACTTCCGTCAAATCCGCAGAAAAGAGATGCTCTGTTATCAGAGGTGCAGTCTCTTTTAATGAAGAACGCGGTAGAGGTCGTAGAAAACCAGGAGACACCGGGATTCTACAGCCATCTGTTTCTGGTTCCGAAACCAGACGGCTCGTTCCGTCCAGTCATAGATTTGAGCTGGATAAACAAGCTGATCTTCGCTCCGAAGTTTTATATGGAGACGATTCGATCGGTCAGAGCGAGTATTCGGGTGAACGATTATGCAACAAGCATAGATCTCAAAGATGCGTACTTTCACGTCATGGTACATCCGACATTCAGAAAGTATCTACGCTTCGCAGTCCTAGGGGTGGTGTATCAATTCCGGGCGATGTGCTTCGGATTGAATCTAGCACCCTGGGCTTTCACTCGGGTAATGAACTCGGTAATGATGTATTTCCGAGCTCATTCGTCTGCGGTAACGTCGGCCTACCTGGACGACATTCTTCAGAGGTACGGCAACGAGTTAACGCTTCAGAACGATGTGCAGAATCTGCTTCTATTGCTCCGACGTCTCGGTTTTATAATAAACGAGGAGAAGTTGGATCTGGTGCCGTCCAAGTCATTCACACATCTGGGAATGAGCTTCGAGATGCACAACAATCTCGTTCGTCTGCCGTTAACCAGAGCGAAAGTAGTCAGTTGTTACGCTCGCTATTGTCTGCACGCAGACAAAGTCACAGCGAGGGAGTTCATGAGACTGATAGGTCTCTGCGGAGCCGCTGCGGATCTCATTCCGATGGG
This sequence comes from Pictodentalium vernedei, assembly GCA_031216915.1. NCBI lineage: Eukaryota > Metazoa > Mollusca > Scaphopoda > Dentaliida > Dentaliidae > Pictodentalium > Pictodentalium vernedei. Next base: position 89,607,175 of record CM062294.1, read on the forward strand.
GCGGTTACGCACGCGTCCTCTCCAAATTTTCTTGACTCAGAATTGGAGTGTGAAAATTCATTCGCTCGACATAGACGTTCTCTTGTCAGATCAAGTGAAACGAGAGATTCAGACTTGGGCAAACATTCAGTGGTTAACTCAGGGAGTTCCACTGCAGTTGCCGGATCCGAGTTTTACCATTATGACGGATGCCAGTCAAACAGGTTGGGGTGCATCATTGATCCCAACGGATTCGAGATGCCAGGGTCTTTGGGATCCGCAATTCCTGGGCAAGCACATAAACATCAAGGAAATGATGTCAATTTGGCTTGCGTTACGTCATTGGATGGACATTATTCACAATGCTCATGTCCAAATCCTATCCGACAATACGACAGTAGTGGCGTATATACGGAATCAGGGAGGCACTCATTCAATTCCGTTGTTCAATCTAATGGAAAGAATCCTTCTGTTTGCTCTAGAACATCAAGTTCTTCTTTCGGTCCGTCATATACCGGGTCGTCTGAACGTACTAGCAGACTCCCTTTCACGAAAGGGTCGCTTGTTGCCGTCGAAGTGGACTCTCAACAAACAAGTATTCAATCAGATTTGCTACCAATGAGAACGGCCAATGATAGACTTATTTGCGACACATCTCAACAATCAGTTGCAGACGTATGTGTCTCCGTGTCCGGATCCAAGAGCATTTGCAGTAGACGCTCTGTCGATCCCTTGGGACGGAATGATAGGATATGCGTATCCTCCAGCGCCGTTAATTCAGCAAGTATTGCTAAAGATAAAACAATCTCAATGCAAGATTCTGTTGGTAGCATCTCTGTCTCCACAGAGACCGTGGATAAATCTACTCAGGTGTCTGTTGTGGGACCTACCGCGAAAGCTTCCTCCACGGGAGGATCTTCTTTCGCAGGGGAAATTGCGTCAACTCCATCACAACCCGCAAGGTCTCAACCTTCACGTTTTTCCGTTGTGCGGTCCTTCTTGCATGGCAAGCACTTTACAGGACGAGCAGTGGGCGCGATTTCTAACTGTAGGAGGACCTCCTCTTCGCTAAACTATGCGGCTAAGTGGAAGGTTTTTTGTCGTTGGTGTAGGGATCATTCTGTTGATATTTTTGATCCCTCCATACCAGACATTGCAAACTTTCTAGTATACTTGTTTGATGAAATCAAACTGCAGCCTGTTACTATTAAGGGTTATAGGTCTATGTTATCTGATACCTATGCACATCATGATAGTTTACAAATTGGATCTAATGTCTCTTTATCTAAGTTAGTTACAAACTTCACGATAAATAGACCCAGAACTCTTAGGTTAATTCCTAAGTGGAATTTAGCTTGGGTTCTTCTTAAACTGAAGGAAAAGCCATTGGAACCTCTTGGGACAGTAGATTTCAAATTCTTGTCTTATAAGACAGCTTTTCTCTTAGCTTTCTCTTCTGCTAGAAGAGTCAGTGAGCTTCATGCAATATCGGTGGATGATTCTCACTATCGTAGTGTTGGGAACACTATCACCTTCACTACTAATGTGGGATTTTTAGCTAAGAATCAGGCTCCTAATAAATATCCGGAACCTATTGTTATTAAGGCTCTTCCATCTTCAGATGGGCGTAGGCCTTTAGTCTGTCCTGTTAGAGCGTTACGTATCTATAAACAGAGATCTCAGTTTATCAGAAAGGGACGAAAACGTTTCTTTCTGTCTCTGATGCCTAATAGAAAGGACATTTCGGTCCATTCTATTGCTAGATGGATTCAATTAACTATCCGTACTGCTTATGAAAATTTATCTTCTTCTCAGCAGTCTGTGCTTAAGATTTCGGCTCATGAAGTAAGAGCTCTTTCTACATCTTGGGCTTACGCTAATAGTATTGCTATTACAGATTTAATGAAGGCTGCTTATTGGTCTCAGCCATCCACATTCACAAATTTTTATCTCAGAAATATTGAGTCCATTTCTGGAGACCTGCATTGTTTAGGTCCGTTATCTGTTGCTCAGAATGTCGTCCACTAAACAGTTGCAACTATAGTTATGCAGGCTTTCTGTTACGGCAGTGACTCCGTCCGGCTGCCCTCTTCGCTCTGGGCTATTTGACCCAGGGCAAGGGGAAGGGGGGGGGGGGGGGGAGGGTGTTCCCTTAGGTCACCTGCTTTATAGTGAAAAGCAAGGGAATGCCTCCTCCGAAGTCAGTATTTCTGAGTCGTTTCCAGGATGGTTTTAAAGTGTAATATTAATGTTAAAAATTCATTCATGTCATATTTTTAAAGAGTAGCTCGGTGTGAAGCATTTGTATATGTCAAGTGTCAAACGGGCGTTAATATGCAATCCTCGGACACTTTTAAAGAATATAAAGAGTCTCAATTCTCTGGACTAACTTTATTTATTGGCTTACTTTAAAAATAATTAGTATAAAGGGTTATACTGGATGTTAATAGAGAACATGAATGTTATTGTGCTCAATTATGAAGGGTATTGTTTCTTTCTAATTTAACATAAAATAAGAAAGATACATGTAAAGCCTAATACTCCTTTTCTCCTTGAGGGGTTGACTCTATATTATATAGTTGAGCTTATTGGATTTTCCACTATGTCCTAGGCCCTCCAGCCTTTTTACTATTCAGCTATGTCTGGGTCATTGGTACAGTATAAAAATGTTAAAAAATTTATAGTAATTTATATATTTTTTATACTTTCCAATGACCCAGACGGGGATGGCCCTCCCAGGAGTTGGGAACTCATACCTCCCCGCTGAGTACATAGCGCTGACCAGGCACTGCTTGTAAGAATGATGATTGGCGCCAATTTCGGAACGTCCTTGACACTGCGCATGTGCAGTAAGGGCAAAGTATGGAGGTCCTTCAGGACATGATTTCTTTTGGTTTTAGATGCAAATTTTGGGGATTGGGGGGCAAAATTTGTGTTTGGCCGTAGATTTTTAAGAGTTAGCACCAGCTATGTCTGGGTCATTGGTAAGTATAAAAAATATATAAATTACTATAAATTTTTTAACTTTTTTCAACTGCTCGGTTTGTATATTACACAGGTGGATGTAACTGATTCATTAGGTAAAGGGTTAACCCCATACTAAATTGACAAATTTTCTATGGGAATGCAGTATCAATTGAAACTTTCAATGGTGAAATGTGAACAATCATGGTTTTCTTTAAGAAGCAATATGCTTCTTTTTGTTTTGTGTTATCATCATTTTCATTCACTTCCACACAATAAAAAACTACTGTATTTTCCATAACATGCTTGGAGTTAGACTATATCGCGTATCTCCTGTTCTGTTTGTTATTCAATTATAATCAACCACTCAAATTAAAGAATAGGTGAAGGAGCGAATTTTCGCATTACTACCTCATCGGCGGGTCTTCGTTTTCCCCTGATTTCACTCAAAAGCTCACCGTTGTTGTCATTTTACGCCAACAGCCGACATGTTTATTTACCAATGACATAACGGATAGCATAATCTATTTTTACCTGAGGGTTTTGAGGTTGTTGCTAGGAGTTGTGTTTTGATGGATTTGGATACAGATCAAAACATAAATCTGAACCGTTCCACAACATCAGTATGTTTGTTGCGAAATTTGGGCCCAAGTGAAACTTACGATCACAAAGTGATGACCGTTTCTGTAAAATAAATAAAATACGTCGGAAAATAACTGTTGAGGCTTTCTAAATAAAATTTTTAAGTTCACACTGATAAATTTTGTAACAGCTTTAGAAACATTGTGCACGAAAGCAGACTTGTGAATGATTTAATAATGTTTTTCTGCCGAAAATTCCTTTTTCGATGAAAATTCTTTAGTAGAGTCGAAGTTTATCACCGATTGGGGTGGGGATAAACCCCATATTTTTCAATATATGGGGATTATCCCCACCCCAATCAGCGATAAAACACTGATTTCAACAGATTTCTGATTGAAGACCAAAACACTGATTTCAACAGATTTCTGATTGAAGAACCAAATTATGTACCGTTTTTAGTTAGTTAGTTATTGGTGTCTAAAGCCACATATTTCTGCACAATGGCTAATCATGACCACAACAGTTTTACGAAAGGAGGAAGCCGGAATATCCGGAGAGAACCATCGAACAATGGCAAGCAACTATCAGCTCCACAACATGGTAAGTCCACACAAGCAGGGTTAGTATTGGTTGAAGACAGTTGCTCCATCCACGAGGAGCAGTACGCCTTAGTACACAGCGCCATCATGCCCCAACGTGGGCAATGGGGTGAAGTGTCTTGCCCAAGGACACAACCCGGTTGCCGCAGGTGGGATTCGAACAGAGTACCTCTCGACTTGCAGCCTGTACCCCTACCAACTGAGCCACCGCGCACCATGTAACGTTTTTGCATCCAATGCGGAATACTTATAGAAAAATCAAGCTCTAAAGTATGTTGCTGTCATAATACCGGCTTTTACTTCCATTTCGCCCAATTCACCAACATGAGACCTAAAACAAAATTTCCCTCCAGCCAAGAGCAAAAAATAATTCTCTCAAAAAACTATGAGTGTACTTTGGGTGATGATCCACCACCACCACCACCACCTGAAGTCCACTCTGGCACTGTCCTGCCATTGGACTGCGTAGAATATAATTAAGTCAAGCGAATCGCACTAAAATCAAGTTTGGGGAAATGGGCTAACCATCTTTGGTTTATTGCATATATGTGTCTTGCAAGAAAACAGATTCAAGACAGTATGGGGTTGAGATAGCTGTCGGCAGATCCTCGATCTGGCATCACTGACTGTGTACACGATGCTCACAAAAAATGCACTCAACCTCTCCAAGTGACATATAGACACACGTTCCAATTTTTCTCTGCCAGTGAATTTATAGCCCATACTCTGAAGTCTGGGCGGAGCATATAACTTGAACTAAATTTTAAAAGATTAACATGGCTATTCAGGACGTGTCATGTTTCAACCCCCACCCGTCCAAACCAGTTCAATAACAGTGGACTTCGCCAAAGTAATTCGCGTTCGTTTTTTACTTATGTTTTGGGCCGTCGGCCTTTAATACCATTCAAATAATCGTTAGAGGGTAGGTTAATTTTAGGCTTGTAAAACTTACCGTAAGTAGTTTTCAGTGTGCATGGATTATCTCTCTTCCACATTACTAAGAGGAAAAGTTACAACGTCTCAATTATAGCTCAAAGTTTTAACTTTACAAACAAAATCTTCGAATATGAAGAAAGAAAGAATATATAAATCGAATGCAAAGTCACATAGCGGAGGCAGGGGGTGAGATATTCTGTCATGGCCTGCGTGTATCTTTTCATCTTCCACCAATCTTGGGAGCCAGAGATAAGCTTTTTAAAATCAAATGTTTTTTTTATATTTAGAGAGGGGAAACACGAGATTTTATCCTATCGCGGGGGGGGGGGGGTGAAATGTAGGGAGAAAGTTAAACGGCTATGCCAGAACTAACACATATCATTAATTAACAGGAGGTCATTTGAATTTGTTCCAAGAACCATGGGCGTATGAGACTGGGGGGGGGGGGGGGTGCAGTTGCCACCCCCTCTTGGTCACAGAGAATTCAGCTATAATCATTGTTACATGTATGTCGTAAAAACGTCACGTTTCTCAATGACGTTCATGGTCGCGGGAGTGGGGTTCCCCCCTCCCCCCCCCCCCCCCAAAAAAAATAAAATCAACGACTAGAAATTTCGAATTTCAAATCACTATTTAACTAACAGCTGGAAACTTCACATACTATGGTAGAAATCATGAAATACTTCTTGGAATGCAACGCAAACAGACAAAATTACATCCTGTGCAGGCGGTGGGAAGTAAATTCAAGAGGGGCAAAGTTTGGATCGGAGGTAGGGGTTGTCTAAAACAACTGTTTTTTGTTTTTTCCAGCCTAGAATCTACCAGAGGCGCCTCCCCCTCTCTCTCCCCCCCCCCCCCAAAAAAAAAGAGGTGAAACGGTAAAACAATTGAGAGAAGAAAAGAAAGTATGCGAAAAAAGAAGGCGGACTGTTTTTATATGGGCCTACGAGCCTCATCGTTCGGACGCCGAACACCGACATTTTCTGTCCGATGCCGATAGGATTCGCAGCAGCAAATTCAGTTTTCATACGCAACCGTGCACATATGCCGATGTAAATGAGTTCCTATATCAGTTTTCTCTCTGACAAATGCTTCCGGTAAAAATAACACATCAGGCCCCAGATCTGTTGCCGCAACTACAAACATGTGCGCTTAGCTTCAGTTACAAGCCACACGGAACGCGCTGCGTGACGCAGACCAATATGCCCGAGTTTTGAATTTGAATTTGAGAGTGAAACAAAGTTACAGGTATCACGGAACTAAATATTTTCCCACAGGTGACAATTGCAACGTTCAGGCGAAAAAATAGGATCGCATCACTTTCATTTTGCCATTCAAATATCTTTGTCAAGTATACCCCTTCAGACAACTTTTTCTCACCCGAGAACAGGGGTCATGCAACAAATAAGAGAGAAAAACTGACACGAAGGGAAGTACCGGCCACATGCATTTTTCAGGCAGTTCCCTACAAAAACACACAAAAAGTAAATTGTATTTTTTAGGTCCAAGAGCCATCAAATCACCCTCTTTTTATCAGGCATATTCAGCAATAGTGCAAGATGTCAACAGAATGTTTCAAACCTTTATTGAAACATTATATTTTCCGAAGGCTGTTTATTTTTAGAGATTGTGTTGCGAAGTTGGCCCACAGAAGTTAAGCAAGCTCAAAAGAAGAGCTATAGCTCTTCCATGGAAATTATAGAAATAACAGGACAGTTTTCTATTAGTTTGAATGGGAGTCATATTATTGCTGTTAATTTTCCTCAGAACCGATATTCGTAGAATTGGATAAACTAATAAGAAATACTCCAACCTACACTCGTCCGACTGACCTACACTCGGTGGAAGAGCTGATCAGAGATAACGCCGGTAGTCGAGTTTTAGTTGATAAATATCACGTGCAGAAATCTCCGAATTGGTACCATTTGAACTGTCATAACTCATCAACCCATAAATCACACTCCCAGAACAAACGGGCATCACATAATGCTAAAGTTGCAGAGTTGTAAATTCTATCACACAATTCCCCCGGTTAACAGAACCCCGGCGGAATGTGTTTGTGGAACAACCACTCGATAGATTGCAAGCAGATTTCAGACAGTCTGTATGGCAGTACAAGCGTCTAACAATGGTGACTGCCACGTCACGGGAGCTTTCCCTAACTATTCCGCTGACTCATAGTCGCGTGATCAGGTTTGGCATAAAAAATCTAGTGGATATAAGCACCGATTCCTGGATGTTTGGGAAGTTGTCTCTGGGCTCTCGACTAGCAAGTACCTACCTACAAGAAGTAAGATGGATGCCGCCACTGTTGCTATAAGGTATGAACTTTGAACATTGTGAATTTTACTTTATACCAGAGAAAACGATTGGTAGTTGAGTTTTGTTTGTTAATAAAAATCGTACATAACTGGTAAACTGGTCTTCGTTGTGCTGAACACGACAAGCTCGTGAGGTAACCAACCTGAACCCAGAATCTGGAACCTGTGTCTGATATCGTCTGGTAAGGAATCACAAAACGCCATGGGCTGATGGGACTTCGCGGTTGATGGGCCTCCGTAGTTCTCTCAGTAATCACAACGCTTGGAGTCAGAATTTACGATCGCAGATCGATAGACTTTTTATTAAATTCCGTAACAATTGCATCATTTTTGAGTGCAACCTTTCAAGGCGGGTAACTCTAATTCAAGGCGGGTAACTCTAATTCAAATTTTTATTTCCCTGATACCTGTTGAGAGTATGTATATTTAATAATAGAGGTTCCTCATTCTTATAAAAACAGATGTCAGATCCACTGTGTGCCGCGACAGATTAGGCGGCCGCGCGATGACAGCTATTGAATCATCGGAAATTAAACGACTTGACATGGACACTGTGTACTGAAGATTTTGCAACGCTAAAGACAAGGAAGATTTCACACAAACAGTCAATCATCAATGACTGATCATGTCCAGTCTTTTCACCGCCTATCAAATCTGTCGTAATTTTTACGATACACATTACAATAATTTTGATGATACAATCAGCGTGATGGTATTAAAACTCTACTCACAGTTGCGACAATTGGTTCTGTTGTATAGGCTAAAATATGTTTAACAAGTATCATATGATAATAGAATGTGATGGTTGATGTGCTAGCCCGCGTGAGCGGTCATCTTGTGGCGTCATTTCATAGTGATACGTGGTCTTAGTGCGTATGCGCAGCTCGTGTTGTTAGGGTGATACGTTGTTACGTCAGGCATTTTGTTTACTGGCTTTCCTCAGATACCTAAATGAGTCGAAGAAAGTATGTTCGAGTCACTCGAACGAGCAATTGTTCTATAGCTCATTTGCTCGATGGGATTTGAGTCGCTTGAGCAATGACTTTTCAGTAACTTTTCGATGGATTCATGGCTTTAAGAATCATATAGGCTTTCGTTATACACACTGAAGATAACTCTGCATACATGTTATAGCAAACCAAGGACGAGTGATTATAAGACTTGGACGAGGGAACGAACTAGAGCTAGTTTGGGCTAGACATACTGCTAGTGTTAGAGTAGTAACTGTAATAGGCACAAAAATAGGGTTCTTGGAAAATCTGGACCAGTACTTTAGTGTAATAGAACATACTCTCGATCCAATAGCACTACGTGCTACTACTGAAAAGCCTAGCTGGGGAGTACAAGTCCATTACGGTTCTTTTGGGCGCATTTTGGTGATTTGGAGGGATTGTCGGCTTGTTTGTGGTAATTCTAAAAAGTAAAACTACTCTTATACAAAGGAACGTACCTGTTATTGAAAAAAGAAGGATTCATGAGAAATCCATATCAAATAGTCGTTTGGGGTGGTTTGGATGGATTGGTGGGTCTTTCTGGGTAATCAGATTTACTCCTATTCAAACGAACAAACCCTCCGCACATACCCCCGTCTTGGTGTAGGCCATTCAGGCTCATAGCAACCACATGCTACCTTAGAAACCAAGATGGCGACCTCCATCAGACAAAAATGGCTGACAGAAATACTATCACCCTAACAACACGCGCTGCGCATGCGCACTAAGACCACGTGTCACTATGGAGATGACATAACAAGATGGCCGCTTCCGTGGGCTACCATGACAATCTAACATGACGTAGTTGGGTCACATGACTGTGACGTCACTTCTCAGGTCCCCTCACTAGGTCCCCACAATGTGACAAATAAGGCCAAGTGGCCGAAAGCTCCAGTTACTGATTGATTTTATTATATAAAATGTCACACTATCTACCTACCCACTGAAAAATGTTGTCAGGCTGAATGGGAACATAGTTTATTAAGTGGCCAAAAAGCCGTCGGGGATTGAAATCTTTTCCCAATTTTACCGGGGATACTTCCCGCCGCCATCTATAATTCTATTAGCACCCCACCTTAGGTCTTGGGCATATATGACACCCCTTGCTTAAATATATCCAGAGGAGAGACACTTTTGAGCCGCCACTGGACCCAGTGGAAGTAACGCAGGTATGTAGAAATATTAGACAGTCGAGATAATAATTCATAGCTTAGGGTTTTTAAAAATTTCATTGTAATTAACTGCAGTATTGGTAGAAGTTTGTAGGGATTTATCCAAACGATGTATTGAACTCAGAAATAGAGACAACCAAAGGTAAAAAAAAAAAAACGTTAGAGAAAGAGTCATGGGGATTGTAACCAAAATTGGCGAGAGTTAGTCAGAAGAAAGAGGTCTTTGTGTGGCCTGCGTGACAAAGAGAAGACATGTTTTGAAGAGTACCTTGACAATGGCACCATTGTAAGGGGAGGGGTGGTCACTGTTGTTCAAACTGAGGTAGCAATCACTGGAGATTAGGGGATTTGGGAAAGACAGTGGAAAAGGAGAGCCAAATGTGTAACTTGGGTGTAGTGGTGACCTTGGAATACGTTTTATTAGGAAGTCCAAAATCTCAATCTTCCAGATCAAAATTCACTGGGAGTAGTATAATGAGGACGTGGGATGGGAGAATAAAGGACGTGGTTAGTGGTTGACACAAATGCGATGGTTAGTATGCTTATTGGGGGGATTGTGAAGAATGGGGGTACAGAGTGTCTTCAAGCAGTTCGTCTCAGTATTGGGAGGAAAGATACTTGGGAATCAGGAGGCAGTTGGAAGCACATGAGTGACCAAAACCTTCTCAGCTGAGAACCACAGTAAATCAGCGGCCAGCCAAACTGTTATTAATAGTATATCGACCCATGTATATAGTGTCAAAGCCTCATCCATCTGTAGGGTTCGATCCTATAATGCTATGGGCACACAGTCCTTGCATTACACGTATTTACTCCAGCTGAATCCCGAGAAGCATATAATGTTTTATTGCAGTTGACTGATACCAGACGAGACCGCTCGAACACATTCAGCCAGGCACCTCTACAAAAGCGATCGTCTTTTCTTCCAATTACAAGGTTCGAAAGGTAGCCTGGATTCTCTAGAAACCCTCAAGCGGATCAGATTTTTAAAAATGTTCCCGGGGAGGGTTCCCTTAATCCCACCAGTAGAAGACACGCTCACGAACATCCACACCAGGGCTACGCACGTAGCTACTTTTCGGGCGAAATCTTCCAGGATTCACAATACACCTCCTTCTTTATTATTTGACGCAGAAATCAGAATCTTGTGTATGTGTGTGTGGGGAGGGGGGGGGGGGGGGGGGTCGGAGTCCGAATTCAAAGGACGTGCCATGGTAAAAAATTAAAACAAGGTCTTTTAGGCCATATTTGGATGGGGGCAGTCCAAACCCAAGAAATGCGGACTCCTGTGCCAAAACGAAAGTAACGGGCCCCGGATTTCACATGGTGCTGTTTTCGTCTGTACCCGTGTCACTGTCACACAAACAATCAAAGCCTAAATGGAGGTCTGTAGCAACATACTGCTGAGGGCAGTTGTTAGCAAGACATGACAAATTTGGAAAACTGGTACGGCACATATTAATAAAATAATTTACGTCACGACTACAATACATGTATATTTTATTTATTCACTAATTCACTAACGCGTTTTGAACAAGACTTGAGTTTTATTTTGAACCATCATCACAACTAACTGATATTCCAACTTCGTCAAAACACGCCTTCTGCAAAGGCAAGCCGTGAAAATTCAAATTTTACCTGTTCTCAAATGGACCATCCCAGTTACGTCACTTGTGCATGGTTGCAAAATGGACGCTCTTCCAAATATACACACAAATTCCCATAGAGAATTAAAAAATTTGTTCATATAATATTTTTATACTGTACCAATGACCCAGACATAGCTGGTGCTAACTCTTAAAATATAGGGCCAAACACAAATTTTGCCCCCCAATCCCCAAAATTTGCATCTAAAACTAAAGAAAACATGTCCTGAAAGGCCCTCCACACCTCGCCCCCACTGCGCATGCGCAGTGTCCAGGACGTTCCGAAATTGGCGCCATTTATCATTCTAAGTTTGGCCCTTCATCAGTTAACATCTGACTGATCTTTGTGCTTTTAAATCTCAGTTTAAATGATGCCAGACACATAAATATTAGTGAAATGGTGATTCTAAGGAGGATAGAAAAGGAGGAGAGGAAAAGAATGTGTGACAGAATATTATCAGGGCTGTAACTTAAAATTTTTTAATGAAATTATGTTAAGTTACCTATATTTTTATACTGTACCAATGACCCAGACATAGCTGGTGCTAACTCTTAAAATATAGGGCCAAACACAAATTTTGCCCCCCAATCCCCAAAATTTGCATCTAAAACTAAAGAAAACATGTCCTGAAAGGCCCTCCACACCTCGCCCCCACTGCGCATGCGCAGTGTCCAGGACGTTCCGAAATTGGCGCCATTTATCATTCTAAGTTTGGCCCTTCATCAGTTAACATCTGACTGATCTTTGTGCTTTTAAATCTCAGTTTAAATGATGCCAGACACATAAATATTAGTGAAATGGTGATTCTAAGGAGGATAGAAAAGGAGGAGAGGAAAAGAATGTGTGACAGAATATTATCAGGGCTGTAACTTAAAATTTTTTAATGAAATTATGTTAAGTTACCTATTTTCAAGGCAGCAGCCATTTTGTTGTCATTCTGATTATTTAGTTACACTGTTTTTTCAAGTGTTTTTCCTCTCTCCCTGTCCTTTAAGTTCCCCCTTGCTATTCTCCCATGCTTTTGGCATAGTTTCTGTAATTATTATTACTAAAATTTCTTGGGAGTTTTAGCTTAATAACAGAATGAATTCTGTTCTTTCCCCATGTTTACGTCTTCACCTACGGGTGGTTAGGCGTAGTGTTCTGCATCTACCATCTGATGTTCTGCAGTTTCTTCCCTGGAAGTCTCTGTTTTGCATCAGATGGTGTATTTTTGGTAACTGATTTCGGGCCTGGGTGCCTGGAGTCTTATTTTAGTGTTTTTACACTCATTGTTTACATTTACAACAGCCCTCTGTGTGAGGGGGGGATTTCTAAATAATAATATCTTTATGTTATTTTAATCATAACTAGATACATTATTATTGTTCGTAAGTGTTGAATAAATTGTTTAAAATATTTTTAAAATTTTTGTCCACACTTAGGCTTGGGATCCATTGGGGCTCAACGTTACTTTTCAGAAACTTGGGCTGTTCTGAAAAAATATTTTTTCAAAATATTTTGATTTCAATTATTTTTTCTATATTAATGGATCATATTATTATTATGTATTTGATTGCCAGGGGTTAGTGCGAGTACCAGGACTTGTTTTCTTTTCTCATTGAAAGGATATTGATCAATTGTTTTAGGAGGAAGTCTTCCTCTGACCTTATTATCATTCTATATGTGGTCAGTGTACTCGCATTAACTCCTGTTCTGTATCGTATGATTTCGATGACAATATGGGAAGCGTATGTCACGGTATGTTGTTGGGGATTTGGACACTCCGGTCCTTTCCCCGCAGGGTCACTCTACTTTATCAATTTCTATTTCAGACGATCAAGATTAGGGTGATGTATCTGTGATGTCTTCCAACAGTGTGCCTCCGTCGTCACAATTAATGAAGGGCTAGCGGAAAAGTGCTCATGTAATACGCCAATTGCCTAAGAGGACCCTAGTAGGTTCGACGGCCTTTGACGTCCGCTAGCTCGCCCGGTGTAGCGTCCATTCACCGAATGGTTCGGCAGCCGGGTTCGTCCGTTGCGGTCTAGAAGGAATTTTGGGGTGATGCGAGCACTATAAAATTAACTTAATGCACACCCAGTGACGGCGGATCGGAGGGAGAACGGAGGAAGCCTTTTAGTCCGGTTCATAGCTCGTTCCGGTCCATCCGGACGGCAAGCGAGAGAGGCCCCTCTCTCGTTCAACAACATCTGGCCCCAGATGTTGTGGTACAAATGTGTTGTTAGCGGAGCATACGTCCGTCGCTCGGGACGCTCCGTTGTATAGGCAGTCCGCGGAGACTGCTAAGGCTTCCTCTTCTCATCAGCGCACACGACCGCACCTTGGCTGCGTGACCGCCGATATATTACCAGCTTCGCCGATCAAGGATTCTTCGGCGACCAGGTCACACCATCCGGCAGCCAGGGATTCGAGACCGATGGACTCCGGACGTTCGCATAGGAAGTATGCGGGAGCCATCTGATGCGGAGCTGCCCTCGGCGAAGCACCGATAGACTGCGCCTCCGCAGGTCTCGACGCCGGACATTTTTGTGCACATAGCACAGCTTATCGCAGCATCCCAGCAGCCGACAGAAACGGTGTCGGATCGAGAATTATCCGACAGCGCTGGGTCGGTAGCCGGGGACTCGAGGCCTGCAGACTCCGGACGTTCGCATAGGAAGTGTGCGGGAGTCAACGTACACGGAGCTTCCAGCGGCAATGCATCGTAAGTCCGCTACGGCACAGGCCTCGGGAACGGACGTGCTTTCCTTAATAGCACAGTTTATCGCAGCATCCCAGCATCAACTGAATCTGTCGCATATATTTTATCCGACGATGCTGGGTCGGGACGCTCCGCGGAAGCGGGTACGGACGTCCGAAAGTTTCATCCGGTCCGACGGGATACCGAAAGGGATTCGGTGGATTTCAAGCTTTCCCTTTCGGAACAACATATGCTGCGATGCCGGATAAGAAACTGATAGCGTCGGTGGACTTAGAAATTTTTGGTTCGGTTCAGGGACATCGTCCCTCAGTTCCGACATAATCCAATAATGTCACACAAACTTTCGAATTATTGAACGACGCTATATATATTATTATTTTATGCTTGCTATCCAAGCATTTCTGGTTTCTTGTTCGAAGAGTTATGGAGATGTCTTTCAAAAGTGTGCCTCTGTCGTCATAGTTAATGAAGAGTTAGCGGCAATAAGTGCTCATGGTATATGTCTATCGCTTACGGAATGACATTCGCTAGCTCACCCGGTGTAGCATACATTCATCGAATGGTTCGGCTGCCGGGTTCGTCCGTTGCGGTCTAGGAAGGAGATTTGGGTGATGCGAGCACTTTAATTACTTTAGTACTCACCCAGTGACGGCAGATTGAGGACAGATCGGAGGAAGACAACAACATAGGGGACCGCATGTTGTGGTTCAGATATTTTACATTCGGAGCATATGTCCGTTGCTCGGGACGCTCCGTTATATTGACAGTCCGAGAGACTGTCTTTAATGCTTCCTCATCCTCACAGCAGGGCACACGACCGCACATTGGCTACATGACCTCGAGTATCCGATCAGTTTCGGCATTCAGTGATTCCACAGCGAATAGGTCGCGCCATCCGGTAGCCAAGGGACACGAGGCCTATACACTCCGTTCGCTCGCATATTGGAAGTATGCACGGGGTAACGATCTCGGAGCTTCCTGCGGCAATGCATCGTAAGACCGCTGCTCCTCAGGCCTCGGTGACGGACGTGCTATCCGAGTTAGCACAGTTGTTTCGCAGCATCCCAGCAATTGACGGTTTCTCGGTCGAATCAGGAATTATCCGACGGCGCTGGGTCGGTGCGGTCCGCGGTTGCATCAAGCTACGGACGACCGAACGCTTTATAGGGTCCGACAGGATGGCGAAAGGGATTCGAAAGATTTCGAGTTTTCCCTTTAGTAGTATCGGAAGATGCCTTTCATATCTTCTGGCATTTCTTCCAGTGATTATTTTTCGGACTTCATTGCTGCGATCTTGGATAAGAGACTTATAGCGTCATTGGACTCGGATTTTTCGATCGGTACAGGGACTTTGTCCCTGACTTACCGACGCAGTCCAATATTGTCATTACAACATGTGTTTTATTTTTCGACGCTATTTATTATATATATATATACAAGCCTGCTACTAAGCATGATAGTTTAGTTTCTTGTCCGCGTGGCTCATTTCTGCCATTTTATCTTTTTTACATATAGTTTATTTTGGCAGAGCAGGGCAAACCGAGAGTTCATATGCGTCTAGACGGTGTGATTAAAGACTGCATATATTCTTTTTCGCCGTTTATGTCTTTTCCAATTTCAATATTGGGAACGACATTATGTATAGTAGACTTAACTTAGATGCTTTATTATACGTAATCCGCCTTACTGAGGCGTTATCATTACGTCTTCAAGAAAAGATTTACGGGATATTATTCTCAATGTAATTTCTTTTGAGGGCAGTATTTTGTTCACGTATAACTCCGCCCTTCAGTGGCTGATTGGAGTGTTTAGACGTGATGCAGCCCTAGCTACATCCACGCGTGGATAGTAGGTTAAGAACTCTCTCAGAGTCGCTTCGTTCTCGGAGGAGCTTCTCTTCGACGGCAACTTTCCGGCAATCCATGAATTGCTTGGTTTATACATTCTCTTGTCTATCTACTGTTACAAGAGATTCAGACTGGGGCAAACATTCGGTGGTTGACTCAGAGAGTGCCGCCGCAGTTGCCGGACCCTAGTGTGGCTGTTATGACGGTTGCCAGTCAAACAGATTGGGATATATACTGATCCCTACGGATTCGAAGTGCCAGGGTCTTTGGGTTCCGCAGTCTTTTAGCTATCAGTTTAACTTCCGCGGAATAATGTTTTTTAGGCTTGCTTTATGTCATTGCATGAACATTATTCAGAAATGCATGCCCAAATTCCTGTCCTTTAATTCGACAGTAGTGGCGTATCTCCGGAACCAGGGAGGCACTCTTTCGTTTCCGTTATTCAATTTAATGGAAAGAATCCGTCTGTTGGTTATAGTACACCAAGTTCAGTTTTGGTCCGTCATATTCGGGGTCGTCTGATTGTTTTATCGCACTCCCGTTCTCTTACGGGTCGCTTGTTGCTGTCAGAATGGACTCTCAACAAACAAGTATTTAATCAGATTTGCTATCTATGGGAGCGCCCAATGATGTTTTATTATGACACAGCTTGCTAATCAATTGCAGACGTATGTGTTGGCTTGTCCAGATCTCTGAGCTAATACTGTTAACGCTCTATTGATCTATAGGACGCAATGATAGGATACGCGTATCCTCCGGCGCTGTTGTTTTAGCAGGTATTGCTAAGATAAACAACCACAATACATTTCTGTTGATAGCATCTCTATCTTCACAGAGATCATGAGTAATTTACTCTCTTGTCTACTGTGGATCTTAACGTGAAATCTTCCTCTATGTGAGGATCTTTTTTCACTGGGTAAATCGTGTCATCTTTATCACAACCAGCAAGGTCGCAACCTTCATGTATTCCGTTGTGTGGTCCGTATTGCATTGTAAGCACTGTACTGGACGAGCTTTGGACGCGATTTCTTACTATAGGAGATCCTCTTCTTCGCTATTCTATGCGACTAAAGTGGAGGCTCTTCCGTCGTGGTGTAGGGATCATTATGTTCATATGGTTGATCCCTCCATACTACGCATTGCTAGTTTTTAGTATACTTGTTTCACAAGATCTACTGCAGCCTGTTGTTATTTAGGTTATAGGTTTATGTTACCTCATACCTATGCACTCTACGATAGTTTACAATTGAGTCTTTTGTCTCTTTATCTAAGTCAGTTAGTAACTTTTTGATAAATAGACTTAGAATCTTTAGATTAAATTCCTATACGGATTTTAACTTCGGTTCTTATTTAGCTAAGTAATCATTTGAGCCTCTGGAAACAGTAGTTTTCAAATTCTGACCTTTTAGACAGTAATTCTGTTGGTTTCTCTTTTACTGTAGAGTCAGTGAGTTTCATGCACTATCGATGGATGATTTTCACTTTCATAGTTTCGGAATCAATACTTCCGTTACTATTTAGGTTGGATTGTTGCATAAGAGTTAGGCTCCTATTATCCGGAACCTATTATTTTAAGGTCCTTCCGTCTTCGTATGGGCATAGGCCTTTACTCTTTCCGGGTACAGTTTATGTATTTATAAACAGATATCTGTTTATTACAAGGGCGTAAGCTTCTTCTGTCTTTGATGTCTAGTAGAAGGACGTTACGCTCCATTTTATTGTTAATCGATTCTATTAACTAGCGTACTGCTTATGGTATATCATTGGCTTAGCAGTTGTGCTTAAGATTTCGGCTCTTGAAGTAAGAGTTCTTCTACTTCTTGGGCTTACATTAATAGTGTTGCTATTATAGATTTTTGAAGGCTGCTCATTGCGCTCAGCCATCCATTCATGAATTTTATCTCAGAAATATCGAGTCCATTTCTGGAGGCCTCTATTGTTAGGTCTATTATCTACTGCTCAGAATGTCATTCACTTAACAGTTGCTACTATAGCTAGGTAGGCTGTCTGTTTCGGCAGTGTCTCCTTTCGGCTGCCCTCTTCGCTCTGGGCTATTTGACCCAGGGCAAGAAAAAGGGGGGGGGGGAGGGTGTTCCCTTGGGTCACCTGTTTTTACTATGAAAACAAGGGGATACCTCCTCCGGAGTTAGTAATTCTGAGCTGTTATTGGGATGGTTGTTTAGTGAGAAGTTTAAGTTTATAAAATTCATTCAAGTCTTAGTTTTTAAAGTATAGCTTTTGAATATTGCATATGTCAACGGACATGATTATGCAATTCTCACACACTTTTAGGAGTATAAGAGTCTCTATTCTCTAGACTTACTTTATTATTGGCTTACTTTAAAAATTATTAGTATAAGGATTATTGGATATTAATAGAGTACATGGATGTATGAAGCTCAATTTTTGGAAGGTGTTGTATCTTTCTAATTTATCATAAATAAGAAAGATACATGTAAGGCCTATTACTTCTTTTCCCTACAGGGGATGACTCTATTTTATTTTATTGAGCGTATTCCATTTTGCTCTATGTCCTTGGCCCTCCAGCCTTTTTACTATTCAGCTATGTCTGGGTCATTGGTACAGTATAAAAATGTTAAAAAATTTATAGTAATTTATATATTTTTTATACTTACCAATGACCCAGACGGGGATGGCCCTCCCAGGAGTTGGGAACTCTTGCCTCCCCGCTGAGTACATAGCGCTTACCAGGCACTGGTTATTAGAATGATAAATGGCGCCAATTTCGGAACGTCCTGGACACTGCGCATGCGCAGTGGGGGCGAGGTGTGGAGGGCCTTTCAGGACATGTTTTCTTTAGTTTTAGATGCAAATTTTGGGGATTGGGGGGCAAAATTTGTGTTTGGCCCTATATTTTAAGAGTTAGCACCAGCTATGTCTGGGTCATTGGTAAGTATAAAAAATATATAAATTACTATAAATTTTTTAACTTTCGAGCGAGCTAAAATCACAGAAACGTAACGATGGCGAAGTTAAATATATTACACGTAATCGGGAGCTGAAAACTAAAAGACATTTTCTTGATTTTGTATTATTCCAGAGTTTATTTACCATTGGGGGGTTATGGAAAGGACAGTAATTGTTGACCAAGTGGAAAAGCCAAACAACAGAAAAACTAAATGTTGACCAGGTGGAAAAGTCTGACTATATTTCTGAATGACTGACTGCATGGTCTCCTAAATATTATTTCACATACAATCACTCCAAAGCATGGGTTGATAGCTTTATAATATATATAATGCCAGTGTAAATATGTTAAATTCTTTACATTCTTAGGTCTCCCACAGTATGGAATCTGGTAAAAAGAAAAAGACCAGTGCAAAAAAGTCTGGAAAAACAAGTATGTATCTCCCCAAAAGCCTGTATTTACTGATCTAATGTTTTGTGATGTCAGATAATTTTATACACGGGTAGGCATCAATTCCTTTCAGTGCTGAAAGCACATACCTGTTATCTTTTGGAAGCCCATTAAGACTTTTAAGACTGAGGAAATTTATTTCAAACCTTTAGAATAGTCCAAATTCACAGGATGACAATGTTCCCAAAATGTTCCATATGTCCTCAAATTAAGAGAATCAAGCAGAAGGAATACTTGTTAAAAATCAGTTAAGTCTGTGATATGAACAACATCTGAAATACACAATCTATTGTTGTCAAGCACAGTGATGGAATTCAATTGAAGATAACTTGACACTTTTCAAAATATACGAATATGTTATCGGGGCACTAATCTGGTTTATGTCTTTTTTTGTATGATTCAAATTCATTGAATGAGTTTCCCGATATTGATACCCAAGGAATGATTTGTGGAAACTTCAATGTAATTCTCAAAGAATCTGATGTTGGTTAAAGAAAATTAATGTCTCATGGGATCTGGTGTTAGATCAAAGTGACATTGTATCTATTTGGTGACTTTCAATCACATAAGTGAATTTGGCTCAAGAGATAACAGGATTTCATTGTCAGATTCAAAGATGTTGTTCCCATTTAAACTTATTCTGTTGAGCGGTAATGTGATAAATTTAAAATTTGTGATTTTTATGCCCCGCCATTCTGGCAAGGGGCATTAAGGTTTATCCTTGTCCGTCCATACATACGTACGTACAAACGTTCGTCCTGAATATGGTTTCCAGACCATAACTTTAGTTTGACTGAAGAACAAAATTTTATACATAGGTTTATAATCACATAATACAGGTTGTGGTTGATAGTGGGCTTTGTCCGTTATTTTTTGGCAGAGTTATGGCCCTTTTCCAACTGAGAAGACATGTTGATATTGGTTTCCAGCCGATAACTTTAGTTTGACTCAACGAAATGAAACAAAATTTTATACATAAATTTATAACCACATAGTACAGGTTGGGGTAGATAGTGGGCTTTGTCTAGTATTTTTTGGCAGAGTGATGGCCCTATTCCGACTAAGAAGACATGTTGATATTGGTGTCTGGCCGATAACTTCTGTTTGACTAAACGAAATGAAACAGAATTTTATACATAGGTTTATAACCACATAATACAGGTTGGGATTGAGGGAGGGCTTGGTCCGATATTTCTTATCAACCTACTCACAATTGTTTACTACAGGCTTGCACTACAGTGGAAGTCCCTAACTCGGATAAAATACTCTCTATTTTTGTCTTTCCCAAGCAAGTTGGGAAAGAAAAGTGGTGCAAAAGCACCAATAAAAATAAGCCAAAACTGGGTCGAGTGCAACCGGCGCAGACCCAGTACGGGACGCTCTCTCCCAAGTACAACTCCACGACTTCCGTTGCCAGTGCGCATACCGTCTCTAAAGACTCATTCTTTTTAAAATCCGCTTCGTGTCGAGATGTTTTTGCACGCTTATCAGTGTTCCACCAACTCGATGTTTGATGTTTCCTGATTCATTATACCGCAGTGTATCCTTTGTATTCTCAGGAACAGTGTTTTATATTCTCTTTTTTCTATTATATGTCCATCATGTATATTTATTTGCTCTCTCTCGAGTCGCGCGCGAATTTCGCGGGCCACGCGGTTCGGACTTAGATTATTTCACAATTATTGTTAATGCTTTTTTTGCAAAATTTTTTAATTGTGTTAGAGTTAGGTGTCAGCGGGGTACCACTCCTACAGTGTTTCTTCTTTCTGTTGAGAGTAGTCTTCCTGTTGGGTGGTTCCCGGTCGGCCGTCTGGGGTCTTTGTTTCTGTCACCTTTCTCTCTTTGGGGGTGTTCTGTTTTCTGATCTCACCTTCTCTGCTCCTCTCACCTCTTTCATGCCTAGGACAATTCCTTGTGGGCAGTGTCTGCTGCCTAAGCATGTGGACGATGTACATTCGTCGTGTTCCTCCTGTAATGGGTGTTCGGCCGAGCGGCCGTGTGGTGTCTGTGGAACATGGTCTTCCACCTTTTGGGCGTCTGTAAATCGTGTCGTTCGTTCTCGTGGCCGTGCCTCCCGCTCCCGCGGGAAAGGAGAACGTGGTCGTTCGGGGCCTCCCGAACCGACTCTGTCTGGTGAGAGTTATTCCTCCTCCTTGGGGGATGTGCAGTCTTTTCCTGTGGTGGATACTGCGGGAGCCGTTGAGTGTTCTGGTGTAGAGATGCCTGGTTCCGGGACTACGGTCCCCCTCCAGTCGACATCTGAGGCTGTCACTAGGGTTGTGACTCCTCCTTCGGAGCCGAGCCGGTGTGCTCTCTCCATTATTTCACCAGCCTCAACGACTCTCGACGTATCTACTACTGCTGCTGGTCCGTCTGCTTCGTTGTCTGTTTCAGCCGGCCTCGGCTTTTCGCTGCAGGGGACTGCAGAACTGTCCGATACTGTAGACGTGGGATATCGGCCCCAGCCTTCCCTGACTTCAACTCGGCGAAGTCGGAAGGGGCTGCCGGCCGAGCCCATCGCTGTGGTCTCGTCGCCGTCGAGTTCCACAGTTGTGTCTTTGGATTCGGATGTTCATAGTGGAAACACTATGAACTCCGGGGCGTTTCCGTCCGCTCACTCTGGTCACACGGCCAGTTTTGGGGGACCAACGCCTTTTGTGCAGCCTGGACCTTCTGCCCTGCAGAGGTCCGCGGTGACTCTCATGAGTTCTCGCAATATTGATCCTCGGGGTGCATCGTACCCCTATACACGTCTGCCTTCAGATGTTTCGGCTGCCGCCCGTCATCCCGCGTCGGGTGTTTTGGAGGATCGTGACCCTTCGCTGGTTAAGAGGGTCAGAGGTGAAGCCACTTTGCCGGTTCGCTCCCCTGTCGAACCGGTCGGTACAGGCAGTGAGCTTAGGGAGGCCCTCTCCTTACTCACTCAGGTTCTCTCAAAGAGCCTTCCTGTTGCTTCCAGCGAGGCTATGGGTGGTTTCCAGGCGCCTCCTATGGCGCCGCCTCCCGTGATTGGAAACAGGCCGGTTTCCGATTCCTCTGGTGTCCCGACACCATGGGAGGCGTCGGCTGGTTTGCCCACGATGGGCTATGTGTCTTCCGACTCTGGGGAGGAGTCCGACATGCTTGAGGTCGAGGGCCAGCAGTCTTCGGACTTGGGGGCGGCTCTTGACTTTGTGTTTGGGTTTCTGCCTGAGCTCAAACCTGCTAACCAGCCGACAGTGTCAGCCTGGCCGCGATCTTCGGTCGCGCGCCAACAGCCTATGGAGCAACCTGCTTCTGGGCGCCTTCGACCGTGCCAGTCGGTACAGGTGGTTGAAGCTTTTTCAGCATTGGATGCCAAGCTGAATTCCAAGGCTTTGAAGACTTCGTTCTTCACCAGGGTTGACACCTTTTTGCCTCCTGTGCGTTATCGTTCCTACGATTCCGCCAATCTGTCAGTCTGCCAGACTTTGACGGTTCTGGATCAGGACTCCACTTCCCTCGGGCTTTCCAAGCCCAAGTCTGCCGTCATTCCAATGACGACTCTGGAGTCCACGTTGGGCTTATCTAGAGAGATGCTTGGCATGCTTTCTCTCTCAGATCACGTCGTCTCAGCTTTGGCTGCTTATCTGCCTCCAGATAAGTTTGACGAGGTACAGGCTCCTTTGCGTGTGCTGTCCAAGGCGCTTATGCACCTTACTCACACGCATGCCTGTAACACGGCCAATTTGGAATTAGTTCGAAGGGACGCTGTGCTGGACACAGGACGATCCCTTCCCGAGGAGCAGCATGCTACTCTTCGATCTGCTTCTTTGGCAGGTCCGCAACTTTTCCATGGTTCCGTGTCGACGGTCCGGGATGACGTCCTACGTCATTCCAAAGATCAGCTGCTGTTTCGTCAGCTTGATCAGCCTTCTCGGGGAGGCAAGGGCCGTTCCAAGCCTAACAAGTACCCTTCTGCTTCCTCTGTGAAGCAAAAGGCTGGTCCTTCTGCCGCCTCCTCTGCTTCTTACTCACGGGGTAAAGGTAGGGGTCGGCAGAATCGAGGGAAGTCTCAGGATTCTTCATTTAGCAGAGGAGGTGGTTTCTCCTCTCGCGGGCCTCGTCGGGGCTCGAAATGAAGGTCCTCACCTCGACTCGTCCCAGGTTGGAGGAAGGATAGCAGAGTTTGCAGACCATTGGACCACCACCACATCTGATCCATGGGTGTTAGATGTTGTTCGGTCCGGGCTGCGCATATCCTTCCGACGGCACCCCACTCTGTCAAGGGTGCCTCTTCCAACCACAGTTCCTTCAGACGTTTTACGTCGGGAACTTTTGTCCACGGAGATTGCCAATCTCCTGGCAAAGGGGGCGATCGAGGTCGTCAAGAACGTTCAGTCAGTGGGTTTCTATTCCCGCCTGTTCTTGGTGCCGAAGAAGGACGGCCGACTCCGACCGGTTATCGATCTGAGCATCCTGAACCAGTCTATCATTGCTCCCAAGTTCAGCATGGAGACTTTCAGGTCGGTCCGCCATTCAATTCACCAGGGAGATTTCGCCGCCAGCATCGACCTGCGAGACGCTTACTTCCACGTTCCGATGCATCGGGCGTCACGGAAGTATCTCAGGTTCGCTTTTCTGGGGCGAGTTTACCAGTTCAAGGCCATGCCTTTCGGCCTCAACCTGGCTCCTTGGGCGTTCACCAGACTGATGTCGCATGTGATAGCGTTCCATCGCACACAGTCCAGGGTGACTACTTCGGCATATCTGGACGATATCCTCCAGAGGCATTCCAATGCTGCCTTACTGGAATCGGATGTCGCCACTCTGTTGAGCTTGCTCACGTCGCTAGGATTCAGAGTCAACGAGGAGAAGTCGGACCTGGTCCCTTCTCAGTCGTTTTGTCATCTGGGGATGTCTTTCCAAACCAAATTCAATTTGGTGGCTGTTCCCCAGGCCAAGGCTGTGATTCTCTCAGCTTTTGCTCTGACTCTGTCCCAGTCCAGGTCCGCGACCGCTCGGAGTTTTCTCCGGCTGATCGGTCTCTGCGGTTCGGTGACGGATCTCATTCCTCTAGGTCGGCTGCGTGTCAGACCTCTCCAACACTTTCTGCTCAGTCGTTGGAGACCGAATGTAGATTCTCTGGATCAGGTGCTTCCGTTTCCGGACTCTCTGTATCCTCGCCTTCTTCCCTGGACAGATGTTCAGTGGATTACGCAGGGTGTTCCGCTGGACTTACCCACGTCTGATCGCGTCCTGACAGCAGATGCCAGCGATCTCGGATGGGGTGCGACTTGGATCCTCTCGGTCTTTCCCTACACGGGATGTGGGACCAGGATCAAGCAGCTCTACACATCAACCAGAAGGAGCTTCTTGCTCTTCTTCTGAGTTTCAGGCAGTGGATCCCTCACTTGTCGAATCGCCAGGTCCTTCTACTATCCGACAATTCGACAGTGGTTGCTTACATTCGGAACCAGGGCGGCACGCACTCACTTCCGATGTACGAGTTAGCTCGGGATCTTTTCCTGCTCGCTCAGGAGGTTCACGCCGGGGTGGTTGTTCGTCACATTCCCGGTCGTCTGAACGTCCTAGCCGACTCCCTGTCCCGACAGGGCAGGGTTATTTCCACCGAGTGGATGCTTCACAGGGCAGTGTTCCAGTCGCTTTGCGATCTCTGGGGACGTCCCCACATCGATCTCTTTGCGACTCGTTGGAACCATCAGGTGGACACTTTCGTGTCCCCGTGTCCAGATCCTCTGGCTTTTGCCGTGGACGCTCTGTCACTCGATTGGAACGGTCTAGTCGGCTACGCCTTCCCGCCGGTTCCGATTCTTCCTCAGGTTCTCGCCAAAATTCGAACCTGCAGTTGTCGAATCATTCTGATCGCTCCCCTGTCGCCTCAGCGGGTGTGGATCAATCAGCTCCGCTCGCTGATGGCGGCGGTTCCGGCACGTCTCCCGCTTCGTCGCGACCTTCTTTGTCAAGGTCGCCCGAGGAGGTTTCACGTCGACCCGACTTCATTGTGCCTTCACGCATATCTTTTGTCAGGTCCTGTCTCCTCCGTAGAGGTTTTTCGAGATGAGCAGTGGAGTGCATTTCTTCTTCAAGGAGGCACTCCACTGGTTTAGCTTATGCAGCTAAATGGAAGGTCTTCTGTCGATGGTGTGCTGATCACTCTGTTGATTATGCCAATCCTTCGATTTCACAGATTGCGGAGTTTCTGGTATATCTGTTTGATTCTCGGGGTCTCCAGCCTGTTACCATCAAGGGTTACAGGTCTATGCTTTCAGAGACTTTTTCTTATGTGGGGAAGCGTCGTATCGGCACTAATCCTTACCTCTCCAAGCTTGTTCGGCACTTTTCTTTGAAAAGGCCTCGGACTTTGCAGCTTACTCCACGATGGAATCTTTCGTGGGTGCTGCTTTGCTTGGGGGGGGGCGCCGTTCGAACCTTTATCCCAGGTGGATATGCATTTTCTCACATACAAGACGGCTTTTCTGATGGCATTTGCTTCGGCCAGACGGGTTAGTGAGCTTCACGCCCTCTCGGTTGACCCGGCCTTTTTTAGGAGTTCTCCCAACAGTGTTACTTTTACCACTGATTGCTCCTTTTTGGCTAAGAATCAGTTACCAGATACTACTCCTCCTCCTATCTGTATCAGGGCTCTTCCCTCTGTTGAGGGTACTCGCCCTTTGCTCTGTCCGGTCCGTGCTATTCGCTTTTATCTTGATCGGACACGCTTCATACGGAAGGGCAGAAAACGGTTTTTTCTGTCTCTCATTCCGGGTCGACAGAAGATCTCTCCTCAATCCATTTCTCGATGGATTTGTCTTGCTATTCGTACGGCTTATAGTCGTTTAGCAGCTGGCGATTGTATTACCAATCGTATTTCTGCCCACGAGGTGCGGGCACTGTCTACCTCTTGGGCTTATTCTAACTCCGTCAAGTTGTCGGATGTTATGCAGGCAGCCTACTGGAGAAATGCTTCTACTTTCTCCACCTTTTATTTAAGTCAGTTGCAGGAGCAGTCGGAGGACCTTTTTGCCTTGGGTCCTCTTTCTTCTGCTCAGGCTGTTGTCTGCCATAGCCATTAGGCTTCTTGAAGGTCAGTTTCAGCCTTGTGCTGTTACTGCCCCTTTTTTCTGTCTGTGTGTCACACAGGCTCATATGTCTCTTTTCATTGTCCTTTACCAATGATTGCGACATTATGGTTGATAAGCCTCGGGACCTCTTCCTTCTGCTTCACGGTTCCAGTGCACTAGGGTTATGTGGGGGTTGGTTATGCGATTCCCTCCAGCCTTTTGTCTATTCAGCCTGTAGTAAACAATTGTGAGTAGGTTGATAAGAAATCTAAATTTTATAGTAAATTTCCTTTCTTATTATACCTACCACAATTGTTTACATGGAGGCCCTCCCGTCTTCTTTACGGGTAAAGAATCTTTCCTCCCTGCTGATCACATAACTCTAACGTTTACGGATTCAAAAAGAATGAGTCTTTAGAGACGGTATGCGCACTGGCAATGGAAGTCGTGGAGTTGTACTTGGGAGAGAGCGTCCCGTACTGGGTCTGCGCCGGTTGCACTCGACCCAGTTTTGGCTTATTTTTATTGGTGCTTTTGCACCACTTTTCTTTCCCAACTTGCTTGGGAAAGACAAAAATAGAGAGTATTTTATCCGAGTTAGGGACTTCCACTGTAGTGCAAGCCTGTAGTAAACAATTGTGGTAGGTATAATAAGAAAGGAAATTTACTATAAAATTTAGATTTTTTAGCAGAGTTATGGCCCTTTTTCCAACTTAGAAGACTGTTGATATTGGTTTCTGGACGATAACTTCAGTTTGACTGAACGAAATGAAACAAAATTTTATACATAGGCTTATAACCACATTATACAGGCTGAGATTTATTGTGGGCTTGATCCAATATTTTTTGTCAGAGTTATGGCCCTTTTTAGACAAGAAGACATGTTGATATTGGTTTCCGGATGGTAACTTGAGTTATAGGTGTCCAATTTCAATCAAACTTGGAATATGTCTTACTGTAGACAATATACCAGTCACAGTTATGACCCTTTTTTGACGTAGAAGACATGTTGATATTGGTTTCCGAATGGTAACTTGAGTTATAGGTGTCCAATTTCAGTCAAACTTGGAATATGCCTTAATGTAGACAATATACCAGACAGATTTTATTTTGAGTGTGGTATGATAATTTCTATCTGAGTTATGGCCCCTTTTTGGGCTTTGTTAACCACAAAATATAGTTTATCATAAAGCGGGAACATTATTGTGCCATGGACACATTTGATGGCCTGCTGACTTTAGTTTGACTGAACGAAATGAAACAAAATTTTATACATAGACTTATAACCACATAATACAGGTTGAGATTTATTGTGGGCTTGGTCCAATATTTTTTTGCAGAATTATGGCCTTTTTTCGACTTACAAGACAAGTTGATATTGGTTTCCGGATGTTAACTTGACTTATAGCGTCCGATTTCAATCAAACTTGGAATATACCCTTCTGTAGACAATATACCAGACAGGTTTGATTTTGAGTATGGTGTGATAATTTCTATATGAGTTTTGGACTTTTTAACCACTAAATATAGTTTATCATAAAGCGGGAGATAAGATAAGATATTTATTCATTCAATATCAACAAAGATAAATGATTAGAAACTCATGCTTGACAGTGAGGGCAGGAGTATAGCCACCCTAGGAATTGCACTTGTTTTTCTCCTGCTATTTTGTATTTTTGAAATACATAAGCTCAGCCAAATTAAGATAAAGATTACGCTTTATATGTATTCTGGAAGTATTTACATTTTCATGTGTTTTTTTTCAGGCATTAAGCCTGGTTCACTCCAAAATACCAGGAGGGCCAAAACTGCCCTCCTAAGAGACCTTTTAGCACGCCTGATCAATGATGACCATCCATTTTGATAAGGAGTCCATTTGTGTATGTTCTTTGAATATGGCAATTGGTGAGATGACTTCAGAAAATTTTCTCGAGATGGCTATACTGTGATTCTGATTCCTGAACAGACAGATGTATTATCACCAAATTCATTCATGTCATATTTTTAAAGTGTAGCTCGGTGTGAAGCATTTGTATATGTCAAGTGTCAAACGGGCGTTAATATACAATCCTCGGACACTTTTAAAGAATATAAAGAGTCTCAATTCTCTGGACTAACTTTATTTATTGGCTTACTTTAAAAATAATTAGTATAAAGGGTTATACTGGATGTTAATAGAGAACATGAATGTTATTGTGCTCAATTATGAAGGGTATTGTATCTTTCTAATTTAACATAAAATAAGAAAGATACATGTAAAGCCTAATACTCCTTTTCTCCTTGAGGGGTTGCCTCTATATTATATAGTTGAGCTTATTGGATTTTCCTCTATGTCCTAGGCCCTCCAGCCTTTTTACTATTCAGCTATGTCTGGGTCATTGGTACAGTGTAAAAATGTTAAAAAATTTATAGTAATTTATATATATTTTTATACTGTACCAATGACCCAGACATAGCTGGTGCTAACTCTTAAAATATAGGGCCAAACACAAATTTTGCCCCCCAATCCCCAAAATTTGCATCTAAAACTAAAGAAAACATGTCCTGAAAGGCCCTCCACACTTCGCCCCTACTGCGCATGCGCAGTGTCAAGGACGTTCCGCAATTGGCGCCATTTATCATTCTAAGTTTGGCCCTTCATCAGTTAACATCTGACTGATCTTTGTGCTTTTAAATCTCAGTTTAAATGATGCCAAACACATAAATATTAGTGGAATGGTGATTCAAAGGAGGATAGAAAAGGAGGAGAGGAAAAGAATGTGTGACAGAATATTATCAGGGCTGTAACTTAAAATTTTTTAATGAAATTATGTTAAGTTACCTATTTTCAAGGCAGCAGCCATTTTGTTGTCATTCTGATTATTTAGTTACACTGTTTTTTCAAGTGTTTTTCCTCTCTCCCTGTCCTTTAAGTTCCCCCTTGCTATTCTCCCATGCTTTGGCATAGTTTCTGTAATTATTATTACTAAAATTTCTTGGGAGTTTTAGCTGAATAACAGAATGAATTCTGTTCTTTCCCCATGTTTACGTCTTCACCTACGGGTGGTTAGGCGTTGTGTTCTGCATCTACCATCTGATGTTCTGCAGTCTCTTCCCTGGAAGTCTCTGTTTTGCATCAGATGGTGTATTTTTGGTAACTGATTTCGGGCCTGGGTGCCTGGAGTCTTATTTTAGTGTTTTTACACTCATTGTTTACATTTACAACAGCCCTCTGTGTGAGGGGGGGATTTCTAAATAATAATATCTTTATGTTATTTTAATCATAACTAGATACATTATTATTGTTCGTAAGTGTTGAATAAATTGTTTAAAATATTTTTAAAATTTTTGTCCACACTTAGGCTTGGGATCCATTGGGGCTCAACGTTACTTTTCAGAAACTTGGGCTGTTCTGAAAAAATATTTTTTCAAAATATTTTGATTTCAATTATTTTTTCTATATTAATGGATCATATTATTATTATGTATTTTGATTGCCAGGGGTTAGTGCGAGTACCAGGACTTGTTTTCTTTTCACATTGAAAGGATATTGATCAATTGTTTTAAGAGGAAGTCTTCCTCTGACCTTATTATCATTCTATATGTGGTCAGTGTACTCGCATTAACTCCTGTTCTGTATCGTATGATTTCGATGACAATATGGGAAGCGTATGTCACGGTATGTTGTTGGGGATTTGGACACTCCGGTCCTTTCCCCGCAGGGTCACTCTACTTTATCAATTTCTATTTCAGACGATCAAGATTAGGGTGATGTATCTGTGATGTCTTCCAACAGTGTGCCTCCGTCGTCACAATTAATGAAGGGCTAGCGGAAAAGTGCTCATGTAATACGCCAATTGCCTAAGAGGACCCTAGTAGGTTCGACGGCCTTTGACGTCCGCTAGCTCGCCCGGTGTAGCGTCCATTCACCGAATGGTTCGGCAGCCAGGTTCGTCCGTTGCGGTCTAGAAGGAATTTTGGGGTGATGCGAGCACTATAAAATTAACTTAATGCACACCCAGTGACGGCGGATCGGAGGGAGAACGGAGGAAGCCTTTTAGTCCGGTTCATAGCTCGTTCCGGTCCATCCGGACGGCAAGCGAGAGAGGCCCCTCTCTCGTTCAACAACATCTGGCCCCAGATGTTGTGGTACAAATGTGTCGTTAGCGGAGCATACGTCCGTCGCTCGGGACGCTCCGTTGTATAGGCAGTCCGCTGAGACTGCTAAGGCTTCCTCTTCTCGTCAGCGCACACGACCGCACCTTGGCTGCGTGACCGCCGATATATTACCAGCTTCGCCGATCAAGGATTCTTCGGCGACCAGGTCACATCATCCGGCAGCCAGGGATTCGAGACCGATGGACTCCGGACGTTCGCATAGGAAAAGTATGCGGGAGCCATCTGATGCGGAGCTGCCCTCGGCGAAGCAGCGATAGACTGCGCCTCCGCAGGTCTCGACGCCGGACATTCTTGTGCACATAGCACAGCTTATCGCAGCATCCCAGCAGCCGACAGAAACGGTGTCGGATCGAGAATTATCCGACAGCGCTGGGTCGGTAGCCGGGGACTCGAGGCCTGCAGACTCCGGACGTTCGCATAGGAAGTGTGCGGGAGTCTACGTACACGGAGCTTCCAGCGGCAATGCATCGTTAGTCCGCTACTGCACAGGCCTCGGGAACGGACGTGCTTTCCTTAATAGCACAGTTTATCGCAGCATCCCAGCATCAACTGAATCTGTCGCATATATTTTATCCGACGATGCTGGGTCGGGACGCTCCGCGGAAGCGGGTACGGACGTCCGAAAGTTTCATCCGGTCCGACGGGATACCGAAAGGGATTCGGTGGATTTCAAGCTTTCCCTTTCGGAACAACATATGCTGCGATGCCGGATAAGAAACTGATAGCGTCGGTGGACTTAGAAATTTTTTGGTTCGGTTCAGGGACATCGTCCCTCAGTTCCGACATAGTCCAATAATGTCACACAAACTTTCGAATTATTGAATGACGCTATATATATTATTATTTTATGCTTGCTATCCAAGCATTTCTGGTTTCTTGTTCGAAGAGTTATGGAGATGTCTTTCAAAAGTGTGCCTCTGTCGTCATAGTTAATGAGGAGTTAGCGGCAATAAGTGCTCATGGAATATGTCTATCGCTTACGGAGTGACATTCGCTAGCTCACCCGGTGTAGTGTACATTCATCGAATGGTTCGGCTGCCGGGTTCGTCCGTTGCGGTCTAGGAAGGAAATTTGGGTGATGCGAGCACTTTAATTACTTTAGTACTCACCCAGTGACGGCAGATTGAGGACAGATCGGAGGAAGCCAACAACATAGGGGACCGCATGTTGTGGTTCAGATATTTTACATTCGGAGCATATGTCCGTTGCTCGGGACGCTCCGTTATATTGACAGTCCGAGAGACTGTCTTTAATGCTTCCTCATCCTCACAGCAGGGCACACGACCGCACATTGGCTACGTGACCTCGAGTATCCGATCAGTTTCGGCATTCAGTGATTCCACAGCGAATAGGTCGCGCCATCCGGTAGCCAAGGGACACGAGGCCTATACACTCCGTTCGCTCGCATATTGGAAGTATGCACGGGGTAACGATCTCGGAGCTTCCTGCGGCTATGCATCGTAAGACCGCTGCTCCTCAGGCCTCAGTGACGGACGTGCTATCCGAGTTAGCACAGTTGTTTCGCAGCATCCCAGCAATTGACGGTTTCTCGGTCGAATCAGGAATTATCCGACGGCGCTGGGTCAGTGCGATCCGCGGTTGCATCAAGCTACGGACGACCGAACGCTTTATAGGGTCCGACAGGATGGCGAAAGGGATTCGAAAGATTTCGAGTTTTCCCTTTAGTAGTATCGGAAGATGCCTTTCATATCTTCTGGCATTTCTTCCAGTGATTATTTTTCGGACTTCATTGCTGCGATCTTGGATAGAGACTTATAGCGTCATTGGACTCGGATTTTTCGATCGGTACAGGGACTTTGTCCCTGACTTACCGACGCAGTCCAATATTGTCATTACAACATGTGTTTTATTTTTCGACGCTATATATTTATATATATATACAAGCCTGCTACTAAGCATGATAGTTTAGTTTCTTGTCCAC
This sequence comes from Pictodentalium vernedei, assembly GCA_031216915.1. Classification (NCBI taxonomy): domain Eukaryota; kingdom Metazoa; phylum Mollusca; class Scaphopoda; order Dentaliida; family Dentaliidae; genus Pictodentalium; species Pictodentalium vernedei. The sequence goes on from CM062294.1 coordinate 89,639,440, forward strand.
GTGGCTCATTTCTGCCATTTTATCTTTTTTACATATAGTTTATTTTGGCAGAGCAGGGCATACCGAGAGTTCATATGCGTCTAGACGGTGTGATTAAAGACTGCATATATTCTTTTTCGCCGTTTATGTCTTTTCCAATTTCAATGTTGGGAACGACATTATGTATAGTAGACTTAACTTAGACGCTTTATTATACGTAATCCGCCTTACTGAGGCGTTATCATTACGTCTTCAAGAAAAGATTTACGGGATATTATTCTCAATGTAATTTCTTTTGAGGGCAGTAGTTTGTTCACGTATAACTCCGCCCTTCAGTGGCTGATTGGAGTTGGTTAGACGTGATGCAGCCCTAGCTACATCCACGCGTGGATAGTAGGTTAAGAACTCTCTCAGAGTCGCTTCGTTCTCGGAGGAGCTTCTCTTCGACGGCAACGTTCCGGCAATCCATGAATTGCTTGATTTATACATTCTCTTGTCTATCTAGTGTTACAAGAGATTCAGACTGGGGCAAACATTCGGTGGTTGACTCAGAGAGTGCCGCCGCAGTTGCCGGACCCGAGTGTGGCTGTTATGACGGTTGCCAGTCAAACAGATTGGGATCTATACTGATCCCTACGGATTCGAAGTGCCAGGGTCTTTGGGTTCCGCAGTCTTTTAGCTATCAGTTTAACTTCCGCGGAATAATGTTTTTTAGGCTTGCTTTATGTCATTGCATGAACATTATTCAGAAACGCATGCCCAAATTCCTGTCCTTTAATTCGACAGTAGTGGCGTATCTCCGGAACCAGGGAGGCACTCTTTCGTTTCCGTTATTCAATTTAATGGAAAGAATCCGTCTGTTGGTTATAGTACACCAAGTTCAGTTTTCTTCCGTCATATTCTGGGTCGTCTGATTGTTTTATCGCACTCCCGTTCTCTTACGGGTCGCTTGTTGCTGTCAGAATGGACTCTCAACAAACAAGTATTCAATCAGATTTGCTATCTATGGGAGCGCCCAATGATGTTTTATTTATGACACAGCTTGCTAATCATTTGCAGACGTATGTGTTGGCTTGTCCAGATCTCTGAGCTAATACTGTTAACGCTCTATTGATCTATAGGACGGAATGATAGGATACGCGTATCCTCCGGCGCTGTTGTTTTAGCAGGTATTGCTAAGATAAACAACCACAATACATTTCTGTTGATAGCATCTCTATCTTCACAGAGATCATGAGTAATTTACTCTCTTGTCTACTGTGGATCTTAACGTGAAATCTTCCTCTATGTGAGGATCTTTTTTCACTGGGTAAATCGTGTCATCTTTATCACAACCAGCAAGGTCGCAACCTTCATGTATTCCGTTGTGTGGTCCGTATTGCATTGTAAGCACTGTACTGGACGAGCTTTGGACGCGATTTCTTACTATAGGGGATCCTCTTCTTCGCTATTCTATGCGACTAAAGTGGAGGCTCTTCCGTCGTGGTGTAGGGGTCATTATGTTCATATGGTTGATCCCTCCATACTACTCATTGCTATTTTTTAGTATACTTGTTTCACAAGATCTACTGCAGCCTGTTGTTATTTAGGTTATAGGTTTATGTTACCTCATACCTATGCACTCTACGATAGTTTACAATTGAGTCTTTTGTCTCTTTATCTAAGTCAGTTAGTAACTTTTTGATAAATAGACTTAGAATCTTTAGATTAAATTCCTATACGGATTTTAACTTCAGGTTCTTATTTAGCTAAGTAATCATTTGAGCCTCTGGAAACAGTAGTTTTCAAATTCTGACCTTTTAGACAGTAATTCAGTTGATTTCTCTTTTACTGTAGAGTCAGTGAGTTTCATGCACTATCGATGGATGATTTTCACTTTCATAGTTTCGGAACCAATACTTCCGTTACTATTTAGGTTGGATTGTTGCATAAGAGTTAGGCTCCTATTATCCGGAACCTATTTTTTAAGGTCCTTCCGTCTTCGTATGGGCATAGGCCTTTACTCTTTCCGGGTACAGTTTATGTATTTATAAACAGATATCTGTTTTTTACAAGGGCGTAAGCTTGTTCTGTCTTTGATGTCTAGTAGAAGGACGTTACGCTCCATTTTATTGTTAATGGATTCTATTAACTAGCGTACTGCTTATGGTATATCATTGGCTTAGCAGTTGTGCTTAAGATTTCGGCTCATGAAGTAAGAGTTCTTCTACTTCTTGGGCTTACATTAATATTGTTGCTATTATAGATTTTTGAAGGCTGCTCATTGCGCTCAGCCATCCATTCATGAATTTTATCTCAGAAATATCGAGTCCATTTCTGGAGGCCTCTATTGTTAGGTCTATTATCTACTGCTCAGAATGTCATTCACTTAACAGTTGCTACTATAGCTAGGTAGGCTGTCTGTTTCGGCAGTGTCTCCGTTCGGCTGCCCTCTTCGCTCTGGGCTATTTGACCCAGGGCAAGAAAAAGGGGGGGGGGGGAGGGTGTTCCCTTGGGTCACCTGTTTTTACTATGAAAACAAGGGGATACCTCCTCCGGAGTTAGTAATTCTGAGCTGTTATTGGGATGGTTGTTTAGTGAGAAGTTTAAGTTATAAAATTCATTCAAGTCTTAGTTTTTAAAGTATAGCTTTTGAATATTGCATATGTCAACGGACATGATTATGCAATTCTCACACACTTTTAGGAGTATAAGAGTCTCTATTCTCTAGACTTACTTTATTATTGGCTTACTTTAAAAATTATTAGTATAAGGATTATTGGATATTAATGGAGTACATGGATGTATGAAGCTCAATTTTTGGAAGGTGTTGTATCTTTCTAATTTATCATAAATAAGAAAGATACATGTAAGGCCTATTACTTCTTTTCCCTACAGGGGATGACTCTATTTTATTTTATTGAGCGTATTCCATTTTGTTCTATGTCCTTGGCCCTCCAGCCTTTTTACTATTCAGCTATGTCTGGGTCATTGGTACAGTATAAAAATGTTAAAAAATTTATAGTAATTTATATATTTTTTATACTTACCAATGACCCAGACGGGGATGGCCCTCCCAGGAGTTGGGAACTCTTGCCTCCCCGCTGAGTACATAGCGCTTACCAGGCACTGGTTATTAGAATGATAAATGGCGCCAATTTCGGAACGTCCTTGACACTGCGCATGCGCAGTAGGGGCGAAGTGTGGAGGGCCTTTCAGGACATGTTTTCTTTAGTTTTAGATGCAAATTTTGGGGATTGGGGGGCAAAATTTGTGTTTGGCCCTATATTTTAAGAGTTAGCACCAGCTATGTCTGGGTCATTGGTAAGTATAAAAAATATATAAATTACTATAAATTTTTTAACTTTTTATACTTACCAATGACCCAGACGGGGATGGCCCTCCCAGGAGTTGGGAACTCTTACCTCCCCGCTGAGTACATAGCGCTGACCAGGCACTGCCAGTAAGAATGATAACTGGCACCAATTTCGGAACGTCCTTGACACTGAGCATGCGCAGTAAGGGCAAAGTATGGAGGTCCTTTAGGACATGATTTCTTTTGGTTTTAGATGCAAATTTTGGGGATTGGGGGGCAAAATTTGTGTTTGGCCCTGGATTTTTTAGAGTTAGCACCAGCTATGTCTGGGTCATTGGTAAGTATAAAAAATATATAAATTACTGTAAATTTTTTATCTTTTTCAAAATATTTCAACAAAACCATATGTGGCTCCTCATTGGAACAAGCTCATTGAGCTTGTTCCAATGGGGGGGGGGGGGGGGGGGGGGGGGGGTTACATGATATGGTTTTGTTGAAATTTTTTTAAAAATTAAAAAAAAATGATATTTAAAATAATGAATTTTGATATCGTTTGCGTTTGGTAAAGGGTTAATCCTGATTGTCCATGTGGGGGCATGGTGGCTCCGTGTACTAAGGCATACTTCACGTTAAGGGTGCAAAAAAATAAAAAATAAATAAATAAATAACTTATTGAAGAGTGCCTTTGGGAAGTCTACAATAGTTTGTAACAAGATAATTTCTTCTGAACAATATACTGCATGCTTCCAGTTAATTGTGAAGTACATAAAAAAACATATGAACACTGATGTCAGAAGATACCAAAAATCAAGCAATCAATTTTTCCTATATTGTAGCTGGGGATTTAATGAAACAAATTCAATCTTGTTCGATAGAGCTATTGATTGAATTGCTTAAATTCCTTGTTGCATTATGGGAAAAATGTTACAGATTGAAAATTTTTATATTTTCGACATCAGTGTGGAGAGAGCTAATCATGGTACAGTGGAGTCCACTTAATTTGATATCTCTTAACTGAATAACCCTGTTAATTGAATATAATTTCCCAACACAAAACCATTTACCATACTTCCAGTACAAATTTGACCTGTTAATTGAATATAGGTTTTAAACTGCTGTTAATTGAATAAAAAATCTTGTAACCTGTTGAGAAATTACCCTGACTCTCCCCAGTTTTCCTTTGTTTATAGACCTATTTGGCCTTAGTACATCCAATACAGGCATTTAATCTATTAATCTATTTAATCTATTATATCTTGTTTGACTGAGCTCATGGAGCTCAGTCAAACAAGATATAATAGATTAAATGCTAAGTTTATCTCTAGAATACAGGAAAGGGACACAATCCCTGTTAATTGAATAGTCTTGTTAATTGAATAATTTTCATTGGCAAAGTGGCTATTCAATTAACAGGATTCCAATGTACTAGTGTGTTTCATTGGAGGCTCATCTGTGGGTTGAATGATATTAGACTTTGAACAGACTGTGCATCACGCAAATCATGATATGGGTGAACAATACAGTACGTGGAGAGTGGATTGTAACTAAATTATCCACAGAGTGGAGTTATCGCCCAAACTATAACTTTCAAATTTTGTATATATCGACTAAAAACACAAGCAATGTTTCAGCCAATGGACCTCCAAGTTTAATCCCAAGGTCCATTGGTAGGAACTTTGCTTGTGCTCGTTATGCTTGGCAACAAATCTGCAATTATTGCTTGGGTGGAATCTCCACTCTGTAGGTGATTTAGTGATAATACACTCTCTGCGTACTGTATATGACATTTATCATACACATTTTTAGATCCTCCAGCTGCCACATTCATATCAGGTTTTCGCATAGTACTCTTATGCCTCAAATTATTTCACAGCTTACTTCATGTTCATCTCATTCTGTTTTTGCTGATTCCTTTTAGATCTTGCCAAAGTCATTGCATCATCTGCTGGTAAAGCTCCTGGTCATATGACAAGAGAAGAATTGGAGCGGCATTTAGATTCCAAAAAGCACTATGGAATAGAGAGAGCACCTGCACTCCTTCCACTGGAAATATTCAGTAATGAAAACTCCAATATAGAGAGGTAAACATTATTCCACATACATCTTAGTGCCTCTGGATGGTGATTATTAGAGAAGAATATGATTTATGGGTTGGAGGAGGTTTTATGTGCCTAAGAAGTGCCAAGAAATTCTTATCAAAATTCATTTGTACAGTAGAATGTGTCTTGAATGACAACCCCTTCTGCCAGACAAAATTGGCCAATCAAGACAGGTGATCTCTCAAGACAGGTTTGACAATTTTGCAAGTATTTCCTAGCAAGTACTCTTTGCAATAGAAATTGAACAAATACAAATGTATTTTAAAGGAAAAGCAAGCAACTTGCATTGTTGTATAATTTATTTCTTGAGAGTTATGCTATAACGTGAAATCGTTGATTGTAATTTTGATGCAATGAATCATTGCATCAGAAGTGTAGGCAGTGGGGGTTTCCTTGTAGTAACTTTCACATTGGACTCATTTAGACTTGTTTATCTTCACTAGATTGCCTGCCATGACCAACTATTTCATGTTCTTTTTTTTACTGCGAACGAACATAGCAAAGCATCAGTTTTCTAATGTTGCATCGCCCATGGTGTGTCCTGTGTGTGGGCACCTTAAGACTCTATTTTAAATATGTTTTACTCATGCTGTGTAATAAATGTAAAGTCCAGTAAAGTAACAATGAAAAATATTTTCTTCAACAAAAACTCTTGAAAAATACAGGGGAAACAGAGGCTATACTCTTAACAAGTAAAGCTAACTCTTAACAAGTCAATATTGATTATCACCAGCAGTATGAGTGTCACGTTGGTTTCAGTATAGTATATCTCACCAACTTTATTTTTCAGAGATGATTAGGTGCCCTACATACACTTGCAGTTCTGGGTCTTGACTGGGGGTGTTCACGACGCATTGAATAGCTGTTTGCCTCAGTCAGTTGGACAGCTGGAGATGAACATCACTGCGAAAATCATAGCTGTAGCCAACTCATTCTGTTGTCACTGAACTCACAGATATTAAAATTCTATTCTTACAAATAGAATGGAAGGCAATTAAAACCTGTCAATACCCTATTTTTGGAATACATGGAAGAACTCGTGGGCTCTTATCATGATGGAGTGAGTGAAACAATCAGAAAGCAATTCATTTTGTTATGCCCCTGACCTCCATAGACGGTTTTGGGTATATAGTCGAGGGCTCAGTCTGTCTGTACTTCTGTACTTCCATACGAACATTTTGCATTATAATTCAAGCATCGGTTGTGAGATTTTGAGGTCCTGTGGCATGCTAGCAGACCAGCATGGGGAAAGGATATCCATATATTGTGGGTTTCGTCCATGCATACATGTCCGAATTATAGTCCATGTTACACTTAGAAAACTTTCTGTACGAAGGTTAGCATTATCACTCAAGTCATTTGTGGGCAGATTTTGATGTTCTTTGGTATAAAGAGAGATCAACATAGGGGACAGGATATCCACATATTGCGGGTTTCGTCCATGTATACCTGCCAGAGTTATGGCCCTTGTTACACATCAGAAAACTTTCATACCAACATTTTGCATTATAACTCAGTCGTTTGTGGGTGGATATTGATGTCCTTTGGTATGGTCAGAGACCAGCATGGGGGAAAAGACATCCATGTATTGCAGGTTTTGTCATACATTCAGTCCAAAGTTATGGCCCTTGTTATAGATAGAAAACTATCTGTGTGAATGTTTTGCATTTAAACTCCACCATCGGTTGCTGAATTTTGATGCCCTTTGGTATGACGATAGATCAGTCTGGGGCAAAGGATATCTGCATATTGTGGGTTATGTCACCACAGGAGTGCCTCTTTTTAGACTTGACAAAACTGTCCATATGAAATTTTTTCATTGTTGTTTTTTATCCATGGGAATATTTTCTGTTGAACAGCAGCAGAAAATTGAATAATTTTTGTATTGCTCATGTTGGCATTGCATGAGGGAGAATATTCAATACGTTGCATTGCACTATTTTCTTGATTGTGTTTTATTTCTAGCTAATAGAAAGCAGAACGATGAAGATGTTTAGGTTTACTGTATTTACTCTATATATTGGGACACTCTATGATTTGGGACACACATTTTTTCCAGAAAACTATATATTTTTTATGCTCCAAAGTTTGGGACATTCAGGAGATTTGTTTCCAGTTGGCCCATCACTAGTAGCAGACAACACTCATAAAAAAAATTCTTGAGTAACTAAAAATTTTCATTTTTTGCTTCCAATACCTCGCTTATGATCCCTCATTGGAACGAGCGCAATGCACTCGTTCCAATGAGGGATCATAAGCTATGTTGATCCCTCATTGGAACGAGCGCAATGCGCTTGTTCCAATGAGGGATCATAAGCTATGTGTTGGAAGCAAAAAATGAAAATATAAAAAAAATTGGACGGCGATTTTCGTAAAGAGTGATGGAAAACGAATCACACACAACTTTATTCAGCATCAAATCAAGACCAGGCTGTGTTCTTTCCCCATTTTCTAAGAATTGGGACACCTGTGAAAATAATTATTTTTAGCTGTCCCAATACATAGAGTAAATACGGTAGTTTAAATTTAATATCCATGGAAAACACCTGAAAATAGGAAAACATTTTCATTAGTAAACACTTGCATCTGGCCCATAATTGTTTACTACCACAGATGATCTTTTTATTTGCAACGATAACGGTAAATAATATACTTTATATGAAAACAATTTTTTACAAATAAAATGGAAGACCATGAAAACCTGTCTCTATGCTATTTTTAGCTCAACTTGACATAGTCAAGATAAGATATTGCCATCACGTGTGCGGAAGTCTGTTAGTCTGTGAGTCTGTTAGTCTGTGAGTCTGTGACGTCTGTTCACATTTTCCTTTAGCAAGGGCTACACCCTGCAGTTCTTGTCTGATCGTCACAAAATTTCATATGCAGGTTTGGGGTCATGTCTAGATGAGAACGTCCCCTTTTGGTTGCGATTGGGCAACCGGTATGGCTGCCCGAGCCCAATACCCAAAAACCATTAGCACAGTCTACAGGTCGTATTTATGAAGGGATTTCATTGTAACTTGGTAGGATGCCTCTGTATAATGCCTAGATGAGAACCTCCCCTTTTGGGCATGATCTATCAACCGTGATGGCTGCCTAAGCCCGAAACCCAAAAACTCTTAGCACAGTCTGCGGGTCATGTTTAATGTGGAGGGATTTCATTGTAACTTGGTAGGATGACTCCTTATGATGTCTAGATGAGAATTTCCCTATTTGGGCATGATCTGCCAACCGTGACGACTGCCCGAGCCCCAAACCCAAAAACCTTTAGCACAGTCTACAGGTCATATTTATTGAGGAATTTCATTTTAACTTGGTGGGTTGACTTCATACAATGTTTAGATGAGAAAGTCCCCTTTTGGGCGTGATTGGGCAACTGTGACGGCTACAGGGGCCCAAAGCCTGAAAACCTTTAGCACAGTCTAGAGGTCATATTTATGAAGGGATTTCATTGTAACTTGGTAGGATGACTCCAAATAATGTCTAGATGAGAACGTCCCATTTTGATCGCGATCATGCAGCCTTGATGGGTGCCCGAGCCCAAAAACCTTTAGCATAGGCAAAAGGTCGTATTTATGGAAGGATTTCATTGTAACCTGTTAGGTTGACTCCATATAATGCCTAGATGATGACATCCCCTTTTGGTCGTGATTGGTCAGTTGTGATGGCTACAAGTGCCCGAAGCACGAAAACCTTGAGCATGGTCTACAGGTAATATTTATGAAGGGATTTCATTGTAACTTCTTAGGATTACTCCAGGTGATGCCCAGATGAGATTGTCCCCTATGGTTGCGATCATTCAGCCATGATGGCTGCCCGAGCCCGAAGCCCGAAAACCTTTAGCACAGTCTACAGGTCATATTTATGAAGGGATTTCATTGTAACTTGGTAGGATGACTCCAAATAATGTCTAGATGAGAACATCCCATTTTGGTCGTGATCATTCAGCCTTGATGGGTGCCCGAGCCCAAAAACCTTTAGCATAGGCAAAAGGTTATATTTATAGAAGGATTTCATTGTAACCTGTTAGGTTGACTCCATATAATGCCTAGATGATGACATCCCCTTTTGGTCATGATTGGTCAACTGTGATGGCTACTGGTGCCCAAAGCCCGAAAACCTTGAGCACAGTCTACAGGTCATATTTATGAAGGGATTTCATTGTAACTTCGCAGGATCACTCCAGATGATGCCCAGATGAGATTGTCCCCTTTGGTTCCGATCATTCAACCATGTTGGCTGCCCGAGCCCGAAGCCCGAAAACCTTTAGCACAGTCTACAGGTCATATTTATGAAGGGATTTCATTGTGACTTGGTAGGTTGACTTCATATAATATCTAGATGAGAACGTCCCCTTTTGGACACGATTGGGCAACTGTGAAGGCTTCAGGGGCCCAAAGCCTGAAAACCTTTAGAACAGTCTACAGGTCATAATTATGAAGGAATTTCATTGTAGCTTAGTAGGATGACTCCAAATAATGTCTAGATGAGAACATCCCATTTTGATCGCGATCATTCAGCCTTGATGGGTGCCCGGGCCCAAAAACCTTTAGCATAGGTAAAAGGTCATATTTATGGAAGGATTTCATTGTAACCTATTAGGATGACTCCATATAATGCCTAGATGATGACATCCCCTTTTGGTCGTGATTAGTCAGCTGTGATGGCTACAAGTGCCCGAAGCCCAAAAACCTTGAGCACAGTCTACAGGTCATATTTATGAAGGGATTTCATTGTAACTTCGTAGGATCACTCCACATGATGCCCAGATGAGATTGTCCCCTTTGGTTGCGATCATTCAACCATGATGGCTGCCCGAGTCCGAAGCCCAAAAATCTTCAGCACAGTCTACAGGTCATATTTATGAAGGGATTTCATTGTAACTTGGTAGGTTGACTTCATATAATGTCTAGATGAGAATGTCCCCTTTTGGACATGATTGGGCAACTTTGGCGGTTAAAGGTGCCCGAAGCCTGAAAACCTTTAGCACTGTCTACAGGTCATATTTATGAAGGGATTCCATTGTAACTTGATAGGATGACTCCAAATAATGTCTAGATGAGAACGTCCCATTTTGATCACGATCATGCAGCCTTGATGGGTGCCCGAGCCCAAAAACCATTAGCATAGGCAAAAGGTCATATTTATGGAAGGATTTCATTGTAACCTGTTAGGTTGACTCCATATAATGCCTATATGATGACATCCCCTTTTGGTCGTGATTGGTCAGTTGTGATGGCTACAAGTTCCCGAAGCCTGAAAACCTTGAGCACAGTCTACAGGTCATATTTATGAAGGGATTTCATTGTAACTTCGCAGGATCACTCCAGATGATGCCCAGATGAGATTGTCCCCTATGGTTGCGATCATTCAGCCATGATGGCTGCCCGAGCCAGAAAACCTTTAGCACAGTCTACAGGTCATATTTATGAAGGGATTTCATTGTAACTTGGTAGGTTAACTTCATATAATGTCTAGATGAGAACGTCCCCTTTTGGACATGATTGAGCAACTGTGATGGCTAAAGGTGTCCAAAGCCCAAAAACCTTTAGGCCGGGGAAAAATAATTAATTTGTTCAGGTAACCCGACCGACCCTATTTTTGCCGCCGACCCTAAATATTTTTTACCTTGCACAGAAAAAAAATTTTAAGAAAAAGAAAAAATAATGAAATTGCTATCGCCTAACGAAATAATAGCACCAACTTTGCGTGGTACGACTGTCCCTGGAACGTTTCTCATGTTAAAGGGCGCGTGCACGTCGACCGATGATGCTCATAGCAACAAGTTTCAGAACGCGTGTTTATATCAAAATGTCAGCTACAAGCATTGTCGCAATTCACACAGAAAAGTGCGAACACAGAGGGAAACAGGGAAACAGCAATTTTTAAGAACAGTTTCCAACTCATCCTCATTTATATAATAGCGTCCGACTTTAAATCACCTGATTCAGTCCAGGCAATCGATGTCGTGCTGAAAGCACGTTGCATTGTCGGAAGGCACACATATCAGGATTGCGTTTTTATGAAATAAAAGGCCCACATCGGGGCAACATATGCCTATATGTAGTCTGCTTTGTGTTTTGCGTCAATTGGGAGGGATAATTGTCTGGAGTTTCTAAACATTCATCCTTTAAAATCGACACAAAACCGGGCGTATAAATGGCGTTACCCGATGAAACGACTCACAACTCGGCGAAAAGAGTCCAATGTGAACATAAACTATATCCTCACATAGCATTCTACTTAATTCCATATTATTGGACCGATGTCGGTATGACAGGATTTCTGTTGCACCGAGATCGGCCCGATATAGAATCAACTAGCACGCTGGCAGGGTCGTTTGTCAAACCATGCAGTTTTTTACAGTACGCAAGTGACCTCCCTCTTCCCCTGACTCGCAATATAGCCCATTCTCCCCAAGAACTGCAATATAGCTTGACCGACATGTTTGTTCAGCTATGAAAGGGCTTGGAATTTTATTTTCACACCTAAATTCTCTCCATCTTCCACACCTAAAACATGACCGCAAAGTGTGATCACGTTCTTGACCTGACAAAGAAACAATGGAACAATCGTACGTAGCCGCGATCTTCGAATTCTGGAGTCTCATTACGGGTTTCAATTTAAGAAATGAAACCGCATAGAAAAATGGTTTATAGTTTTATTTACTGTCAGATGCAAATCGTATAAAATAACCAAACAAATAGGACAAGAGGGATATATAGGGATATACAGGTTGATTTCTGAGACACTTGAAAGGCATTCATTGTAAAAAATAATTGTGAAAAAAAAAAAAAAATCCCGACCGACCGACCCTGTTTTTTTTCAGCATGTTACCTGAACAAATTAATTATTTTTCCCCGGCCTTAGCACAGTCTACAGGTCATATTTATGGGGGGATTTCATTGTACCTTGGTAGGATGGCTCTAAATAATTTCTAGATGAAAACGTCCCCTTTTGGTCGCGATCATTCAGCCTTGATGGCTGCCCGAATCCAAAACCCCCAAACCTTTAGCATAGTCTATTGGTCATATTTATGGAAGGACTTCATTGTAACCCGTAAGTTTGACTCCATATTAATGCCTAGATGATGACATCACCTTTTGGTCGTGATTGGTCAACTGTGACGGCTTCAGGAGCCCGAAGCCCAAAAACCGTGAGCACAGTCTACAGGTCATATTTATGAAGGGATTTCATTGTAACTTTATAGAATCACTCCAGATGATGCCCAGATGAGAATGTCCCCTTTTGGTTGCGATCATTCAACCATGATGGCTGCCAGAGCCCAAAGCCCCAAAACCTTTAGCACAGTCTACAGGTCATATTTATTAAAGGATTTCATTGTAACTTGGTAGGTTGACTTCATATAATGTCTAGATGAGAACGTCCCCTTTGGACGCAATTGGGAAACTGACGGCTACAGGGACCCGAAGCCCGAAAACCTTTAGCACAGTCTACAGGCCATATTTATGAAGGGATTTTAATGTAACTTGATAGGATGACTCGTTTTGGAATAATTTCACTGTAACTTGGTAACTTTTGATGATATACGTTAACTGTGAGGGCATATTAACCCACCCCTCAGCTCTTTAGTACAGTGTACACCTCATATTATTTTTATCATAAACATAGCATACAGGGAACAGAAATGAACATATTCCCAATTATCACAATTCTTGTCTTATTTCATAATCCTTTCATAAACATTGAACATTATCCTTTTCATCAAACACAACACACAAGTTAAGCTACAGTGTCATTGACAATTTCATTTTTTAATACATAGGATTCTCGGGTAGATATTTTGATGGAGTGAGTAAAACAATTAGAAAGCAATTACATTTGTTTTGTGTTTCTTTTCTAGTTGAAAGATAAGCCGATTGATGAAGACATTTAGGTTTAATTTAAATCTGGAGGGCAAAATATTCAGGTAAAAAATCTGAAAATTTTTTTAAAAAAACACCCTCCAGCATGCGTTTTCAGGCAGTCAGTGTCTGAGAAACAAAATATTTTTTGTATGGCTTAATAAAAAAACAAGTTTCAGCCCTAATGAACATATCTTTTTGTTAAAATTTATTGTTATATTTCATGGTATAAATAAAATATACCCAAAGTAGCTTGGTGTACCAAATGTTCACCACTCGCCAAAGACTCGTGGTTAACACCACTTCACCACTCGTGGTAAACATTTGGTACACCAAGCTACTATGGGTATATTCTATATGTTATATTTCATTTTTCAGTGATAGCTTAATGGATGAAGGTGAAGATGATACAGACTTGATCATTGATGTTCCACAATAAAAAGATAGGAAACTTCAACAAAGATGGTTTAAAGCACTTAAATAAGCAGGTCATGTCAAGCAGTTGTTGATGGTGATAAGTTGGTCTGTAATAGCCATGCTCTCGTTCCAGTACAGATGAGAATTGGAAAGAAGCCAATTGTCCTGGGAATAAAGTAAAGAAATCTGGAGAGAGTTGTTGAGAAAATTGTTCTCTTCACTGTATCACTTTCTGAGACTCAACATATACAGCCGAAAGATTACTTTTTAGGGTGGAACCCTGTTAATTGAATAGTCACTTTGCCAGTCATAATTATTCTATTAAGAGGAGTATTCAATTAACAGGAAAGTATCACTTTCCTCTATTCTGGAGATAAACTTAGCATTTATTCTATTCTATCTTGTTTCATTGTTGCTCTGTCAAACAAGATATAATTGATTAAATGCCTGTATTGGATGTACTAAGGCCAAATAGGGGCTGTAAACAAAGGAAAACTGGGGAGAGTCAGAGTAATTTCTCAACAGGTTACAAGATTTTTTATTCAATTAACAGGAGTTTACTGTATAACCTATATTCAATTAACAGGTCAAATTTGTAATGGGGTATGGTAAATGGTTTTGTGTTGGGAAATTGTATTCAATTAACCCTTTACCTAACACGAAAATTAGACGACACTTGCAAAAAAAATTCTTGAATAACTAATTTTTAGCTCAACTTTGGCGAAGCCAAATTTGAGCTTTTGTCGTGGCCCATCATCCATCTGTCCGTCTGTCCATACGTCAACAATTGGATACGGCTCGGGCTAGAGGCCGTATTCATGAACCAATCTTTACAAAACTTCTTGGGTACCTTTGTTATGACCGTGGGACGAGAACGAGTGTTTTTGGGTGCGGTCCGAAATTCAAGATGGCTGCCAGCCGCCATTTTGTACCGACGATGCAGAAATCTGTTTTTTGTACAGAACTTCCATATGAAAGCTCTGATTTGAATAATTTTTTGTATGAACGTTTAGTACCATGGGATACATCACATATAATACGGGTTTTTTTCTCGTGCGTAAATTGTGCAAATTAGACTAATTTTTATGTTTTTTGGGGTTACTTTCAGCACTGTAAGTGCAAATGCCAATACGGCTCGGGCTAGAGGCCGTATTTATGAACCGATCTTTGCGAAACTTCTTGGGTACCTTTGGTATCACCGTGGGACGAGAACGAGTGTTTTGGGGTCCGGTCCGAAATTCAAGATGGCCGATGGCAGCCATTTTGTACAAAATTATGTGCAATCAGATTTTTGCACAGAACTTCCATATGAAAGCGCTGATTTGAATAATTTTTTGTGTGAATGTTTAGTACCATGGGATACATCACATATAATACAGGTTTTTTTCTCGTGCAGAAATTATGCACATTAGATGAACTTTGATTTTTTCAGTGCGACTTACACACAGTAAGTACACATGTCAATACGGCTCAGACTAGAGTCTGTATTTATGAACTGATCTTCACGAAATGTCTTGGGTACCTTTGTTATCACCTTGGGACGAGAACGAGTGTTTCTGGGTGCGGTCTAAAATTCAAGATGGCTGCCAGTGGCCATTTTGTACCGAAATTAGGTCTAATCAGTTTTTTGTACACAACTTCTATACAGCTCAGACTAGAGGCCATATTTATGAACCAATCTTTACAAAACTTCTTGGGTACCTTTGTTATCACCGTGGGATGAGAGCGAGTGTTTTGGGGTGTGGTCCAAAATTCAAGATGGCCACCAGCAGCCATTTTGTACAAAACTTCTGTATGAAAGTTCTGATTTGAATAAATTTTTGTATGAATGTTTAGTAACATGGAATACATCACATATTGTAAGGGATTTCTTTTCGTGCGGAAATTATGCAAATTAGATGAACTTTGATTTATTCAGTGCTACTTAAACAATGTAAGCACACATGTCAATACGGCTCAGGGTAGAGGCTGTATTTATGAACCGATCTTCACAAAACTTCTTGGGTACCTTTGTTATCACCTTGGGATGAGAATGAGTGTTTCTGGGTACGGTCCAAAATTCAAGATGGCTGCCAGTGGCCATTTTGTACCGAAATTAGGTCCAATCAGTTTTTTGTCACAAGTTCTATACAGCTCGTATTTATGAACTGATCTTCACAAAACTTCTTGGGTACTTTTGTTTTCACCTTGGGACAGGAACGAGTGTGTTTTGGGGTGCCTTTGTTATCACTGTGCTATGAGAACAAATATTTTGGGGTTGAGTCAGACCCACTCTGGGACTCAAAGATTTTTTTCTAGTTTAGCATCTGACTGTCACCCACCTTTACAATACTTTACCTATACATTTGTTACAGGCAACGGTCAGTATTTATGTACAGACCGTTACAATACTTTATATGTACCTTTGTTATCAGGTCATTACCTAGATGTTTGTCATTGCTGTGTCACATACTATACATGAACATGTCTTTGTCTTGACAAGTTGAGCTACAGTGTCATTGACACTTTCATTTTTATTTTTTGTCTCAAAAACATAGGTCGAGCTCATTCCAATGAGGGGTCATAACCTATGTTTTTGAGACAAAAAATGAAAAAAATAGTGAAAATTAATTGGCGATTTTTGTGAATAGCACTGGCCGGTTTTGGTTGTTATGTTGGGTAAAGGGTTAACAGGGTTTTTCAATTAAGAGATATCCAATTAAGAGGGCTCCACTGTATTATGAATTGAAATGTGTAAATTATTCTTTCGTTTAGAACCATACTATCTTATAAATGTGATCTTATGTAGTTTTATTCATTAATGTAAAGATGAAATTTGATGTAATTTTGGCATATTTTCACACTTGTTGCATGCAAGGAAATGGAATAATTTTCAGCTAAGGGTATAGATATATAGCTAGCAGTGGGGTACCCATTCTTCCCAACATACAAACATTTTACAAAAAGTTTTGTTGGCTTGTATGCTTGCTTGATATTGAAATGGATGAAGGTAATTGGCAGTTACTAGACACAATCAAGGAGATTGTGTCTTTTTTAGATACCCATTTTTTAAACATTTTCAGTATTTGGTGAGGGTGTACTCTCACTTAGTAGAGGGATCAGGGACATGAAATGTCTGACAGAAGTTAGTGTTGCAATGTTTTGTGTGTACCATGTGTGCTGTGCTTTGCTAAATACCAAACCATTATTCTTGTTTATGTACATGATGGACCTGAAAGGGAACCTTACACATGTCCAAAGTTCTTGTGAACACAACTCCTTCAGTTATAAACCGATTTTGATGAAATTTCTCAATCTTTGCCACTGCCAAGTGAATGTGTGCATATTTCCATATTTTTTAACCCTTTGACCCCATATGGCCACAAACTACCCCTTTTAAATTGCTCTGAAAAGGTTGTTCAAGATATATTCTTCCTTGACAACTTTACTGTTAGGATGCATTTATCTTGACAGCATTTTTCCATCATTGTTGGCTGCCTGTCCAGGCCACCAACAATGATGTAGAAACAGTGTTAAGTAATCTGCAGCTGTGTGCATGTATTTAATGTAATTATTAACATAAAATTAATCTGACGACCTAAGGGTTAACCCTTTACCCAACGAATCGCCCGCATCCGTCTGCGTAATATTGAAATTCAGCAGTTGAAAAAATATTATTTTTCAAAAAATTTCAACAAAACCATATCATGTGACCCCTCGTTGGAACGAGCTCGTCGAGCTCGTTCCAACGAGGGGTCACATGATATGGTTTTGTTGAAATTTTTTGAAAAATTTGAAAAAATGATAATTAAAATAATAAATTTTGATATTTTAATGTGAATGTCTGTATCTATCTATCTATCTCTCTATCTATCATTGTTCCGATCGATTTCAAATTTTGTGCCCAGGGAGTAATTCATCCCTGCGAGTAACACGGGGTGGGTGCCGTGCCCGTGCGGGGTGACCTGGACCTTGAAATTGATGACCTTGACCTTTTATTTTGAAAACGGCTGGACCGATGGGGCTAAAATTTCATAGGTGTGGGTATATTGACCCATCGATCATTTTGACTTTATCGGGCTGCCTGTGCGGGGTGACCTTGACCTTGAAATTGGTGACCATGACCTTTTAATTCGAAAATGGCTGGGCTGATCGGGCTAAAATTTCATATGTGCGGGTATATTGACCCATCGATCATTTTGACTTTATCGGGGTGCCTGTGCGGGGTGACCTTGACCTTGAAATTGGTGACCTTGACCTTCTATTTCAAAAATGGCTGAGTCGATCATATCAGAGGGTATATTGATATAACCATCTCTCCCATGCAACGCCGGGTAACACCTGCTACTCTACAATAATTTTAACCTGGTTACCTCCCTTTGAACTAAGAATGTTTACTATAAACTGCTATTTGACATCATTTGTGTGCACAGTTCCTCCTACATTTATGAAACTTCTCAAACATGTTCACTATAGCCACACAAAGTAGATCTTCTGTTTCTCAAGCCATTATTTGGGAAATTGCATGCAGGCGAGCGGTTTTTTATTTTATTTTTTAATTTCAGTAATTACTTTTTTGTTATCAAAAGTTCATGTTCTTGGTTCAAGTTTTAGGCCTCATAATCTACAGAATAGCATGGGTGGTGGTGTATTTCATCCCGTGAGTGCAAGAAGACTTTGCAATGCTTTATTGCAAAGCCTTCTTGCACTCAAGGGACAAATTCATCAATTTTTTTAACTTGGGTAAAATGTCAGACATAAACCATTTAATTTTTATTTTTTTAAAGTTTAAATTGGTTATAAAAAGAGAGCATGCGGCAGCCAAAAGGACCATGCGGGAGGGCCTGAGAAACAGATTTTTAAATTTTTTAGGCCTTATACATTCTGTGTAGAATAGGAACTCATTTGGAGATCGTGTTTTACTGAAACAGAACTTTATATTGGGCGAGTCTCAAACTTTGGGATGAATCGAATCCGTTAAAGGATTGCAAATCAAAATGAATCTTGAATTGAATCTCACAGACTTTTCAATTGATGATATAGGACCTTTTTCACAACCATAGAATATAGAAAATAATGCCAGTCTCCACTCAAGTCTTGTGTTCAGCAGAGACTTGTCTGTTTGCAGAGCTGGGGAATGGGTGAAGGCCTGGGGTAGTAACCCCAGGGCCTGGAACTTTGGGGGGGGGGGGGGCCTGGGCTTGGCCGAGGAGTCCTGAATTCTTGGGTCAGGCCTGGGCCTAGTCCAAACATGGCCTGAAAGACAGTATTTTAATATTTTGGTTTGGTACATCCTTTCAAAGACGTACCAAACCCAAAAATTAAAATATGATCTTTCAGGCCATGTTTGGACTAGCCTGGCCCCCCAAAGTGCAGACTCCTGTGCCAATCCTGAGCCGCCCAATCCCCAAACAAGAACCAGCAAGATAAATTGCCTGTCATGTTGGAATACAAGTTGTCGTTCATGTAGAGAAGGCATGATTCTTGAAGTGATGACTTTATTAAATCAGCATGACGTAATAAAGTTACCATTTCAAGCATTGTGCAGTCAAAAGCTATAACTCTAGGTCACAATATATTTTTATATGTCCGTTTGTAAAAACAGTAGTATTATGTGAATGATCTGTCTGTCTGTCTGTCTGTCTGTCTGTCTGTCTGTCTGTCTGTCTGTCTGTCTGTCTGTCTGTCCGTCCGTTTGTCCACAAACAATTGGTTTCCGACTGGTAACTCCAGTTTGGATTATTTGATTTCAACCAAAGTTAGTATGTGCATTTTCCAGCTAGTAATACAGGCCAAGTTCCAATATGGGTTCCGTCCAATTATTTTTACATGAGTTATGGCTCTTTTTCGACCGATAACTTCAGTTTGTATTTGTATTATTTGATCTCAACCAAAGTTGGTACGTGTATTACCCAGATAGTAATACAGGCCAAGTTTGACTATGGGTTCCATCCAATTATTTTGACTTCAGTTATGGGCCTTTCTCATTAGCATCACATCCCCCCCCCCCCTCCCCCCCCCCAGTGTCATTTAGGTATATTTTTTCTTTGCCCCAAAATGCATTTTTAAGGATTTGCCGTGATTACATGCAGAAAAAAATTTGACTCGTACCCACCGGGCATCGCCCTTGTTCTTGAGGGGGAAGGGTTGTTATTGAGGACAATAATTTAACACCGTGGGTATTGGTACAAACCTTCAATAAATCTTCTCACGAACAACTGGTTCAAATTTTATCATGTTTGACGTATAAGATTGCTGTAAAGAAGATTTGCAAGATTGTTAAACTCTTCTTTTCATCATCCAATGGTCTGAATGAGAGGGGCCATAAGCTACATTTTGAGAGTAAAAATTGACGTTATAATAAAATTTGAATGACGATTTCAGTGTGAGGCACTGGGTGTACTTAGGTATGTTATAGAAAAGGTTTTCTTTTCATCTCTTATTTGAGCTCCCAAATCCAAACACATTATAACTGATTCAAAATGAGATTGTATTCGCCCCTTCGGAAACCTCGTATTTTTTTCATAGCATCTCTTCCTTGACTACAGTCAGTTTGTAGTTTTTTCATAGCTTGACAAGTTCAGAGTATAAATAGAGATGCAAGGTGTAGAATATTGCTGAGTTGTGTCGAGAATTAAATTATTAGCTACTATTGTTAATCTGTATTGGCTAGATGATTGTCTTTTGCACATGTTAGCTGATAAAGTTCAGTGTTTGATTATTCATTTATTTATTAGCTCACCGAAGGGAGCTAAACTTATCACTTGCCGTCTGGCGTCGTGAACATTTTTCAAACGACTTCTCCTCTGAAACCGCTAGATCGATTTGCTCGAAACTTGATATGGATGTTCATTACCATATGTCAATTCAAATTTGTTCAAATGAAATGTACATGCCCACTTGGGGCTCCATAGGGGGCATAACTCCAATAGCACCCTATGTATATTTGAGAAATTACTAAAAAATCTTCTCCCGCACAAGTGGGCAGAATCATTTGATATTTGGTATACAGCATTATGGGGTGGATCTGATTCAAATTTGTTCAAATCGGCTCCCTAGATTCATATTTGGGCTCGCTATAGAAGCTCGAATTTGAACTTAGTGCATTTCAGGCAAATTTCTTAAAATATCTTCTTCTCCAGATCCAGCAGGCAGAATCTTTAGATATTTGGTATGTAACATTGTGGGGTGGATCTGATTCAACTTTGTTCAAATCGGCTCCCTGGATTCACATTTGGGCTCAGTATAGAAGCCTGAATTTGAACTTAGTGCATTTCCGGCAAATTTCTTAAGAAATCTTCTTCTCCAGATCCAGCAGGCAGAATCTTTTGATATTTGGTATGCAACATTGTGGGGTGGATCTGATTCAAGTTTGTTCAAATCCGCCCCCTGGATTTATATTTGGGCTCACTATAGACGCTTGAATTCAAACTTCAGTCATTTCAGGCAAATTTCTTTAAAAATCTTCCTCTCAAGATCCAGCAGGCAGAATCTTTTGATATTGGGTATGCTGCATGCTTAGGGGGATGAGATTTAAGTCTGTTCAAGCCAAGGCCCTGGGTTCATATTTGGGCTCACTGTGGTAGCCTGACTTATAACTTAGTTCAAAATCAGGAATTTTCTTTAAAAATCTTCTTCTTCAGATCCAGCAGTCGGAATGTTTTGATATTTAGTATGCAGCATCCTTAGGGGACGAGATTCAAGATTGTTCAAACCATGTCCCTAGGTCCATATTTGGGCTCACTGTGGGAGCCCGAATGATAACTTAGTTCAAAATGAGGAATTTTCTTTAAAAATCTTCTTCTTCAGATCCAGCAGTCGCAATGTTTTGATATTTGGTATGCAGCATCCTTAGGGGGGTGAGATTCAAGTTTGTTCAAGCCATGTCCCTAGGTCCATATTTGGGCTCACTATGGGAGCTTGAATTGTAACTTTGTTCGAAATGAGGAATTTTCTTAAAAAATCTTCTTCTTCAGATCCAGCAGTCGGAATGTTTTGATATGTGGTATATAGCATCCTTAGAGGGGTGAGATTCAAGTTTATTAAAGCCAAGTCCTTGGGTCCATATTTGGGATCCCTGTGGGAGCCTGAATTATAACTTAGTCAATATGAGGAATTTTTCTTTAAAAATCTTCTTCTTCAGATTCAGCAGTCGGAATGTTTTGATATTTGGCATGCAGCATCCTTAGGGGATGAGATTCAAGTTTGTTCAAGCCAAGTCCCTGGGTTCATATTTGGGCTCACTGTGAGAGCCTGAATGATAACTTAGTTCAAAATGAGGAATTTTCTTTAAAAATCTTCTTCTTCAGATCCAGCAGATGAATGCTTTTGATATTTGGTATGCAGCATCCTTAGGGGGGTAAGATTCAAGTTTGTTCAAGCCGTGTCCCTAGTTCCATAAAATTTGTCTCTCATGACTTCATTCCTTTGTAGTGTTGATGAACCATGTCTAACTGAATGTGACCCCAAATACTTCTTTGAACCACTTTGGCCGGTGAGCGATTAAGGCTCCTTGAGGCCTCTTGTTTATTAGTGTTTAGAGTCATATATTTCTGCACAATGGCTAATCATGACCGCAACAGTTTTATGGGTGGAGGAAGCCAGAGTACCTGGAGAGAACCACTGATCAACGGCAAGCAACTGTCAACTCCCCAACATACTAACTCCACACAAGCTGGGTTAGCATTGGTTGAAGGCAAGTGCACCATCGACGTGCTGAACGCCTAAGTACACAATGCCACCGTGCCCCCACATGGCCAATGGGGGCGAAGTGTCTTGCCCAAGGACACAACGCAGTTGCCGCAGGTGGGATTCGAACCAAGGACACCTCGGCTTGCAGCCTGCACCTCTACCTACTGAACCACCGCGCCCCTCAGTGTTTGATAGTGTTAGCTGTAGGTTAAAGGGTTTAGTGCTAGAATCCACTCTCATGTCTCATTTGAATAATGCTGAAAGCCACTTTAATGGCTTTATACTGTATGCATTAGCTTGTTTGTTCAGCTGCAGAAAACAAGGTTGATTTAACCCTTTACCCAAAACAGACGATATTAAAATTTGTGATTTTAAATATTATTTTTTCAAAATTTTCACAATTTTTCAACAAAACCATATCATGTGATCCCTCATTGGAATGAGCTCGACGAGCTCATTCCAATGAGGGGGGTCACATGATATAGTTTTGTTGTAATTTTCAGAAACTTAATATCTTTTCAACTGCTGAATTTACATATTACGCGGGCCGATGCGCCCGATTGGTTAGGTAAAAAGTTAAAATGGTTCAGTTTCAGTTTATTAGAGTGCCAATTGGTACTCTCCAATAAATTCTAACAGAACAATTATTTGGGAACAAATCTTAACAGAGACATCACTTGCTGGTAGCAGGCCTGAAAATAAGCAGTCTGACATTTGCAAAATGAGGTTCACAGAGGGTGAATTTGATGATGCTATTCCATACAGTGGGCCAATTTATCCTCTCGGTACCTCTTTCTATTTAGTTTTGAGACCCTGATTCAGAATGAGGTTCACCAAGGGTAAATTTAGTGATGCTACCCTGCTGTGCAGGGTAGCATCACTAAATTAACTCTCTGGGGGCCTCATTTTGCAGATGACAGTATGCTTATTTTCTGGCTTGGCTGGTAGCATTGTATTTTTGAAATAGAAGTGCATTGCAAAGCATGGCACATGCCCTCAAGTGCATGTTGACGAGATCAGTGTGCAGTTGAGTTTTAGCAGTATGGGATGCGGACAATTATCAAAATGAACCTTTGACTTCTAATCCTCAATACATCCCTCAAGAGATGAGAATGATCAGTGAAGGCATTCTTTAGTTAATTAACAGAAACCAAAATCAAAATAGCCACTGTAGCTATAATATTGGATTTTGAATCCACACCATTGAACTGATCAGAGGAGGCATTTTTGAGTTAATTGATGAAAATCCAAAGTTTATAGATGGCTGTTTGGACAGACGACAGACACACCTGTTGTCGACATATCAGGGGAGCATAAAAATACTGGTACTCATTTTACAAGTCACCTTTGAAAATAATTTAGTACCAATTTTCAACAAATGTTTAAAGTAAATTTATTCACATACAGGAAATCTTATTCATTTAAGTGAATGTTGATTGTTAGAAGAGCAACTGCCAATGCTTTTGATATTACTGTATTGATGAAATGAAAATTTGTGAATATATTTTTTCAACAATGTATGGAATTATGTTTACGGTGTGTATAATTTAATTGTTTTTAGTACATTTGTTATATTGTTTGTTAATAATTTTTTAAAAATAAATAGTAACATATTTTTAGTGTTCCAGTTATATCCCCATAAAAAGATTGTGGAGTATTGTGGTGAATATACTAAACAGAAAGAACTAATCTG
This sequence comes from Pictodentalium vernedei, assembly GCA_031216915.1. Classification (NCBI taxonomy): domain Eukaryota; kingdom Metazoa; phylum Mollusca; class Scaphopoda; order Dentaliida; family Dentaliidae; genus Pictodentalium; species Pictodentalium vernedei. Next base: position 89,663,458 of record CM062294.1, read on the forward strand.
TGTGCACCCATCATGCTTTCCACATGTCTTTTTCCTCTTTCTCTCTGCTTCATAATTGTGCAACCAATGAGAGATTTTCATGTAAAATTTAACCACAATGTGTAATGCTGATTAACCCTTCACCAAACCTGAAAAGCAGTCGACACTTGCAAACAAAATTCTTGAATAATTAAATTTTTTCATTTAAAAACATAGCTTATGAACCCTCATTGGAATGAGTTCAATGATCTTGTTCCATTGAAGGGTCATTAGCTATGTTTTGTGTGGTTGCCTTAAAAGGTCTAAATTCTTAAAAAATCTTCATCTCATGAACCACCAATCACAATGCATTGAAATTTGATATGCGACTTCTTTATGTGACGAAGATTCAAGTTTGTTCAAAGAAAACTTCTGGGGCAATATTTGGGCTCATACTGGGAGGGTCAAAATTGTTATTTTCCGAACCAGTTCGCCAACCAAACATGGTAACATGGTATGCAGTAGTATTAGGCAGGGCCGCAGAGAGGGTGGGGGCCCGGGTAGTAACCTGTGGCCCAGAACTTTGGAGTGCCCAGGAGTTCAGGATTCTTGGGTCAGGCCAAGGTCCCCCAAAGTTCTGACTCCTGTGCCAAGCCTGCCCTCCCCCCACCCCCCCAATATCCCCGTGCGAGAATCAGCAAGATAAGTTGCCCATAGTATTGGAATACTAGATGCTATTCACGTAAAGAAGGAATGGGAGTGTCCTGTGAAGATGCTGAATCTGTTAACCCTTTACTTAACATGAAAAGCTGACAACACTTGCAACTAAAATTATTGAATATCCATTTTTTTTCATTTTTTTGGTAAAAAAACATAGCTTATGATCCCTCTTTGGAACAAGCTCAACAGGTTCGTTCCAATGAGGGGTCATATGCTATGTTTTTTTTTGGCCAAAAAATGAAAACATAATGAAAACCGAATGGCAATTTTTGTGAAAAGTGCTGGCCATTTTTTCCGTTACATTGGTTAAAGGATTAATAGACTGTTATCTTTATGCATATGCACCAGACCTGGTGTTATCACTTCAAGAATTCTTCACTTTAAGAACTTCGGCATCTGCATCCCAACACTTTCAAAAGGAGGCCCATCACAGAATTAACCCTGGGGCCCGAAGTTTCCTCTTCCTGGCCCTGGTATTAGGGGACATGTACTTGATCTATGGTAGAAAACAATTGTTCATGCCCCAGGAGCTAAAAATTGAAAAAATTTCAAATGTCCACATTTCCAAAAGTGCACAGAACAGAGAATTATATTTGGTCTGAATTATCCTTAGAACCAGTAGAATCAAATGGGCCACAAAGTTGCGATCAGTTGTGTCATGAAGTATGATACATGGGGAGAAATGATAAAACTCTTTTCAGCACTTTTCATAAATTAAAAAAATTCTGCAAAAACTAGCAAACAGAATCTTCCGATATTTCATATACAACTCTCTTTGGGGGATCCAAGTCAAGGTTGTTCAAATCAAGTCCCTGGGTTGATATTTGAATTTTGACTTTGTGCAATATGAGGAATATGCCATAGGGAGCTCAAATTCGAACCAAGGGACTTGTTTCCCATGTTGCCCACTTTTGAGGACTTCCACCTCAGGCATTGGTTACTGGATCCTATTTTACCAATAAAATTGAGATTGTTTGCCACAGTAAATAAGCATTGCTTCACTCCCTAAGATTCCACACTCTTGCCCCCCCCCCCCCCCCCCCCCACCCCCCCCCCCCCCACCCCCAACATCTAACCATGGCAGGTCATCTTTTAAAATAAGGTCACCAGCATAAGACGTTAAATTAGGGAATATCTGTTTATTTGAAATATATTTCTGATGGGTCCCCTGCTTTTCCAGTGGTTTCCATCTCTCAATTTCTCTCTGTATGTCTGCAAATTTTACAACTCTACAAGTAAGTGTGATAAGTCAACTGATTTAAGAGTGATTTTTGTCTAGAAATTATTGCCAGAGAACATCAACTTCGATTTGCAAGATGTTCTCATTATTGCACGCCTGTTCTTTGAAATCCCCATCTTCAGCAACACAAAACCATGCGGAAAATGAAAATTCATTCCGCATGCATGCTGGAATTTTCTACAAATTGTGCACTGCAATTACAATTTGAATCGCAAGCGATAGGTAAAAATCGTCCCATGAGTTCCAATGTGTTCTATACTACTCAAAGTTTGCTAAGCACCAAGTATATCCAACTTCCTGTTTTACGTTTTAGTTGAAATATTGTAATGAAAAGTGTATATACTCTGTATTTAATTGTATCTTTAATGATTTAAGTACACAAAATAAGATTTTATTTGTGTTTGACAGTATTTTTTAGCTTTTTAATATGATAACCATGGATAATGGATATTATTGGTAAAAGAGAAACTTTTTCAATATGCAAAAAAGTTGTCGGAGCAAACTGGTATGGGTTCAGTATTGAGTATGAGACCCATTACTGTTAATTACAGCTTGACAATGCCTTATTATGCTCGCAGTCAGGTTCCTTGCGGTCCTTTGTGGGATGTTGTTCCATTCTTGGACCAGCATGGCATCAAGCTCCCGGACACTTCTTGGCTGGACTGGATGGGCTGAAATTGCAAGCTGCAACTCATTCCAGACATGTTCGATTGAATTGAGGTTAGGGGATCTTGCTGGCCAGTCCATATGCTCAATCCCCTCCCTCTGTCGATACTACCCAACAGCATGGGCAGCATGGGCAATATGAGGATGGGCATTATCGTCCATCTATTTATTGATGTTTAAGGTCACATATTTATGCACAATGGCTAATCATGACCGTGACAGTTTTACGGGTGGAGGAAGCCGGAGTACCCGGAGAGAACCACCGAGCAACGACGAACAGCTGCCAGCTCCCCAACATTGTAACTCCGCACTGCAGCACAGGCAGGGTTAGATTGGTTGAAGACATGCGTACCATCGACGTGCAGTACGCCTTAGTACACGGCGTCATCGTGCCCCCACATGGGCAATGGGGGTGAAGTGTCTTGCCCAACGACACAATGCGGTTGCCGCAGGTGGGATTCGAACCGAAGACCTCTTGGCTTGCAGCCTGCACCTCTACCTATTGAGCCACCGCACCCCTCATTATCGTCCATCAGAATGAATCTATCACCCACTGCACCTGCATACAATCTGACATGGACATCCAGGATCTCATCAATATACTGTTGTGCAGTCAGTATACCACGTTCAAGGACACAGAGCTCTGTATGTCCATCCCAGCTGATGCCACCCCAGACCATGATTGACCCTCCACCATAGCGGTCATGCTCAGCAATGTTGGCTGCATGGAATCACTCTCCTGGTCTTCTCCATACGCCTATCTGTGTAGTCTAGGCAGTACCTTGACTCATCTGTAAAAAGGACAGGTTGCCAATCTTCTCCATTCCATCCAACATGGACCATGGCCCATTCATATCGAGCCTGGCGGTGGTTCTGGGACAGCGGAATGCGAATGCATGGTGTTTTCGATCGGAAACCACCTTTGTGCAGCCCTGACCGGATAGTCTGCGTCGAAACATTTACCCCAGATGCATTCTGAAGGTCACTATGAAGCTGGGTTGCTGTGGCAAAGTGGTTCCTATGGGCCTGAATGATCAAAAACCGGTCTTCAGCCGCAGATGTTGCCCTGTCTCTGCCACCACCATGCTGTCTTACTGGTGTGCCATACTGCTGAAATCTTGCCCAGGCTCTGGTGATCACCGTATGGTGCACACCAAGGGCTTCACCAACCTGATGATGGGTAGCCCCTTGCTCCACCATCCCTGCAGCCCGCCACATTTCTGCTTCAGACAAATGTCTTCTTACATTTGCATTTGCCATATTCAATCATTAAATCACAAGGGTTTGTGTTGAAATGAAGATTGAATACCCAACACATGCCATGTACATGTAGACAATACATGAAAACATCATGAAAATCAAGGGTACATGCTTTCCATGACTGTCACGAAAAGTCTGCCTGTCAAGAGAGTTGATGTAAACAATGGGGACCATCTCAATACATTCCTCAATCAAATCCACCAAAAATATTGCAAATATGTCACCAGCAAATTTCACAATGATGTGTCAAATATTTGGTGCTTAGCAAACTTAGAGTAGTATATGTGCCAGTTGGCACATCGAACACTTTGGAACTTGGGGGACGAAATAGTTACACAGGTTCACCTCGCAAATTTGGTTGGCGATAAAATGTGTTCTTTTTGTTGATAGTTGTTAAATGAATTTTTGAGTGGATAATCTTCCAAGCTGGCACTTGTGCCATATCGATTAACCCATTCACACGCACATGTTGTTCTGTGTATTTATTGCACATTGAGGTTTTTATTTGTAGGCCAAAATTTTTGTCAAATCTGGAAGTAGACAGTTAACCCTTTCCTTATAACATGGCCAAAGGATGAGACTTTCAAAACATATGTTGGAATTATTAATAATATTCATTTTTTTGCCTTGAAAACATAGCATTGGATGAGCTCAAGGAACTCATTCCTATGATGGGTCACTAGTTAAGTTTTGGAGGCAAAAATAGAAAAGAAATAGTATAATTTAACTGGTTGAGTGCTAAATTTTATTTGGCCAACAAAATTTGTTCACATGTCTTTGCCTTGTTACAATTTATAGGAGAGTGCCTGCGGGCACTCTCCTATAAATTGTAACAATGCAAATCTTAACAGACTAAATAGTATCACTTCAAAGATAATATGAAGCACAGCCACTGAATTTGAAGCCTTTAAGTTTCAGTACATGCACTTCAGAATAAAGCCCAAATATGGGCTTCAAGCACTTTACCAGTTAAATGAAAATATCTATAAAATAGGGCTGGATGCATATGCGCATTATGCAGGCACATAGCCAGGAATTTAGTTGGGGAGGTGTGGCAATTGACAATAACTGGCTAAGCTGGAGCAACTATGATTCGGCATGCTCGAGACAATTTTGAAAAATTAGTATCAAATGGAGCTCTGTGGTAGCATCTGAAAAAATATTATGTGAAAAATTGTATGTACAGTGGAACCCTGTTAACTGAATATGCACTTTGCCAGTGAAAATTATTCACTTAACAGGAGTATTTAATTAACAGGGATTTGGTTATTTTCCTGTGTTCTAGAGATAAACTGAGGATTTATTCTTTTATTATACCCCCCGCAAACAAAGTTTGGGGGGTATATAGGAATCACCCTGTCCGTCCGTCTGTCCATCCATCGTAAGTGCAACTCCTCCTAAACCGTTTTAAGAATTTTCATGAAACTTTACACAATGGAAGAACTCCATATGGGGATGTGATGAAGCAATATAATTCCATTCTGACATTTCCAAAGGGAGATAATCTGTCTGTCTGACCATCCTTGTAAGCGCAACTCCTCCTAAACCGTTTGAACAATTTTCATGAAACTTTACACAATGGAAGAACTCCATATGAAGATGTGCATGAAGCAATATAATTCCGTTCTGATATTTCCAAGGGGAGATAATCTAAGTTATACCGTCTGTCCATCCTTGTAAGTGCAACTCCTCCTAAACCGTTTGAAGGATTTTCATGAAACTTTACACAATGGAAGAACTCCATATGAAGATGTGCATGAAGCAACATAATTCCGTTCTGACATTTCCAAGGGGAGATAATCTAACATATACCATCTGTCCATTCTTGTAAGCGTAACTATTCCTAAACAATTTGAAGAATTTTCATGAAACTTTACACAATGGAAGAACTCCATATGAAGATGTGCATGAAGCAACATAATTCCGTTCTGACATTTCCAAGGGGAGATAATCTAACTTATACATTTCAGACGCTGGGGGTATCACTTTGTGAGTTTGCTCACAGTACCTCTAGTATCTTGTTAGACAGAGCTCATGGAGCTCTGTCAAATAAGATATAATAGATTAAATGTCTAATGGATATACTGAGGCCAAATAGGTCTATAAACAAGAGGACTATGGTGATTGTCAGGGTAATTTCTTGACATATCACAGGATTTTTTATTCAATTAACAGGAGTATACTCTATAACCCATTTGCAGTTAACAAGTCAAATTTGCACTAAAGTGTATGGGAAATAACAGGCAGTCAAGACTTGACTAGAAATCACTGCTAAGCCATTGGATGTGTACAGGCCGTGGTGAGGTGAGAATTCAAGACAATTGCCCAGGCCCTCAACTGGTAGAGTGCTGGAAGACAACATTTGGACTTTATTCTGAAGAGCAGGTTCCACAACTTAAAGGCTCCATTCTGTGTATGTGCTTCAAATTTTTCTTTGAAATAAAATTACTTAGTCTGTTGAGATTTGCGATGTTAAAACTCATGGGAGAGTGCCTCTGGGTACTCTCCCATAAATTGTAACAAGGCAAAGACATATGATAAAATTGATGACCAAAAATAATTTAGCACTCTCCCAGTTAAGGGTTAAAAGAACTTACCCTGATACATTGTACTCACATTATCAAGATTTTCATCAAAAGGAATTCCAATTTTGTGGGGAGGTTTGTTTGGACCTACCCTGTGTACATGCATGTTATGTTTGATAAAGAGTTAACTGGTTCAGTGCCGAAGTGCTAATTTTGATGTTACACAGTGGAGCCCACTTAATTATACCTTCCTCAAGTTGTGGAGGGGTATACTGAAATCACCTTGTCCATCTGTCTGTGCGACCGTCCATAGACATAATTTTGTCTGGAGATTTCTTATCAATCTACTCACAATTGTTTACTACAGGCTTGCTCTACAGTGGAAGTCCCTAACTCGGATAAAATACTCTCTATTTTTGTCTTTCCCAAGCAATTTGGGAAAGAAAAGTGGGGCAAAAGCACCAAGAAAAAATAAGCCAAAACTGGGTCGAGTGCAACCGGCGCAGACCCAGTACGGGACGCTCTCTCCCAAGTACAACTCCACGACTGCCATTGCCAGTGCGCATATACTGTCGCTAAAGACTCATTCTTTTTGTCATCCGCCTTGTGTCGAGATGTTCTGCACGCTTATCAGTGTTTATCCAGCTCGTTGATTGATGTTTCCTGATTCATTGTGTATCAGAGTATCCTTTGTATTCCCAGGAACAGTTTTTATTATATTCTCTTCAATATTATATATCCATAATGTATTTTATTTGTTCTCTCTCGAGTTGCGCGCGAATTTCGTGTGCCATGCGGTTCGGACTTCAATTTTTTCACAATTATTGTCAATGCTTAATTTGCTAATTTTTCTAATTGTGTTAGAGTTGGGTGTCAGTGGGGTACCGCTCCTACAGTTTGTCTTCTCTCTTTTGAGAGTAGTCATCCTGTTGTGTGGTTCCCGGTCGACCGTCTGGGGTCTTAATTTCTGTCACCTTTCTCTCTTCTTTGGGGGTGTTCTTCTGTTTTCTGATTTCACCTTTTTTGTTCCTCTCACCTCTATCATGCCCAGGACAATTCCTTGTGGGTAATGTATGCTGCCAAAGTATGTGGACGATTCACATTCTTCTTGTTCCTCCTGTAATGGGTGTTCGGCCGAGCGGCCATGTGGTGTCTGTGGATCATGGTCATCCACTTTCTGGGCGTCAGTTAACCGTGTCGTTCGTTCTCGTGGCCGTGCCTCCCGCGGGAAGGGAGAACGTGCTCGTTCGGGGGCTCCGACCTTGTCTGGTGAGAGTTATTCTTCCTCCGTAGGGGATGTGCAGTCTTTTCCTGTAGTGGATACTGCGGGAGCCGTTGAGTGTTCTGGTGAAGAGGTGCCTGGTTCCGGCACTACGGTCCCCCTCCAGTCGACATCTGAGGCTGTCACTAGGGTTGTGACTCCTCCTTCGGAGCCGAGCAGGGCTGCTCTCTCCACTATTCCACCAGCCTCAACGACTCCCGACATATCTACTACTACTGCTGGTCCGTCTGCTTCGTCGTCAGTTTCAGCCGGCCTCGGCTTTTCGCTGCAGGGGACTGCAGGAATGTCTGGTTCTGTAGATGTGGGATATCGGCCTCAGCCTTCCCTGGCTTCAACTCGGCGAAGTTGGAAGGGGTTGCCGGCCGAACCCACCACTGTGGTCTCTACGCCGTCGAGCACCACAGTTGTGTCTTTGGATTCAGATGTTCTTAGTGGAGACACTATGAACTCCGTGGCGTTTCCGTCCACTCATTCTGGCCACCCCGACCAGTTTTGGGAGACCAACGCCTTTTGTGCAGCCTGGACCTTCTGCCCCGCAGAGGTCCGCGGTGACTCATGAGTTCTCGCTATATTGATCCTCGGGGTGCCTCATACCCCTATACACGTCTGCTTTCAGATGTTTCGGCTGCCGCCCGTCGTCTCGCGTCGGGTGTTTTGGAGGATCGTGACCCTTCGCTGGTTAAGAGGGTAAGAGGTGAAGCCACTTTGCCGGTTTGCTCCCCTGTCGAACCGGCCAGTTCGGACAGTGAGCTTAGGGAGGCCCTCTCCTTACTCACTCAGGTTCTGTCAAAGAGCCTTCCTGTTGCTTCCAGCGAGGCAGCGTGTGGTTTCCAGGCACCTCCTATGGCGCCGCCTCCCGAGATTGGAAACAGGCCGGTTTCTGATCCCCCTGGTGTCCCGACACCATGGGAGGCGTCGGCTTGTTTGCCCACGATGGGCTATGTGTCTACCGACTCTGGGGAGGAGTCCGACATGCTTGATGTCGAGGGTCAGCAGTCTTCGGACTTGGGGGCAGCTCTTGACTTTGTGTTTGGGTTTCTGCCTGATCTCAACCCTGCTAACCAGCCGACAGTGTCAGCCAGGCCACGATCATCGGTCGCGCGCCTACAGCCTATGGAGCAACCTGCTTCTGGGCGCCTTTGACCGTTCCAGTCGGTACAGGTGGTTGACGCTTTTTCAGCATTGGACTCCAAGCTGAGTTCCAAGGCTCTGAAGACTCCGTTCTTCACCAGGGTTGACATCTTTTTGCCTCCTGTGCGTTATCGTTCCTACGATTCCACCAATCCGTCGGTCTGCCAGACTTTGACGGTTCTGGATCAGGACTCCACTTCCTTCGGGCTTTCCAAGCCCAAGTCTGCCGTCATTCCAATCACATCTCTGGAGTCCACATTGGGCTTATCTAGAGAGATGCTTGGCATGCTTTCTCTCTCAGATCACGTCGTCTCAGCTTTGGCTGCTTATCTGCCTCCAGATAAGTTTGACGAGGTACAGGCTCCTTTGCGTGTGCTGTCCAAAGCGCTTATGCATCTTACTCACACGCATGCCTGTAACACGGCTAATCTGGAATTAGTTCGAAGAGACGCTGTGCTGGACACAGGACGATCCCTTCCCGAGGAGCAGCGTGTTGCTCTTCGATCTGTTTCTTTTGCAGGTCCGTAACTTTTCCATGGTTCCGTGTCGACGGTCCGGGATGACGTCCTACGTCATTCCAAAGATCAGCTGCTGTTTCGTCAGCTTGATCAGCCTTCTAGGGGAGGCAGGGGCTGTTCCAAGCCTAACAAGTACCCTTCTGCTTCCTCTGTGAAGCAAAAGGCTGGTCCTTCTGCCGCCGCCTCTACTTCTTACTCAAGGGGTAAGGGTAAAGGTGGCAGAATCGAGGGAAGTCTCAGGATTCTTCATTTAGTAGAGGAGGTGGTTTCTCCTCTCGTGGGCCTCTTCGGGGCTCGAAATAAAGGTCCTCACCTCGACTCGTCCCAGGTTGGAGGAAGGATAGCAGAGTTCGCAGACCATTGGGTCACCATCAAATCCAATCCGTGGGTGTTAGATGTTGTTCAGTCTGGGCTGCGAATATCCTTCCGACGGCACCCCACTCTGTCAAGGGTGCCTCTTCCAACCACAGTTCCTTCAGACGTTTTACGTCGGGAACTTTTGTCCATGGAGATTGGCAATCTCCTGGCAAAGGGGGCGATCGAGGTCGTCAAGAACATTCAGTCAGTGGGTTTCTATTCCCGCCTGTTCTTGGTGCCGAAGAAGGACAGCCGACTCCGTCCGGTTATCGATCTGAGTATCCTGAACAAGTCTATCATTGCTCCCAAGTTCAGCATGGAGACTTTCAGGTCGGTCCGCCAATCAATTCACCAGGGAGATTTCGCTGCCAGTATCGACCTGCGAGACGCTTACTTCCACGTTCCGATGCATCGGGCATCACGGAAGTATCTCAGGTTCGCTTTTCTGGGGCGAGTTTACCAGTTCAAGGCCATGCCTTTCGGTCTCAACCTGGCTCCTTGGGCCTTCACCCAGACTGATGTCGCATGTGATAGCATTCCATCGCACACAGTCCAGGGTGACTACTTCGGCATATCTGGACGATATCCTCCAGAGGCATTCCAATGCTACCTTACTGGAGTCGGATGTCGCCACTCTGTTGAGCTTGCTCATGTCGCAAGGATTAAGAGTCAATGAGGAGAGGTCGGACTTGGTCCCTTCTCAGTCGTTTTGTCATCTGGGGATGGCTTTCCAAACCCAATTCAATTTGGTAGCGGTTCCCCAGGCCAAGGCTGTGATTCTCTCAGCTTTTGCTCTGACTCTGTCCCAGTCCACGTCCGCGACCGCTCGGAGTTTTCTCCGGCTGATCGGTCTCTGCGGTTCGGTGACAGATCTCAGTCCTCTAGGTCGGCTGCGTGTCAGACCTCTCCAACACTTTCTGCTCCGTCGTTGGAGGCCGAATGTAGATTCTCTGGATCAGGTGCTTCCGTTTCCGGAATCTCTTTATCCTCACCTTCTTCCCTGGACAGATGTTCAGTGGATTACGCAGGGTGTTCCATTGGACTTACCCACGTACCAGAAGGAGCTTCTCGCTCTTCTTCTGAGTTTCAGGCAGTGGATCTCTCACCTGTCGAATCGCCAGTTCCTTCTGCTGTCCGACAATTCGACAGTGGTTGCTTACATTCGAAACCAGGGCGGCACGCACTCGGTTCCGATGTACGAATTGGCTCGGGATCTTCTACTGCTCGCTCAGGATGTTCACGCCGAAGTGGTTGTTTGTCACTTCCCGGTCGTCTGAACGTCCTAGCCGACTCCCTGTCCCGACAGGGCAGGGTTATTTCCACCGAGTGGATGCTCCACAGGGCAGTGTTCCAGTCGCTTTGCGATCTCTGGGGACATCCCCACATCGATCTCTTTGCGACTCGTTGGAACCATCAGGTGGACACTTTCGTGTCCCTGTGTCCAGATCCTCTGGCTTTTGCCGTGGACGCTCTGTCACTCGATTGGAACGGTCTAGTAGGCTATGCCTTCCCGCCGGTTCCGATTCTGCCTCAGGTTCTAGCCAAAATTCGAACCTGCAGTTGTCGAATCATTCTGATCGCTCCTCTGTCGCCTCAGCGGGTGTGGATCAATCAGCTTCGCTCGCTGATGGCGGCAGTTCCGGCACGTCTCCCGCTACGTCGCGACCTTCTTTGTCAAGGTCGCCTGAGGAGGTTTCACGTCGACCCGACTTCATTGTGCCTTCACGCATATCTTTTGTCAGGTCCTGTCTCCTCCGAAGAGGTTTTTCGAGACGAGCAGTGGAGTGCATTTCTTCTTCAAGGAGGCACTCCACTGGTTTAGCTTATGCAGCTAAATGGAAGGTCTTCTGTCGATGGTGTGCTGATCACTCTGTTGATTATGCAAATCCTTCGATTTCACAGATTGCGGAGTTTCTGGTATATCTGTTTGATTCTCGGGGTCTTCAGCCTGTTACCATCAAGGGTTACAGGTCCATGCTTTCAGAGACTTTTTCTTATTTGGGGAAGCGTCGTATCGGCACTAATCCTTACCTCTCCAAGCTTGTTCGGCACTTTTCTTTGAAAAGGCCTCGGACTTTGCAGCTTACCCCACGACGGAATCTTTCATGGGTGCTGCTTTGCTTGGGGGGGGGGGGGGGGGGGCGTTCGAACCTTTATCGCAGGTGGATATGCATTTTCTCACATATAAGACGGCGTTTCTGATGGCGTTTGCTTCGGCCAGACGGGTTAGTGAGCTTCACGCCCTCTCGGTTGACCCGGCCTTGTTAGGAGCTCTCCCAACAGTATTACTTTTACCACTGATTGCTCTTTTTTTGGACAAGAATCAGTTACCAGATACTACTCCTCCTCCTATCTGTATCAGGGCTCTTCCTTCTGTTGAGGGTAATCGCCCTTTGCTCTGTCCGGTCCGTGCTATTCGCATTTATCTCGATCGGACACGTTTCATATGGAAAGGCAGGAAATGTTTTTTTCTGTCTCTTATTCCGGGTCGACAGAAGATCTCTCCTCAATCCATTTCTCGATGGATTTGTCTTGCTATTCATACGGCTTACGGTCGTTTAGCAGCTGGCGATTGTATTACCAATCGTATTTCTGCCCACGAGGTGCAGGCATTATCCACCTCTTGGGCTTATTCTAACTCTGTCAAGTTGTCGGATGTTATGCAGGCAGCCTACTGGAGAAATACCTCTACGTTCTCCACCTTTTATCTGCGCCAGTTGCAGGAGCAGTCGGAGGACCTTTTTGCCTAGGGTCCTCTTTTTTTCTGCTCAGGCTGTTGTCTGCCCTAGCCATTAGGCTTCTTGAAGGTCAGTTTCAGCCTTGTGCTGTTACTGCCCTTTTCTGTCTGTGTTTCACACAAGCCCATATGTCTCCTTTCATTGTCCTTTACCAATGATTGCGACATTATGGTTGATAAGCCTCGGGACCTCTTCCTTCTGCTTCACGGTTCCAGTGCACTGGGGTTATGTGTGGGTTGGTTATGCAATTCCCTCCAGCCTATTGTCTATTCAGCATGTAGTAAGCAATTGTGAGTAGGTTGATAAGAAATCTAAATTTTATAGTAAATTTCCTTTCTTATACCTACCACAATTGTTTACATGGAGGCCCTCCCGTCTTCTTTACGGGTAAAGAATCTTTCCTCCCCGCTGATCACATAACTCTAACGTTGACGGATTCAAAAAGAATGAATCTTTAGCGACGGTATATGCGCACTGGCAACGGAAGTCGTGGAGTTGTACTTGGGAGAGAGCGTCCCGTACTGGGTCTGCGCCGGTTGCACTCGACCCAGTTTTGGCTTATTTTTTCTTGGTGCTTTTGCACCACTTTTCTTTCCCAAATTGCTTGGGAAAGACAAAAATAGAGAGTATTTTATCCGAGTTAGGGACTTCCACTGTAGTGCAAGTCTGTAGTAAACAAATGTGGTAGGTATAATAAGAAAGGAAATTTACTATAAAATTTAGATTTCTCAGACGTTTATGGACCATTGTCATCGAAATTTGGTACGAATGTTCACCACCATGGGAAGCTATGTACCTGCGACTATAGTTCTGGTTGGAGTATTTTTGCCAAAGTTATGCTCCTTTTACACATGTCGTAGAATGCTAGAATTTTGTCCAGAGATTTTCTGAGATGTTTATGGGTCGATTCCTTTGAAAATTGGTATGGGTATTCACTACCATGGAAATCTGTGCACCAGTGATTATAGTTTTGATCTTTTTTGGCCAGAGTTATGCCCCTTTTTGTCTTAGATTAATTAATATTGTCCTTTACAAGAGTTATTCCCCTTTTCGTCTTAGAATAATTAATTCTGTCCAGAGATTTTCTCGGATGTTTATGGGTCAATTCCTTTGAAACCAGGTATTGATGTTCACTACCATGGGAACCTGCGCATCGGCGATTATAGTTTTGATTGGAATTCTTTTGACAGAGTTATGCCCCTTTTCATCTTAGAATGCCTGAATTTTGTCCGGAGATTTTCTCAGATGTTTATGGGTTCATTCCTTTGAAACTTGGTATGGATATTCACTACCATGGGAACCTGTGCACCTGCGCTATAGTTTTGATCAGACTTTTTTTTCCAGAGTTGTGCCCCTCTCTGTCTTAGAATAATCATAGCAGTGGGGCAGGTGACGGTATCGACAGGCCTACCTGGGGCAGTCACACCTCTAGCTGGATATCTTTTAACTGAATAACCCTGTTAACCCGCTGCACTCTGATATCAAAATGGCAAAGTTTTCAGCAGCAAATATTTCCCATAATGCAGTTTGATATTTCACCAAATATACCTTGTTTGACAGAGCTCAGTGAGCTCTGTCAAACAAGATACAATTGGTTCATTTCATGGTTAAACAAGAGAAAAACAGAGTGGCTGGAGAAAATTCTGAAGCACTACCAGAGTGCTAGGGGTTAATTGAATATAATTTCCAACACAAAACCATTTACCATACCTCCAACAAGGGTAAACTGGCAGCTGATTTTAGGGAGTCCAAAGAATTTAGGGAGAAGTTGGGGGCTATTAGGGAGAAGTCAGTGGACATGAGGGAGAAGTCAGAAAAACAGAAAAATGTTTGCCATTACATTTAAATGGCACTATGAAGTAGGTTAGTAGACTGACTGTCCAATGAGCAATCTGAAATTTGAAATCTACTGCCTCTAGGCAGTACATTTCAAATTTTAAAGTTCTCAACACTTCACATTACTTATTTGAGACCATGTGTAATTCAAAGCATGGTAACTATTGTCCACTACAAATTTGCCCTCTTAATTGAATATAGGTTATACAGTAAACTCCTGTTGACTGAATAAAATATCTTTTAACCTGTCAAGAAATTACCCTGACTCTCCCCAGGTTTCCTTTTTTAACCCTTTACCTAACAAACTGGACATATGCGCCCACGTAATTTACAATATGAGCCGTTGGAAAACATATATTTTCCCAAAAATTTCAATAAAACCCTATCATGTGACCCCTCATTGGAATGAGCTCACTGAGCTCATTCCAATGAGGGGGGCCACATGATATGGGTTTGTTGAAATTTCTTGTCTTGAAAAATTCGAAATAATAATATATAAAATAATAGATTTTGATATCGTCTGTGTTGGGTAAAGGGTTAAAAGACCTATTTGGCCTCAGTACATCCAATTCAGGCATTTAATCTATTATATCTTATTTGACAAAGCTCATGGAGCTCTGTCAAACAAGATATAATAGAATAAATGCTAAGTTTATCTCTAGAATGTAGGGAAGTGACACAATCCCTGTTAATTGAATACTCCTGTTAATTGAATAATTTTCATTTGCAAATTGGTTGTTCAATTAACAGGGTTCCACTGTAATACTCTGTAGGTACCATTGGGAAGTTCCCATATTCTTCGCAATTCGCATGTACTTGAAATTTACATAGAAGCAAGTGATATTTGTTACTGTCAATTTATTCTGTTACAGTTTATTGGAGGGCACTTGTAGGAACTCTCCAATAAACTGGAACCAAACAATCATAAAAGAACAAATTTTGGCCAGCAAAGATAATCTTGCACTCCACTGATTGAGAGTTAATCTGTTATCCAACCCAGATAGTAGACAACACTTGCAAAAAAATCCTTGAATAATTAAAATGTTCATTTTTTTGTCTTTAAAACATAGTATATGACCCTTCATTGGAATGAGCCTGTTGAGATTGTTCCATTGAAGGGTCACAAGCTAAGTTTTTTGCAACAATAAATTATGAAAGGTGATTCTTGCCTCTAGAGCTGGTTGGTTTGAGACATGACAGTTGATGACAGGTAAAACTTCTTATTTAAATCTTCTGCTTTCAATTCGGACATCAAAATTAAATGCACCATTTTTAGCTCTCTGAGGAAAGCTTAGAGTGGGGACCTGCAATTATTTTGAATCGATTCTCTAAAAACAGCTTCCCAATTCAATTTTATACATTACCAAATCACTGAAATTCCAGCGAATCGAATCGACCGAGGTGAACAACTATCATGTTAAGTGTGTCAAGTTTCCATCTATTAGACACATTGGGATAGTCTGGAACACGAGTAGCCGCATTCAACATACCATATAAGCTAGATATAACAAAGAGGGCAATAACAGTCGAAACTCAGGTTTTTTTCCTTTTGAGTGACTGGCCAGGGGGGCGGCAGAACGATTTTCAAAGTGTGTGGGGGGCGAGGGCGGGCTGAATCGGGAGATGAATGTCGTCGGTATGAAAATTTTAAATTCCAGGGTCCCAAAACCCCCCATTTCCAAGCATCCGAGTGGATATTTTCAGATTTTTCAGGAGATGTATTTGAAAGATTTCACACTTTGAGAGCCATTAAAAAACGTCAGTGATGCATACAGGTGGGGTCTATTTATCAGCTGATAAATAAACCTTACCTGTATGCTTTACCAGATGTTTACAGCAATTATACTGTCTGTGGATTATCTATTTTGGGGGTGGATTTGGTACTTGAATGTCTGTAAGATTACGATCTTCAGTTAACCGATTTTTTAACAGACTGTATACATTTTAGCATTTGCTGCCACTGACTGCAAAAAATGATCCGAAATCCATCGAAACTGAGCCAGTACAAGAGAAACATAGCTGGCAAAAATATGGGGAGGCTCTGGATCCACCCCTTGTTTCACCAGTCATTGGTTGTGTTAAAATATATACATTCAAACAAACATGGCCGGCAAAAAAAGTGGAGGGGCTGAAGCCCCCCAGCCCCAAGTCCCCTCCCCCCCCCCCCCCCCCCCCCCCCCCCCCAGTTCTGCCACCCCTATGTGATGTACAAATACCGATGTGACAATGATCAAACAAAGGTCCAACTCCTCATCCCATTTTTGTATAGTTCACAGAAAGGGTTGCAACCTTCCATTGTATTTCCCACAGTGCAGGGGAAGGAACTGTACTGTGTAGTTGGAAACGATATCTAATGCATTAGTTGCAAGCTCAGCTGCAAAACAGGCTATAAATTTCCAGTATCTCATTGATGTCGCTTATTGGAATATTGTCAATACACACAGTTTTCATGGTAATGCCTAGAGCAAGAAAGAAATATATTCTTTAATGACACAGATGCAGTTGGGTCCATCTGTTTGTTTTTAAACGTGGAACATGTAATTGAATCCACTGTATATACAGTGGGGCCCACTTAATTGGATATATCTTAACTGAATAATCCTGTCAATTGAATATAATTTCCAACACAAAATCATTTACTACACCTCCAGTACAAATTTGACATGTTAATTGAATATAGGTTATAGAGTAAACTCCTGTTAATTGAATAAAAAATCTTGTGACCTGTCAAGAAATTAACCTGACTCTCCCCAGTTTTCCTTTGTTTATAGACCTATTTGACCTCAGTACATACAATACAGGCATTTAATCTATTATATCGTGTTTGACAGAGCTCATGGAGCTCTGTCAAACAAGATATAATAGAATAAATGCAAAGTTTATCTCTAGAATACAGCAAAGTGACACAATCCCTGTTAATTGAATACTCCTGTTGACAGAATAATTTTCATTGACAAAGTGGCTATTCAATTAACAGTGAGTGTTCCACTGCACTGGTGAAAATGGGATGTTATGAATATTATTATTGAACCAATTCAATTCAAAAAGAACCGATTCGCGAATCTGTTGCCTAATTCGATTTGATAATTGATTCGATGTCTAAATTTCAATTTGCAGGACCGTAGCTGAAGGGGACCTTTACTGATCATTGTCCATCTGTTGTCAGGCCATCTGTCTGTCCCCGTGTACATTACATTATCAACTTCTCAAAAACTACTGGACTGAATTAAATGACATTTGGTATGCATGTTCCGTATCAAATATCAATTCTAGTTATTTATTTATTATTTATTGATGTTAAAGGTCACATATTTATGCACAATGGCTAATCATGACCAATCAATTCTAGTTTGTTCAAATAAAGTTGCCATGCACACATGGGGTACCACAAGGGACATAATTCTGTTAGCACCCAGAATTTTTTTTTCTAATTTGAAAAATCATCTTCTCGATCCACCAATCAGAATCTTTTCATTTTAGTATATTTGGTATACAACATTCTGAAGGAGGTTTGATTCAAGTTTGTTCAAATCAAGTCCCTGGGTTCATCTTTGGGCTCCCTATGGGAACCTGTATTGTGTATGAGAAAAGCTCTTTTAAAAATCTTCAGATCCACCCGCCAAATATTCTTTACAAATCTTTTTCTTTAGATCTACTCAACAGAATCTTTTGATATTTGGTATACTGCATTATTATGTGGGAACAGATTCAAGTTTGTATAAATCAAGTCACTGGGTTCATTATTGGGCTCACCAGTCAGAATCTTAATATTTGTTATACAGCATCTTTTGGGGGTCAGATTCAAATTTGTTCAAATCAAGTTCCTCGATTTATATTTGGGTTCCCTCTGGCAGCCTGAATTTTAACATAATGATAATAATAATAATGTAGTTTATAGCCGAGTCTCCACACAAGGTGCTCACAAACAATGTTATATATACAAATAAAGAAATGCATAGAAACACAAATACAGGTTATTCGATGTTGTACACACTTTTGAACAGGCATGACTTAAAGGATGACTTAAATGTCTCTACACTTTGGGATACTTTGAATTGTTCTGGTAATTGATTCCAGAGGTAGGGTGCAGCTGCCGAAAATGAGCGATCTCCTGCAGTAACCAAGGTGCAATATGAGAAATATTCTCAAAACATCCATCAGAATTTTATAATATTTGGTCTACAGCATCCTTATGGGGGTCAGATACACGTTTGTTCAAATCAAGTCCCAGGTTTCATATTTGGGTTCCTTATAGGAACCCATATTTTAACTTACTGCAATATGAGGAGTATTCCTTAAAAATCTTCTTCAGATCCACCAATCAAAATCTTTTGATTTTTGTTATACAGCATATTTAGGGAGCTCCAATATAAGTTTGCTCAAATGATGTCTCTGGGTTCATAATTGGGCTTCCTTTGGGATCCCAAATTTTAAGTTAGTGTAATATGAGGAAAATTCTTTAAAAATCTTCATCAGACACACCCATCAAAATCTTTTGATATTTGTTATATAGCATCCTTGGGGTGGTTTCAAGTTCAAATTTGCTCCTTATGTGAACCCAAATTTTAAATTAGTGCAATATGAGGAAAATTCTTTAAAAATCTTCAGATCCACAGTCAGAATCTTTTGATACTTGGTATACAGCATCCTTATAGGGGCAAATTCAACTTTATTCATTATTGGGCTTCCTTTGGGATCCCAAACTTTAAGTTAGTGCAATATAAGAAAAATTCTTTAAAAATGTTCTTCGGACCCACCAATCCAAATCTTTTGATATTTGTTATATAGTATCCTTGGGGGTGGATTCAGGTTCAAATCTGTTCAAATCAAGTCCCTGCATTCATATTTGGACACATTTGGAAAACCAGAATTTTAACTTAGTGCAATATGAAGAAAAGTGCAATATGAGGAAAATTATTTTAAAATCCCCTTTCTTCCTATCCATTCCCCAACTCCCCTGGATCTTTTGGTTTTTGGTATTCAGCTTCCATGGTGGAGGTATATTCAAGTTTTTTTTTAAAAATTAAGTCCCTAGGTTCATATATCCAAATTTTAACTGCAGTATGAGGAAAATCTCCTCCTTCAGATCCATCGGTCAGAATCTTTTGATATGTGGTTTTTCAGAATCCTAAGGGGGTCAGATTCAAGTTTGTCCAAATAAAGTTCTTGAGTTCATTCATATTTGTGCACCTCATGGGAACCACAATTTAACTCAGTGCAATATGCAGAATATTCTAAAATCTTCAGATCCACCAGGTAGAGTCTTTTTTTTTATATTTGGTAATAGCATTCGTATAACTCCAGGATTAAACTTAAGTTTGTTCAAGGCATTACACTTGACTGATTTTGGAGGGCACCAGAAGGGTTTGAAATGTATCCCAGAACTCTATCTTGAATTTACTATTAATTTGTTTAAATGAATTCAGCCTGTGAGTTATGGGGCAGAGTGCTGCCTATCCTGGAAACTGAAAAATAGAGATTTAGAACTTCAGGTTCTTGAAAAAACCCTTTTTTTAATATTACTGGAAATACTGGGCATCGGGTCATTATGTTTTGTGGCACCTGTATACTAGAAAAAGTTATTGGACATGGACAACAGATATAATTAAATTACTTCAATCCTCTGAAATATTAACTAGCCTCAGATGCTGAATTAAATCCCTATTTAAACAATTTTATCAAGTGGGTGCCTCAAGCCCCTCAGCCTCCTGTATAGTTCCTTCATGTCTTTGTTGCAGAGTAGCCATGCATATCCATTTCTTCATTTTTTTGGAAAGATATAGGATATCCGTCAGTGTTGAGTTTCTTGTACATGGGTTAGTTTGGCTTTATTATAAGACATCTGCCACTTGATTTCGGGATTTTACCACTCAGGGGAGAATTCCACCCCTTTTGATATTTGGTATTCAGTATCCTTGGGGTGGTGAGTGGTGGGAGTGGGAATAAGATTCAAGTTTGTTAAAAACAAGTTCCTGTGTTCGTATCTGGGCTTCCTATGGGAGCCCAAATTTCAATATGTTCTTTTAAAATCTTACTCAGACTCATCAATTAGAATATTTTCTTGTTTATTGATTTATTGGTGTTTAACCCTTTAGCCACCGCAGACGATATCAAAATTTATTATTTTAAATATCATTTTTTCAAATTTTTCAAAAAATTTCAACAAAACCATATCATGTGACCCCTCATTGGATCGAGCTCGACGGGCTCGTTCCAACAAGGGGTCACATGATATGGTATTGTTGACATTTTTTGAAAAATAATATTTTTTCAACTGCTGAATTTGCATATTATGCGGGCGGATGTGGGCGATTCGTTGGGTAAAGGGTTAAGGTCACATTTTTGCAAAATGACTAATCATGACCATAGCTTGAATATAAGGCAAGTCAAGCCATTAATTTTGTTTATACCCATGCTACCCATTGTAAAGGACTTCCACTCAGGTCATATTTTACCAGTGAAACAGAGCTTGTTGACGACAGTAAACAAGCTAACAAACTCTGCTTCGCTTCCCAGGGTTGCCATGGGGAAGTCCGAATCTTTTGATATTTGGTATGCAGGATCTTTATGGGGTCAGATTCAAGTTGGTTCAATGAAGTCTGTGTGGTCATATTTGGGATACCTAAGGGGGCTCAAATTAAATTTTAACAATTTTAGTGCAAAAGGAAGAATATCCTTTGAAAATCTTCTTCAGATCATGCAGTCATAATTCTTGGATATTTAATATACAGTATCTTTAGTGTGTGTGTGTGTGTGTGTGTGTGTGTGTGTGTGTGTGTGTGTGTGGGTTTGTCTTACCAACTTGACGAGGTAGCTAGACAAAAGAGTTTGCGTGTTTCTCCTTACCGAGGTACAAAAGACAAAAGAAACCCTTTACCTCGGTTGTTTTCCCAGAACTGTACCGGCAAAACGAGATAGAAACCGTTAGTCCACACAAAGGACAAACAATGGGGTACCTCGGTATGTAGGGTAGACAAGACTCTGTGTGTGTGTGTGTGTGGGAGGGGCGGGGATTCACAGATTCAAATTTGTTCAAATCAAGACCCTGAAGTCATGTTTGGCCAACCTTCAGAGCTCACATTTTAAGTTGGTGCAATATGAGGAATACTCTTCAAAGATCTTCAGATCCATCAGACTGAATCTTTTGATATCTGGTAAAAGCATTACTAGGCCTAAAGATTCAAGTTTGTTCAAGATGTTATGCTTGTCTTGATTTTTTGTGGTATGGGGAGGGGGGGGATGAGGGGGGGGGGGGGGTTGAACATAAAATCAATGGAGAATTTATCATTCATTTGTTTAAATGAATTCTGCCCATAATAGATGGGGCTGACAGAGTGTGTTCAAATTTAGTATGCATATGTGGGTTCTCCATGGGAACTCTGGGTAGTGAAGCAGTGCTTGTTTACTGGTAAAATAGGACCTGGTAACCAATGCCTGGGGTGGAAGTCCTCTGAAATGGGCAACATGGGTATACACGATTGGCTGAACTTGACTTTATATCCATGCTGCAATCACAATAGCCATTGTGTAGAAATATGCGGCATTAACCCTTTACCCATTGAATCGACCGCATCTGCCCACGTAATATGCAAATTCAGTAGCTGAAAAAATATTATTTTTCGAAAAATTTCAACAAAACCATATCATGTGACCCCTCTTTGGAATGAGCTCGTTCCAAAGAGGGGTCACATGATATGGTTTTGTTGAAATTTGTTTTTAAAATTTAAAAAATGATATTTAAAATAATAAATTTTGAAATCGTCTGCACTGGGTAAAGGGTTAAACACCAATAAATATATGTGGATGGAAAATATTAAACATTGTTCAAATTGTTTGAAAGGTATGGTTTGCTACCTTCCCTGGAAAGCAGAAACTGGACATTCAAGGTCTTGGAAAATGGCACATTTTAGGACACTGGAAATCTGGTCAGTATTTCTCTGGTAGCATCTGAATACTTGAAAAATCATCTGATGTGGACAACAGAGTTACAAATAATTACATGATGTCATTCCTCTATGGTGTTAACGAGCTACAGATAATGAATGCAAGCCAGAAAATAAGCTGTCATCTGCAAAATGAGGTCCCCAGAGGGTGAATTTGGTGATGCTACCTTGCATAGCAGTATCAGGGTAGCATCACTAAATTTACCCTCTGTGAACCTCAATCTGAATCAGGGTCTCAAGCCTAAAAGGAAAGAAGTACCCAGAGGATAAATTGGCCCACTGTATGGGATAGCATTAGCAAATTCACCATCTGTGGACCACATTCTGCAAATGACAGATTGCTTATTTTCAGGCTTGCCCGAATGTGACCTTAAATCCTTCTTTAACCCTTTACCTAACATGAAAAGCAGACGACACTTGCAAAAAAAATTCTTGAATAAATAATTTTTTTCATTTTTTGTCTCAGAAACATAGGTTATGACCCCTCGTTGGAATGAGCTCGATGAGCTCGTTCCAACAAGGGGTCATAACCTATGTTTTTGAGACAAAAAATGAAAATATAATGATATTTAATTGGCGATTTTTTAGAATAGCGCTGGCCGGTTTTGGCCGTTACGTTGGGTAAAGGGTTAAACTGCTTTCTGAGAGAGTGCTTCAGGCCCTCAGGGTCCTCTTTTTTTCCTTTTCCGATTGTGATGTCGTAACTCTGTGATACCTCAAATAATTTACTGTGTGATACCTCAAATTTGAGCCTTGTGAAAAAAAAATTTACTGTACTGACACCAATTTGAGACACTAACATAAAATCATCGATTATAATTTTAAATATATGAATTGATGCCTGAAAAGGGGAGCGTGGTGGCTCAGTAGGTAGAGGTGCAGGCTGCAAGCCAAGAGGTCCTCGGTTCGAATCCCACCTGCGGCAACCGCGTTGTCTCCATTGCCCGCGTGGGGGCACAATGACTCCGTGTACTAAGGCGTACTGCACGTCGATGGTACGCATGTCTTCAACCAATCTAACCCTGCCTGTGCTGCAGTGCGGAGTTACGATGTTGGGGAGCTGGCAGCTGCTCGCCGTTGCTCGGTGGTTCTCTCCGGGTACTCCGGCTTCCTCCACCCGTAAAACTGTCACGGTCATGATTAGCCATTGTGCATAAATATGTGACCTTAAACATCAATAAATAAATAAATAAATATGCCTGAAAAGTAATTTCAGTGATTTTACACCATGATTGCCGCATGTATTCAACATTACTCGACACAAAACATTGAGAAATGTGCTAAATACATGTATCACCTTTGGCCGTCTTTTACTTTCTTGCATCACTCTGTTTTGTGTCAAAGCATTTCATTCATGTCATAACACGTCTGAAGCCCCCCCACCAGAAGTTTTGTCGGAAATTTTTTGGGACCATTTTTAGGCGAATTTATGCCTAATAACATTGGGGATAAAAACATGCCATTTTGGGTAAAAAAAGACCAATTTGCAGTAAACAACAGATTCTTTCTGTTTGTTTGGGTTTTTGTTGTTACACTGTCGGAAAGTTTTCGGTTTGTCGGAAAATTATGGGCTTGCCCCTCCGCCTGCGAAAAGCCATCTACGCCACTGCAACCTGAGTGAGGCTGGTTGGTAAATGGCCTTTATACCTCGACCGCTACAGTATAAATACAGAACACAAGTTGGTAAAGTACAGCGGACTGGAATCAACGACCCATGAAGGTGTATATAAAATACAGGAGAAACTCCCAACTCAGCTTGTTGATTCCTGTCCCCATACTCCTCCCTTGTTGTGTTCTATCTTTGTATGTTTAACCCTTTACCAAACATAGTGGCCAAAAACAGCCAGAAAATTAACCAGAATAAGCCTACCACAGCCTAAAATATCTCAGAAGTTTCTCAATAAAACCATACAAATATGGATATCAATAGAACCAGCTCTTTGAGCTGGTTCTAATGATTTCCATATTTGTATGGTTTTACTGAAAAATATTAATCTTTTTTTTAAAAATGTGAAATTTAATTTATTTTTAAAAAATACTGTGTTAGGTAAAGGGTTAACTTGGATTCAGTTTAATTTTTCATCTTTGTTTAATAACAGAGCTCAAATTAGAGGCCTCAAACTATGTGAAAGTACTCAACTGGGAAAAAAAACCCTGTTAACCCTTTACCTAACATGAAAAGCAGATGGCACTTGCAAAAAAAATTCTTGAATAACTAATTTTTTTCATTTTTTATCTCAAAAACATAGGGTATGACCCCTCATTGGAACGAACTCAATGAGCTCGTTCCAATGAGGGGTCATAACCTATGTTTTTGAGACAAAAATGAAAAAATAATGAACATTAATTGACGATTTTTGAGAATCGCGCTGGCCGGTTTTGGCATTACGTTGAGTAAAGGATTAATTATTGTTTGTATTGTGAACAGTGGATAACCGGCTCTACGCAATTTAAATCACTTAGGCCACACAAAGTAGATCTTCTGTTTCTCAGGTCATTATTTGTGAAATTACATGTGGGCGAGCGGTTTTTTATTTTATTTTTTATATCAGTAATTTCTTCTTTGCCATCAAAAGTTCATGTTCTTGGTTCAAGTTTTAGGCCTCATAATCTACAGAATAGCATGGGTGGTGGTGTATTTCATCCCTTGAGTGCAAGAAGGCTTTGCAATGCTAAAGCATTGCAAAGCCTTCTTGCACTCAAGGGACAAATTCATAAATTTTTTTAACTTGGGTAAATTATCAGACATAAACCATTTAATTTTTATTTTTTTTAAGTTTAAAATTGGTTATAAAAAGATAGCATGCGGCAGCCAAAAGGACCATGCAGGAGGGCCTGAGAAACAGATTTTTTTTTTTTAGGCCTTATTCTCTTTAACTCTTTTCTAAAACAAATCACAGATGATAGTTCCAAATTTCTTCCTATATAAACTTGGAAAATTTATCCCTTTAAAACTGTAATCTTGTGTTTCTTCAATGGAATGAGGTCTTAGACATTATTCCAGTGAGGTGTCAAACACTGTAGTTTGAATCAACAAAAATTTATTGATCTATTGGTGTTTAACTCCTTGCATGCTGCTGGTGGATAATTCCTGCCCAGGACAGGAAATCCCTTGCCATTAAAATAAGTCTAATTTGAGAATATTTAACCAAATTTTCCCCTGTACAGTATGTGGAGAGTGGATTGTAACTAAATCACCCATGGAGTAGAGTTATTACCCAACGTACCACTTTCAAATTCTGCAGATATGGACAAAAAACACAAGCAATGTTTCAGCCAATGGACCTCCAGGTTTAACACCGAGGTCCATTGGGCCTAAAAAAAAAAAAGATGTTTGTTTCCGCTAACCCTACCTATCTCTCACAAAAGTAGCCTACCGCATCCATTTTATTTTCATCATCAACAAACGTAAAAAATGTTTAATTCACACACTGCGTTTAAATATGTATTTAAAGGTGTTTTTGTTGCTTTCACAACCCACCTATCATTTATTGTTCATAAAATAATCAGTAAAACAAAGGAAATATTGATGAGAAATTGGACCATCCCTATTGGTTGAGAATTTCACCCTGAGACAGAATGTATATCTTTATTAATCATTTTTCTTTTACAGTGAAAAATAATTTGCTCCAAAAATGGCTTTGAGCAAACTAAAAATGGTTAAGCAAAAAGATTTTGTTTAAACCTTTTTGGGAAAGAAATTCAAAGAATATGAGGGTACTTCACCCAAAGCCCCAAAAACTGTCTGAGGGTTAAAACTTTGAACACGACATATAACAGCAAAAAAATTCTCCTAGGATAAATGTTCTATCCTCTCCAAGTCTACGTTTTGAAGAAAATATGGCTCCAGTGCGAAGGAATCGCATGTGAAAGTTAGTTAATTTTTGCCCAAAATGTGCTTTGTTCAGACTTTTGTGGCAAAAAGATATTAACGCGGGGGATACCGCCTATGTTCTGAGATGCGTTACGTTATGCTGCAGATTTTAGGAGAGTTTCAGACCAATCCCTCTGAGGGTTTATGAGAATTATGCTAAAAGGGCACATTTCTTATCAACCTACCTTACAATTGCTTACTACAGGCTTGCACTACAGTGGATGACCCTAACTCGGAAAATATACTCTCTATTTTGATCTTTCCCAAGCGATTTGGGATAGAAAAGTGGTGCAAAAGCACCAAGAAAAAATAAGCCAAAACTGGGTCGAGCGCCACTGGAGCTGACCTCTTTGCTGATTTCTAGTTGTCAGACTATTGAATGTTTCCTCAATTCAAGTACAGTTAAAACTAGAAGTTCTGTCATCAATTGTGCGCTAACACCTCGCCATTTAGAGCGTTTATCGGCGCGTTAGGTCATATGGAAAGGCTATCACATTCTCTACGCAACCTGTGTGCAAGCAATGGTTCGGCCAATGGACCTCCGGGTTTAACCCGGAGGTCCATTGGCTGAAACATTGCTTGTGTTTGCTGTGAGTAATGGCAAGACTCTGTGGAAATTTGGGAAAGACTCTGTGGTAATTTGGGTATTTTCAATAGGAAAATTGTGCGCAATTCCTGTGCGAAATTGTGTCAAGATAAGTGCGCAAGTCATGACAGGACTTCTAGATTTAACTGTACTGGTTGCATTACAGCAACCATTACAGCAGCCATGACTTAACTTTATGAGGAATTAAAAGTAAATACTTAACAGGTTATGAGCAAACATCAAAGGAAGTTCAATCCTGGTAGTAAACTTCTGAATTGTGGTTCACAGGGCTTAGAAACATTAATGGAATTAACAAAATTACAGGAAAATTTATATAAATTTTATTTTCATTTCAATGTAGAGTAGTGGCATAGCTATGGGGTGGGGGTTGGGTCTTGTCAGGGTTACTTGCCTCGCTAAAATTTTGCTCCCCCCAAACACTGGCCTAATGTAACTTTCACACAATATAGAGCCCCAAGATGGTCCTCAGTATAGGGGCTATGCACACTACAAATGTCTCAGATTCACTCTTTGTGTGCTAAATTTTGCAAAATTGTCTCGGGGTGTGGGAGTTAGACTTAATAGGACCCCCTGGTCATTGCCCTCTGCCCACTTCCCTGAAGGCTCCCAAAACTCCACATGATGGCCTTTCAAATATCTTTGCCACCCACCCACCCCACCCCCTCCAAACTGGCTAGGGCACACTATTATAGAATCCAGGCTATGCGCCAGATGTCGAGTCCTCTTAACTGAGGTTATGTATTTAAATTTTTGAAGGTTGATTTCATATCTATTAAATTCATTCATTTTCCAGTACAGATCCTGGCCCTATGGAACTCTGTTGAACAACATAGTAGTTCAAGAATATTCAGTTTCAAAAATTGTTCTCTTCCAATCCAGTCGAAAAACAAAAATACACTGAATTCAAATCCTTGGAATTGAAGTTGTGCTTGTTTACTGTTGTAAACAATCTCTATTTAACTGGTAAAATAGGACCCAGTCACCAGTGCTGAAAATGGAAGTCCTTTAAACTGAGCAACATGGGTATAAATGATTGACTAAACTTGGCTTTATCTCCATATTGTGGTCACCATCATTAGCCATTGTGCAGAAATGTGACCTGAACACCAATAAATAATGAATTAAAAGTTTAGCCCACAAAATACAGGATACACACTAAAGCTATGGATAATTGACCACATATAACATTGTAAGTTATGCAGACAAATAATAATTAACCCCTTATATGTACCTAGTAATTTACAAATTATAGTTACAATGTCAATTTCAAAATGGCCAAATTTGTTTACCCCATGGCTTAGGGTCTTGGTCATGTAAATTTGGTCATCTGCCTCTACGTCTCAATTGCATTAACCCTTTACCTAACATGAAAAGCAGACGACACTTACAAAAAAAATTCTTGAATAACTAATTTTTTTAAATTTTTCGTCTCAAAAACATAGGTTATGACCCCTTGTTGGAACGAGCTCATTCCAATGGGGGTCATAACCTATGTTTTTGAGACAAATTTTTTTTTAAATATTGAAAATTAACTGGATATTTTTTAGAATAGTGCTGGCCGGTTTTGGCTGTTAAGTTGGGTAAAGGGTTAAAGAAATACCCTCTTAACCCTTTACCTAACACGAAAAGCAGACGACACTTGCAAATAAAATTCTTGAATAACTAAATTTTTTCCCATTTTTTGCATCAAAAACATAGCTTATGACCCCCTCATGGAAATGATCTCAATGAGCTCATTCCAATGAGGGGTCATAAGTTATGTTTTTGAGACAAAAAAGAAAAAAAATAATTAAAATTCAATGAATAGTGATTTTTGTAAATAGCACGGGTCGGTTTTGGCTGCTACGTTGGGTAAAGGATAAAATGAATAGCCACAATGGCAGTGCAGGTGCACAGACATAGGGGGGACTGGGGGATGACTTTGTCTGGAAAATGTCAATCTTATAAAAATTCATGCCTAAAATCTCTAAAACTGGTTCATGTACTGTCACCCTGTGACCCTGATATTTCTTAGGTCATTTTGCAGCAGTCTTTCATTCCTCACATTCTGCTGATCAACTAAGCATTTACTCTATTACATTTTATCTGTTAGTGCTCATAACTAATTGAATAATTTGATATATGGACCACTGAAGCCAAAGGGGTATACAAAGCTGGAGAATTGAGCGACAGGTTCATTTTTTGACAGATCACTGTTTTTTTTTGTTCAAATAACAGAGATTTCCTCTAACCTGTATGCAATTAACAGGTCAAATTTGTACCAAAGGTACAGTAAATTATTTGTGTTTAAAATTAACAGGTGTTTCTTTCTAGCATTATCCCTGCAACTGGAACCTACTGTATATCAAGTTCTAAATAATTTGTGGCATCGTAATATTATTATTTATATAAAGTTTTCTCAAATATTACCACTTTTCAAGGCTGCCAAGTTTTCAACGAAGCTAGATTATCCACTTCTCAAAAAAAAAGAAGATTTTTCTGTTTTTAATCATGAAACGAATCCCGAATCGAAGTGAGTCTATTATTCGAAATCAAATTGAACCTTGAAACGAATACAGGCATCTTGAAGACCTGACTGATAAAATATTCCAACTACATCATCACCTTTGATGAAGGCATGCCTTGATGATGTAGTTAGAATATTACCCAGTAAGGATTTTTGGTCAAAAAACAAATGGGTGTGAGAATTCTGTACTGGGCACTGCATGGAGCTAGCTGCTAGCAGCCGTGAGCTCATCGTCGATATTGCTTGGGAACTTTAAATTTGCTTTCAGAAGTGGAAGTGACTAGTGTTACTGGAATTAGCATGGATCTTGGCATGGGTACAAATGCTTTTTAAGGTAATTTAGTGGAAATTACACTCAGTCTTTATATTCAACATTATTTATGCACAATTTCTATCTCAGCTTTTCGTTTTGTGAGATGATTAAGATAACTGATACCAAGCGAAATTCCAGTGAAAAGATTTGAAGGAAAATGAATTGGACAGACGATTTTGAATCAAACTGAATACCAACTTAAGATTCAAAATCAAATCGAATCTCGAAGCTTTGCAGGGCCCTAGTGTACATTGTCTGAAAATATCTACTGATCAAGTGATCTGTTCTGAATGGATCATCATATAACACCTTTCCTTTTTACCTGTTGTCTATACCTGGGTATGGCCAAATTTCACGGTTGTGATCTAACTGGGTGTCATCAGACACATTTCCACATTTTGAAGGTTCTTAAAAGTCTTTGCTTATGGATTTCTTCTTCCTTTTCAAACAGCTTATGAACCCCTCATTAGAGTAAGTTTCACAGGGGAGGGGGGGGGGGGGGGGGGTCCAAAAAGCTGTTTCATGACACTATTAAAAAAAATCATGTTTCTCAGGCAATTTTCATGAATTTTTTAACAATGGAGGGAGGCTTTTGTTCCTTTTACCCTTAAAGGTATAGAGATTTTTAAATATTTGTGCTATGCTTTGACAGACTAAATTCTGGGGCTTACAGTTGTTTCTAGGAATGCCAAGAAACAACCACTACAGTAATTAGAATATAACCTGTGAGTTATATATAGAATATACCCATAGTAGCTTGGTGTACCAAATGTTCACCACGAGTGGTGAACATTTGGTACACCAAGCTACTTTGGGTATATTTTATTTATACCATGATCGTCAGATTATTAAGAGTCGCTATTTTTTTTTCTGGATTTTAATGAGCAGAAGTATATATGTGCAAATCTGTTTTTGTTTACATGAGCGCCAAATTAAAATATGCTCAAAATCGTTTTCATTTTGGAACTATGCTGCAATTTGTTACTGTGCTCTATTCAGCTGCCTATTTAAACTGGGGTCCTGCTATTATTCGCTATTCAATTCGATATCGATTTCATACATCTGCTTTGAGATCGATTCCGAATCAGTCTCAAGATTCAATTTTTTGAATTTCTTGTACTTAGTGCAATTTGTCACATTTCCAACAAAAATTGGATGAAATTGAGATTAGACAGTTCATTCATGTAGGCTCAATGGTGGTATTGATGCCGCTATAACATACAGCCCTATTGTACTATAAATACAAATATGGATGGAACGCTGAAGATCTAATGAAGAACAGAAGCAGCAGTACACAACTTAATATAGTAAATATACATCCCAAAACGCACCCCCTCCCACACTGTCTCATCTCAAGATATATCACTTTTCCATGTGCCGAATTGAAGGAAATTCGCACTGTATCTCCCAGCTTTCAAAGTTAAAATGGCGGCACCCATCAGCTGAAATGTGATTTGGGATCTGTGCCTTCAACGTTTTGACACAGTGTAGCAGGTTGTAAAGCAAAACCTGGGCATTTGAACACTGGAGAAATATAAATGAACACTATTAAAGAGGAATTCACTTCTGAATAACATTTTTTTAAAGACCAAACATCTTAAGAGGTTGATGTGATTAGGTGTTCTAAACTGGGTCAATACAAATTCACAATGAAAACAGAAAAAAGCTGATAGAGACGTATTTAACAATGTTGTAACACTTTGACCCTTTATCTAACATGAAAAGCAGACGACACTTGCAAAAAAAATTCTTGAACTAATATTTTTCATTTTTTGTCTCAAAAACATAGGTTATGACCCCTCATTGGAACAAGCTCATTCCAATGAGGGTGACCCCTCATTGGAATGAGCTCGTTCCAACGGCAATGAGGGGTCATAACCTATGTTTTTGAGACAAAAAATGGAAAAATAATGAAAATTAACTGACGATTTTTGAGAATACTGCTGGCAAATTTTGGACTTTACGTTGGGTAAAGGGTTAAAAAGGTACAAACATATTTTGGTTTTTAATAATGCATTTTGCAATCATGAATTTCAAACGGAGAAATGCTTATACATTAAATGTTTTGAAACTGCTCACAAATCGGCCCTTCCACCATTTCAAAGCTTCCATTTTTTTAATGATATTTTCTAGGATTTTTTGTCCAAACGATCTCTTTCTGAGATTCTTGGATCAATGTTGAATTCCCAGGAATTTTTAAGTGTGGATTTGTAATAGTTAAAAATAAAACAGGAAACTTATTTTTTAATAAGTGTAATGAAGGAGGTTTTTTGGGAGAATGTTAATGACTTGGAAGGTGCCTGAGAAACAAGATTCTTTTATAGCCCAAGATGAAAAAAAATAGTGTTTATAGCACTGAGCTCATCTGACAGATTTATTAACCCTTTAGTGAATGAAATGTATCATATTCGGTGAACACTACTCACAAAAATCATTCCAGTGAGCGGTCAAACACTATGTTTTTGAGGTAAAAAATGAATACATTTAGTATTCAAGGGCAACATTTTGTGCAAGTGTCGTCTATTTATCAATTGTGTTAGATAAAGATTTAACTCTTTACCTAAAGTAATGACCAAAACTGCCCAGTGTTATTAAAAAAATTGCTATTCAGATTTGATTCTTTGTCCATTTTTAGCTCAGCTTTGACGTAGTTAAATTTGAGGTTATGCTATGGCCCGTCTGTCCATCTGTCTGTCTGTCCATCTGTCAACAATTCAATACAGCTCGGGCTAGAGGCTGTATTTATGAACCAATCTTTACGAAGCTTCTTGGGTACCTTTGTTATCACCATGGGATGAGAGCGAGCGTTTTGGGGTGCGATCCAAAATTCAAGATGGCCACAGGCAGCCATTTTGTACTGAAATTATTGCAATCAGTTTTTTGTACAGACCTTCTGTATGAAAGTTCTGATTGGAATAAATTTTTGTATGAATGTTTAATAACATGGAATACATCACATTTTAATACAGGTTTTTTTCTCATGCAGAAATTATGCAAATTAGATGAACTTTGATTTATTCAGTTCTACTTTTACACAGTAAGTACACATGTCAATACGGCTCGGGCCTGTATTTATGAACCGATCTTCACGCAACTTCTTAGGTACCTTTGTTATCACCTTGGGACGAGAAAGAGTGTCTTGGGGTGCAGTCCAAAATTCAAGATGGCTGCCGGTGGCCATTTTTTACCGAAATTAGGTACAATCAGTTTTTTGTACAGACCTTCTAGTATGAAGGTTCTGATTTGAATAAGTTTTTGTATGAATGTTTAGTAACATGGAATACATCACATATAATACAGGGTTTTTTCTCATGCAGAAGTATAAATTTTATAGTAAATTTCCTTTCTTATTATACCTACCGAAATTGTTTACAACAGGTTTGCACTACAGTGGAAGAACCTAACTCGGATAAAATACTCTCTATTTTAATCTTTCCCAAGATTTGGGAAAGAAAAGTGGTGTAAAAACACCATGAAAAAATAAGCCAAAACTGGGCCGAGCGCCATCGGCACACACCCAGTATGGGACGCTCTTCCATAGTACAAATCCCTGACTTCCGTCACAGTGCACAATGCATCAATTCGTCATTCTTTTGATTCCGAACAACACAGGAGTTATGTGATCAGCGGGGAGGAAGGATTCTTACCCGAATAAGAAGACGGGAGGGCCTCCGTGTAAACATTTCGGTAGGTATAATAAGAAAGGAAATTTACTATAAAATTTATACTTCTTATCAACCTACCTCAATTGTTTACAACAGGCTGAATAGACAAAAGGCTGGAGGGAATCACATAACCAACCCACACATAACTCAATAGCACTGGGACCATGGACAGAGGAAGAGATCCCTAGGCCTATCAAACCATAGCATCACAAACATTAGAAAAGCCAATGAAAGATGAGGCGTATGGTGAAGTGCGACGCACAGACAGAAAGGGCAGTAACAGCACAAAGCTGGAACTGACCCTGAAAAAAGCTGAAAAGCTTGGATAGACAGCATCCTGAGCCGAAGAAAGAGGGCCCCAAGGGTCTCTGTCGGCTCCTGCAACTGTCGCAGAGAAAAGGAGAATGTAGCATTTCTCCAGAAGGCTGCCAGTATAACATCAGTCATCTGACAACATGACAGAGTTATTAAAAGAGGAAGACAATGCACGCACCTCCTGGCAGAAAAAACAATTGGTAATACAATCACCAGTAGCTAGACGAGCGGAAGCTGCACGAATAGCAAGTCAAGTCCATCAAGAAATGGATGCAGGAGAGATCTGGCATGTGGGAAAACGCATATTCATCCAGGATAAAGGCGTGAATGCCCCCCACCCCCAAGCAGAGCAGCGCCCAAGAAAGTGACCATCTTGGAGTAAACTGCAAAGTCCTAGGCCTTTTCAAGGAAAAGAGCTGAACAAGCTTGGAGAGGCAAGGATGAGTGTCGAAACAATGCGGTATCACATAGGAAAAAATGTCTCCGAAGCATGGACAAGTTCACATAGCTGGAGACCCCCAGAAACAAACATATACCAGAAAACTCCGCAAGCAGTGTGATCGAAGGAGTGACAGAAGCAACAGAGTGATCACACTACATCGACAGAAGAACCTTCCACTTAGCCACAGAGGCTAAACCAGTGGAGTGAGTGCCTCCTTGAAGAAAAGCAACTCCACTGCATGTATCGAAAAACCACTACGGAGGAGACAGGACCCGATAAAAGACATGTGCAAAGGCACAATGAAGTCGGGTCAACTTGAAAACCTCCTGGGCGACTTTGGCAAAGAAAGTCGCGAGGTAGAGGGAGACATGCCGGAACCGCCGCTAACAGAGAGCGGAGCAGAATGATCCACACCCACTGAAGCGACGGGTGTGATCGAAAGGATTCGACGACTGCAGGTTCATATCTGGGTGAGAACCTGAGGCAGAATCGGAACCGGTAGGAAGGTGTAGCCGACAAGACCATCCCAAAGGAGGGCCAGAGCGTCCACGGCGAAAGCCAGAGCATCTGGACACGGGGACACGAAAGTGTCCACCTGATGGTTCCAACTAGTCACAAGAGATCGATGGAACCCGCCATGTGGAGCATCCACCTGGTGGAAATGACCCTGCCCCGACGGGACAGGGAGTCGGCTAGGACGTTCAGGCGACCGGGAATGTGACGAACAGCCACCCTGGCGCGGACATCCTGAGCGAGCAGTATAAGATCCCAAGCCAATCGTACATTGGAACAGAGTGCGTGCCGCCCTGGTTCCGAATGTAAGCAACCACCGTCGAATGGTCGGACAACAGAAGGACCTGGCGATTCGATAGATGAGGGATCCACTGCCTGAAACGCAGAAGTGCAAGAAGCTCCATCTGGTTGCTGTGTAGAGCTGCATGATCCTGGTCCACCATCCCGTGAATGGAAAGACCTAGAGGATCCAACGTCGCACCCCATCCGAGATCGCTGGCATCTGCCATCAGAACGCGATCGGACATGGGGAAGTCCAACGGAACACCCTGCGAAAGCCACTGGACATCTGCCCAGAGGAGAAGGTGAGGATAAAGATAGTCTGGAAACTGAAGCACCAGATCCAGAAAATCTACATTCGGCCTCCAACGACTGAGCAGAAAGTGTTGGAGAGGTCTGACATGCAGCCGACCTAGAGGAATGAGATCCATCACCAAACAGCAGAGACCGATTAGCCGGAGAAAACTCCGAGCCGTCGCAGATGTGGACTGGGACAGAGTCGGAGCAAAAGCTGAGAGAATCACAGACTTGGCCTGGGGAACCGCCACCAAATTGAATTGTGTGCGGAAAGCCATCCCCAGATGATAAAACGACTGAGAAGGGACCAGGTCCGACTTCTCCTCGTTGACTCTGAAACGTAGCGACGTGAGCAAGCTCAACAGAGTGGCGACATCCGACTCCAGGAAGGCAGCATTGGAATGCCCCTGGAGGATATCGTCCAGATATGCCGAAGTAGTCACCCTGGACTGTATGCGATGGAAAGCTATCACATGCGACATCAGTCTGGTGAAAGACCAAGGAACCAGGTTGAGGCCGAAAGGCATGGCCTTGAACTGGTAAACTCGCCCCAGAAAAATGAACCTGAGATACTTCCGTAACGCCCAATGAATCGGAACGTGAAAGTAAGCGTCTCGCAGGTCGAAGCTGGAAGCAAAATCTCCCTGGTGAATTGAACGGAGGACCGACCTGAAAGTCTCCATGCTGAACTAGGGAGCAATGATAGACTGGTTCAGGAAACGCAGATCGAGAACCGGTCGGAGTCGGCCATCCTTCTTCGGCAACAAGAACAGGCGGGAATAGAAACCCACTGACCTAATGTTCTTGATGACCTCAATCGCCCCCTTTGTCAGGAGATTGTCTATCTCCGTGGACAAAAGTTCCAGACGTAAAATGTCTGAAGGAACTGTGGTTGGAAAAGGCACCCCAGACAGAGTGGAGTGCCGTCGGAAGGATATTCGCAGCCCGGACCAAACAACATCTAACATCCAAGGATCGGATGTGATGGTGGCTCACGGTCTGCGAACTCTGCTATCCTTCCTCCAACCTGGGACGAGTCGAGGTGAGGACCTTCATTGCGAACCCCGACGAGGCTCGCGAGAGGAGAAAACACCTCTACTGAATGAAGAATCCTGGGAGTTCCCTCAAGACTGCCGACGCTTACCCTTACCCCTGGAGTAAGAAGTAGAAGCGGTGGCAGAAGGATCAGCCCCTTTTGCTTCGCAGAGGAAGCAGAGGGTACTTGTTAGTCTTGGAACGGCCCGTGCCTACCCTAGAAGGCTGATCAAGCTGAAGAAACAGCAGCTGATCGTTGGAATGACATAGGACGTCATCCTGGACCGTCAACACAGAATCATGGAAAAGTTGCGGACCTGTCAAAAAAGCAGATCGAAGAGCAGCGTACTGCTCCTCAGGAAGGGATCGGCCTGTGTCCCGCACAGAGTCCCTTCGAACTAATTCCAGATTAGCTGTGTTACAGGCATGCGCGTGAGTAAGATGCATGAGCGTCTTGGACAGCACACGCAAAGGAGCCTGTACCTCGTCAATCTTATCTGAAGGCAGATAAGCAGCAAAAGCTGAGACGACGTGATCGGAGAGAGAAAGCATACCAAGCATCTCTCTCGATAAGCCCAATGTGGACTCCAGAGTCGTCATCGGAATGACGGCAGACTTGGACTTGGAAAGCCCGAGGGAACTGGAGTCCTGATCCAAAGCCATCAAAGTCTGGTAGACCGACGGATTGGCAGAATCGTAGGAACGATAACGCGCCGGAGGCAAAAAGGTGTCAACCCTGGTGAAGAACAGAGCCTTCATAGCCTTGGAACTTAGCTTGGAGTCCAAGGCTGAAAATGCTTCAACCAACTGTACCGAAGGGCACGGTCGA
Source organism: Pictodentalium vernedei (assembly GCA_031216915.1). Lineage (NCBI taxonomy): Eukaryota > Metazoa > Mollusca > Scaphopoda > Dentaliida > Dentaliidae > Pictodentalium > Pictodentalium vernedei. Next base: position 89,700,307 of record CM062294.1, read on the forward strand.
AGACGCCCAGAAGCAGGTTGCTCCATAGACTGTTGGCGCGCGACCGATGATCGCGGCCTGGCTGACACTGTCGACTGGTTAGATGGTTTGAGATCTGGAAGGAACCCAAACACGAAATCAAGAGCTGCCCCCAAGTCCGAAGACTGCTGGCTCTCGACATCAAGCATGTCTGACTCTTCCCCTGAGTCGGAAGACACATAGCCCATCGTGGGCAAACCAGCCGACGCCTCCCATGGTGTCGGAACACCAGGGGATCAGAAAGCAAAGCGGCCTGTTTCTAATCCCGGGAGGCGGCACCACAGGAGGCGCCTGGAAACCACTCGCTGCCTCGCTGGAAGCAACAGGAAGGCTCGTTGACAGAACCTGAGTGAGTAAGGAGAGGGCCTCCCTAAGCTCACTGCCCATACTGGCCGGTTCGACAGGGGAACGAACCGGCAAAGTGGCTTCACCGCTGACCCTCTGAACCAGCGAAAGGTCACGATCCTCCAAAAGACCCGACATGGGACGACGGGCGTCTGAAGCCAGACCCCGAGGATCAACATAGCAGGAACTCATGAGAGTCACCGCTGACCTCTGCAGGGCAGAAGGTCCAGGCTGCACAAAAGACGTTGCTCCCCCAAAACTGGTCGTGTGGCCAGAATGAGGGACGGAAACGCCACGGAGTTCATAGTGTCCCACTAAGAACAACCGAAACCAATGACAACTGTGGTGCTCGACGGCGCAGAGACCACAGGAGAGGGTCCGGCCGGCAGCCACTACCAACTTCGCCGTGTTGAAGTCAGGGAAGGCTGAGGCCGATACCCCCACGTCTACACAACCAGACACCGCAGCAGACCACTGCAGGTATAAAACTACTGTGCTCAATGGCTGAGAGGACACAGTATGGGGTTCAGTCGGCAGCCCCATTTGACTTCGCCGAGTGGAAGTCTGGGAAGGCTACGGCCGAAACCCCACAACCATACTACAGACATCCCTGCAGACCCAGGCAGGGAGAAGCCGAGGCCGGCTAAAAACGGTGCCCAATGACGTTGTAGACGGAACAGCAGTAGCAGCAGATACGACGGGAGCTGTTGGAACTGGCGGAAAAGCGGAGAGAGCCACCAAGCTCGGCCTCCAAAGGAGGAGTCACAACCCTAGTGACAGCCTCAGATGTCGACTGGAGAGGGTGCATAGTCCCGGAATCAGGCATCTCTACACCAGAAAACCAACAGCTCCCGCAGTATCCACCACGGTAAAACACTGCACATTCCCCACAGAAGGGGAATAACTCTCACCAGACATGGTCGAATCTGGAAGCCCCGAAACGAAAGCGGTCCCCACCCCCCGCGGGTGCGGGAGGAGCTGCACATCCCCCACGGAGGAGGAGCAATTCTCATCAGACGTGGTCGAATCGGGCGACCCAGGGACCAGCCGTGAGGGCGACTAGGGCGATTAAGTCGCCCTTCTAAGCCCAAAGTCGCCTAGAAAAATAGTCGGGGCGATTACAAGTCGCCCTCTAAAAATTGGCCAAAATGTGAAAAGGCTGAACTGAGTGATGCGAGGTTTACACGAAAACGAGTATTTTCAAAAATCGAATGTGCTCGAGTGTGATAAATGGGCATTTTAATTCGTCAAATAAACGTCCATTTATTTGAAATCACACGACAAGCAATTGTCCATTGTCGCTTTTGGCAGATTTTTTTATTTCTATTTTGTTGCGTTCCAGTCGGAGCTTCAAGTGTCGAAACGAAAATAGGTGACTTACGCGACTCAACAAACAACCCAGTTTGAAAGTAGGTTACGTTGCTTAGGATGCCGAAAATGTATACACAATGGACGTATTTTATAACACATTATTTTCATTTCGATTTGCTGACGACTGTTAACTGTTGGGCTGTCTATTCCCAGAAAAACACGAATGGAATTGAAACACATGAAAAAAAGCTTTAGTGATGTCAAGAAAAGCTTTGTACAGGACACAAGTGTGCATGTGGACGATCTTGAAAAAGGGTCCTCCTAAACATCGGAATGACATGAAATGACGCGGAATGACACCGGAATGCCATAAAAATGATGCGGAATGACATTTCTTTTACAAAATACTCGACCCCAGAATGTATTTTGTTTATTAACTAACAAAGTACCTCCCAAGCAACCTTCTTACATCTGGTCCTGTTCACACTTTCAGACTTAGGAAATTATTAGCTTAGTAGACTTTGTTGAAATGCAACCACAGGAGGGTGATGGGGGATTGGCACGAAGAAGAGGTGAGGGGTCATGAAGGAGAAGGTAGCAGTGGGGGGTTTTCAGTCATTAATTACATTGTGATTTTTTAACCTGGCACAGATGCATCATAGACAACTGGACCTGGATTATTTCTACGTTAATGGAGGACCATAAATTGAAAATATGAAGGGGCGGCGGGGGTGGTACATGAATATTCTTAATTTTCCCCACTTGCCTATGAAGTCTCCCTACATTACTCTGCAGTCTCCCTATTTTTTCTGGAGGGAGACTTGAAGTCTCCCTAAAATTCCCTCGTAGGCTGGTCCCTGGGGCGACCCGAAACGAAAGCGTTCACCACCCCCCGCGAGAGGAGCTGCACATCCCCCACGGAGGGGGTCAAACTCACACCAGACGTGGTCGAGTCGGGGGGCCCCGAAATGACAGTGCCCCCCCCCTGCAGGTGCGGGAGGAGCTGCACATCCCCCACAGAGGGGGTAAACTCACATCAGACGTGGTCGAATCGGGAGGCTCCCGTGCGGACGAAACGGACACGAGAACGCACCAATGGTGAGGGCAAAAGGAATTGCCCTAAAGGAACCGAACTGGAAAGAACAGAGATGAGAGCAGTAGAAGAAAAAGGTGAACTCAACAGAAACAGAAAGTAGAAGAACACCCTGAACTACGAGAGAAGGTGGCAGAACCCAGACGGCCAACACCGACTCCAATAAAAATTTTTATCAACCGAAAAAATTCATTGTCGAATTGCGATGACACGATGTCGCAAAACATTCGCGAAAACGGAATAGTAATTAATAAACAATGAGAATGTGGTTGAAAATATAAACAAGAATATATAAAACACAGTCCTGTTATTATACGATCTTCAGATCCATAATTCCAGTCACAGGAAAACCATTATCCACGAGATGAATTACCACTGTTTCATAATGCATATGGCGGAAACACATCCTGCTCGTGCTTCGGATAGAAAAAGAATGACGAATTAATGCATTGCGCACTGTGACGGAAGTCAGGGATTTGTACTATGGAAGAGCGTCCCATACTGGGTGTGCGCCGATGGCGCTCGGCCCAGTTTTGGCTTATTTTTTCGTGGTGTTTTTACACCACTTTTCTTTCCCAAATCTTGGGAAAGATTAAAATAGAGAGTATTTTATCCGAGTTAGGTTCTTCCACTGTAGTGCAAGCCTGTTGTAAACAATTGAGGTAGGTTGATAAGAAATTATGCAAATTAGATGAACTTTGATTTGTTCAGTGCTACTTATACACAATAAGTGCACATGTCAATACGGCTCGGGCTAGAGGCTGTATTTATGAACCGATCTTCACGAAACTTCCTGAGTACCTTTGTTATCACCTTGAGACGCGTCTTTTTGGGTGCGGTCTGAAATTCAAGATGGCTGCCACTGGCCATTTTATACCGAAATTAGGTGCAATCAGTTTTTTGTACAGAACTTTTAGGACTACGTTAGTTATCATCATGGGATGGTAACGGGTGCTTTTGTGCTTGGGCAAAAATTCAAAATGCCTGTCAGCAGTCATATTTATGGGAATTGTGTGTATTACATTTTTTGTACAGAACATGTAAAGAACATTTTTTATGTCAGTAATGTTTCCTATAAATTAATTGGGTGCCTTCATTTTCACTGTGGTATGAGAACAAATATTTTTGGGTTCAGTCAGACCCACCCGGGGACTCAAAAAGGGAGATAATTAAAAATATTTTTCAAAAACACCAGACAAACTATTGTTTCTTGAATTCAGCATCCCTAGTATGTGTATATTCAAATGTGTTGAAGCAAAGTTCCTGTGTTAATATTTGGTGTTGTTTGGGTTGGGTAAACATTAGCACAACCTGATTTTCTATTTCCAATGAGAAAAATAAAACCTCCTCACCCATGGGAACCCTATGAGCAAAATATAAAAAATTCAAATACCTATATTTTAAGAAGGACTGGACAAATATTTATTAATTAGTAGGAATCAACTGTAGAAGGGTTTGAATCAAACAGGCCAAAACAATTGCTAACATTTGGCTTATGGTGCACCATACAAGGATCCCCATTGTAACATTAACCCCAAGGAGATTTCTTTTCTAGTTTAGCATCTAACTGTCACCCACCTTTACAATACTTTACCTGTACATTTGTTACAGGCTATGGTCAGTATTTATATACAGACCTTTACAATATTTTACATGTACCTTTGTTATCAGGTCATTACCTAGATGTGTGTCATTGCTGTGTCACATACTAATCATGTAGATGTCTTACACAAGTTGAGCTACAGTGTCACTGACACTTTCAGTTGTATTAAAACACAGCTTATAAAACCTCAAAAGCTATGTTTTTGAGGTGAAAAAAAAATTTATTCAAGACATAATTTGGGATATGTAATTTCCTATTTGTTTTTGGTAAAGGCTTAAATAAAGGATAAACAGAATTCTTCTTAAATGGAGTCCTGTTAATTGAATAGCTACTTCGCAAATGAAAATTATTCAATTAACAGGAGTATTCAATGAACAGGGATTTGTGTCACTTTCCTGTATTCTAGAGATAAACTTACCATTTATTCTATTATATCTTGTTTGACAGAGCTCCATGAACTCTGTCAAACAAGGTATAATAGATTAAATGCATGCATTGGATGTACTGAGGGCAAATAGGTCTATAAACAAAGGAAAACTGGGGAGAGTCAGGGTAATTTCTCGACAGGTTACAAATTTTTTTATTCAATTAACAGGAGTTTAGTATAAAACCTATATTCAATTAACAGGTCAAATTAGTACTGGAGGTATGGTAAATGGTTTTGTGTTGGGAAATTATATTCAATTAACAGGGTCATTCAGCTAATATATATCCAATTAAGTGGGCTCCACTGTATCATGCTTTAGGAGTGTTGATTTTATGTCTGGTGGACTAAAAGATTTTCTATAGAAAATAAACAACTGTAATCTCTTTGTAGAAATATTTGTCTAGAAATTGTAACAGGTCATAATTAATAATAACTAGAACAATGAATGAAAAGTTTCTTGAAACACCTTTTCTTCCTTCTTACTTGTCTGAGTTACTAACAGACAGATACACACACATACACACAAAACTGTGATGGAAAGTTTGATAAATTATCAGTTCAGTAAACATGGGAAAAGTGTGCCCTATTTGGGTTTAATCTCTCATTTCCTACTGATTCTAATAGTATGAAATAATACTGTTCATCAGTAGTCATTTTGTATCAATACATATAAATATTATAGTACAGTACAGTCGCCATGGACTGGTCGTAATACATGCGTGGGCAGTGATGTCCACGGATGCGTTTACCATGTAATAAAAAAAACCATCAGCATAATTTTAATTAATAGGCATCGGGCTTACCCGGTGCTTCATTAATTAAATTTGTGATGATTATTCCTATAATTAGTGCTTGGAATCTAATATTATTGCATCCGTGGAAATATTACCCATCTGTGGAAAGGGTAAAGCTGAAGAATAGGGGACTTTTCCATTTACGTTAAAACAAAGCATTTTTCTTATCTTTTTCTACATTTTCCTATTACTAGTCATGTTTTCGATAAAATGACCGAAAGATATTCACTTATTCTGGCAATTATAACCGCCCAACAAACATTTTTTACCTGTGCGATTTGTGACATTCGTATTCATCTTTCGGCGCCTGCTCTGTGTACTGGTTTTTTTGGTACGCTTGTTTGTTCTGTTCCCGACATGGTCTAGGGTCAGTGTAGTGAGGGCTAGGGTTAGCTTACCGGTAAGCTAACCCTAACCATCACTACACTGACCCTAGACCTACAACCACCAGCCAAAGAGAAAACGAAAGTTATGTAAACGTGCATTTCAAAATGGCGAGAATGCAGAATATCTGGCACCGTAACATTAAAAGGCTTTAAATTATCTCTAATCTTAGTCAAAAGTGAATATCTTTTGGTCATTTTATCGAAAACATGACTAGTAATAGGAAAATGTAGAAAAAAGGTGAGAGAAATGTGTTGTTTTTACATAAAAGGAAAAGTCCCCTATTCTTCAGCTTTACTGTGGAAAGTGGCCAGTCCATGGGGCCGTACTGTAGATATTCATTTTAGGCCACACAAAGTAGATCTTCTGTTTCTCAGGCCATTATTTGTGAAATTGCATGCGGGCGAGCGGTTTTTTATTTTATTTTTTATTTCAGTAATTTCTTCTTTGCCATCAAAAGTTGATGTTCTTGGTTCAAGTTTTAGGCCTCATGATCTACAGAATAGCATGGATGGTGGTGTATTTCATCCCTTGAGTGCAAGAAGGCTTTGCAATGCTAAAGCATTGCAAAGCCTTCTTGCACTCAAGGGACAAATTCATCAATTTTTTTAACTTGGGTAAAATATCAGACATAAACCATTTAATTTTTAATTTTTTAAGTTTAAATTGGTTATAAAAAGAGAGCATGTGGCAGCCAAAAGGACCATGCGGGAGGGCCTGAGAAACAGATTATTTATTTTTTTAGGCCTTATCATGATTTAAACTTTTTAACTGGGGGTTCTTTCATTTCCTCAGCATCTGTTGTCATTTCAGCTATCCTATCCTCACTACAGTTACTGCTGCTATCCTCTTTCTTTTCACACTGAATCTCAGTACTGGCTTCAGTGAATATAGCACTACTAGTCACACGATTTAAGGATGGATGTCCAGTCGTGTTGGAAATAATGTATGTCTCTCCAGAAGAAGACTGTATATGAACATTTTCTGCACACTGCTCATTATTATCCTCACTAGTTTCATTAACATGAATAACATATTTACCACCCTCTAAGGTGTGACAGTCTTCTCCATTAGGTGGTGCCGATACAATAACGTGAACAATCTGTTCACCCAATGAGTCTGTTAAACTACTGGAATCTTGGGAATTACTACATGTATTTGAAGATACCTCATTTATATCAGCTGCTGAAATTACACAAGATATCATATCATTATCAGGTTTTTCTTTTGAATTTGATAAAATTATTTCTTCACTTTCCTCTTTGGCTATATTTGCCTCTGCAGATGACTGAGACACTAACTCTGCAACATATGTTTGTTTGAGCATCGACAGGTGATTTTGGAGTAAGTTTTTATGCTGATTTGCCATTTCATCTAGCATATCTTGTAAGCTGGTATTCAGAGGTACACTAAACTGTTCGATGAGTTTTTGCTGATTTTTCTGCAGGATCTTCAATGCTTCTTTTAGATGATGATTCTGAAAAATTAAATAAATCTTTGTAAATCCATAACTCAACCCTTTTCACACTAATGTCAAAATGCTAAAATTTCAAGCAGCTAATTTTTCCATAATGCAATTAGAAATTTAACCAAATCAGTCTTGTTTGACAGAGCTCAATGAGCTCTGTCAAACAAGACTGATTTGGTTAAATGCCCAGATGCACTATGGGAAACATTTGTGGCTTAAAATTTTGATATTTCAACATTAGTTTGCTGGGGGTTCATTTTTGGATGAATTGTGGTATTTTCAGCCATTTGACCACAATACACTAATCTCATAATTATTGCACAAGGCAGTGTTTAATGAAAGTCCTGTGAGAGTTCAAATTTCTGCTACATTAAAAATGGGAAATAGGCAATAAAATTCCCAGTTGAAGTGATCATGTTTCCCCTGACACACATCATATGTACCATTCAAGGCCTGAACATGTCGCATACATACATGTAAGTTTTCACACAATCTAATCTAAGACAAGTTTCCAGGGTTTTTTTAATTACATCAATTCTTGGAACATAGTAGATCTGTGGTGTCTGACAAAACTGTCAGTCAGCACTGATCTATTGGGGTTCTTGAAATTATGATGTAGTTTGCTCAAACTTGATATTTTTTGGTTGATCCACAGTTCCCCAAAAGGCTCCTTTCCAATTTTCATGGATTAAACCCGACATAGAATGAAATCCAGAATACTTTTTCTACCATCTGAAACCCTGCAAATACACAAACTACACACGTGTGTGAATAGGTTAATCAATATGGCACGAGTGCCAGTGCAGAAGGATAGAACGAGAGGCCGCAGGTCCAAGCTTTATCCTTTTGCGATGGCACATGTGCCATATCGATTAACCCATTCACATGCGTGTGTTGTTGTGTTTATTACATGCCTTCACATCTATAAAAACAATTATAAGAAGGACCCTCAGTAATTCATTTGACGACTATCAACAAAAAGAACACATTTCATCGCCAACCACATTTGTGAGAGGAACCCTTGCTACTATTTCGTCCTGAGTTCCAATGTGTTCTATGTGCCTACTGACACATAGAACACAATGAAACTCAGGTGACGATTTTCAGTTATCGCTAGCGATTCAAATTGTAATTGCATTGCACAAGTTGTAGAAAATTCCAGTGAAATTTCGCTTCTATTTTAAAATAGCCCGTCAACAATTTCTGTTCTGCACATGTTTAGGATTTCATAGAACATGCGTGTAATAAAACATGTTCTATACATGCTAAGGAGAACAAACCTCAGCTCAAAAGTAAACTCACATTAGATGATTTTTACAGATTTATTCCCTTTTGTTTTTTTTTTTTTAGATTCCTTAAAAGTTTATCCTTTCTGTCATCTAGTTACAGAAAACAAGAAGCCCCAAGGGGCCTGAAGTGCCCACTTCACAAAGGCCCATTAATTCTTCACAAAGTGATTTAAGGATTTTTTTTAACCCTTTACATAATATGAAAAGCAGATGACACTTGCAAACAAAATTATCAAATAACTAATTTTTTCATTTTTTGTGTCAAAAAGATAGCTTGTGACCTCTCATAGGAACGAGCTCAATGAGATCCTTCCAATGAGGGGTCATAAGTTATCCTTTCGTGGCAAAAAATTAAAAACATAATGAAAATTGAATGGCATTTTTTGTGAACAGCGCTGGCCGGTTTTGGATGTTACATTAGGTCAAGGGTTAACAATAATTCATTGCTTATATACTTTTATTTTTTCCACACTTTTTCTTAAGAGAACAAGCACTGCCAAACATCTCAGAGTTCCCACATGGAAACTGCATTATTACAAATATTTCATAGAAATGGAAATTACCAACTTCCACAGAATACAGAATAATAAAGTTGCTAGATTTAAAATGACGGAGGGCTTGATTAGTTAGCACCAGATTTTAACAAACTCAAATCTGACCTCACTAAGGATGTCATAAACCAATTACCAATAGATTCTGACTGATGGAGGAGACCTATGAACCCAGAGACTTGATTGAAGAAACTTGAATCAGACCCTTGTAAGGATGCTGTATTCTTAATATCAAAAGATTTTGACTGGTGGATCTGATAAAGATGATTTTTGAAAAATATTTGTCATACTGCACTATAGTTCAAATTTGGGCTCTGATAAAGCCTCCTAATAAGAACTCATAGACTGGATCTAAACAAACTTGAATCTGACCCAGCTTCTTATTAATAGCACATACCTTACCTCCTGAATTAAGTACTACAGATCTCCAATTGTTTGACAAAATGGGTGGGATAATACAGTGGAACCTTGTTAATTGAAAAGCCACTTTGTCAATGAAAATTATTCAATTAACCCTTTACCTAACACAGTATTTTTTAAAAATAAATTATATTTCACATTTTTCGAAAACAAATTTCACAATTTTTCAATAAAACCATACAAATATGTATATCAATGAGATGGTTCTAATGATGTCCATACTTGTATGGTTTTATTGAGAAACTTCCGAGATATTTTAGGTTGTGGTAGGCTTATTCTGGTTAATTTTCTGGACATTTTTGGCCACTATGCTAAGTAAAGGGTTTACATGAGTCTTCAATTAACAGGAATTGTGTCACTTTCCTGTATTCTAGAGATAAACTTAGCATTTATTCTATTGTATCTTTTTGATAGAGCTCCATGAGCTCTGTCAAACAAGATATAATAAATTAAATGCCTGTATTGGATGTACTGAGGCCAAATAGGTCTATAAACAAAGGAAAACTGGGGAGAGACAGGGTAATTTCTCGACAGGTTGCAAAGTTTTTTAATCAGTTGACATGAGTTTACTCTATAACCTATGTTCAATTAACAGGTTAAATTTGTACAGAAAGTATGGTAAATGGTTTTGTGTTTGGAAATTATATTCAATTAACAAGGTTATTCAATTAAGGGATATCTAATTAAGTGGGCACCACTGTAATATGATAACTAGTGAGACAAATCGATATCTAGGGTTCTTATTCAGACAAAATTGTCCTTGACTGAAAAAATTATAGGGCGATCATACACCCGCCTCCCCACCACTCAGTTATGCCCCTGAATAGCTGCTACAATGCATAAGGTGGGAAAGAATATCACACAACATGAAAAGCGAAGAAGAGACTACATGTATGACTGACTGAGCACAATAACATTCTGAAGATATCAAGGAATATTGGTGTCTCAATTACTCTGTGGGTTCTTCAAAAAAAACGTAGAAATGGTAGATTTATCTCTCTGCTTTTTGAAGGTCTGAAAAGAACAAGAAGTAGTCGAGACCTTGACTTCATCACCTATGATCTTGTTGGAAACACCATCTGTTGGTTTTAACTTGATAGACAGGAAGTCTTTTAACCCTTTACCTAATGTGAAAAGCAGACGACACTTGCAAAAAATTCTTGAAGAACTATTTTTTTTCATTTTTTGTCTCAAAAACATAGGTTGTGACCCCTCATTGGACTGAGCTCGACAAGCTCGTTCCAATGAGGGGTCATAACCTATGTTTTTGAGACAAAAAATGAAAAAAATAATGAAAATTAATTGGCGATTTTTGAGAATAGTGCTGGCCGATTTTGGCCGTTACGTTGGGTAAAGGGTTAACATTTTAACAAGACATAAACCCTTAGATGCTGGAACATGCTAAATAAATAGGTGTTTCAATATTTTGGAAATTAACATCAATATAAAAACTCTGAATTTGGACTGATTTTAACATTGCTTTGTGCCTCTATTTTGTTTTGCTGCACCAATGCACTCAAAAATTAATTTAAGTTTTTGGTCAATAATCACTGAGGTGGAGAATAGGAGGCTGTGTTAGTATGATAGGCTGGACAGATTATTCAAACTTAACATTCTCACCTTTTGTTTCATTCTTTCCACTTCCTGCTCAACTTTATATTTTTCAACTTCCAAATTGTGGTATTTTTCTACCAGTTCATCATACTTCCTGCTAATTGTATCTTGTTGATTCAAAAGACCCTGCATGAAAATAAAACAAATGTAATCACAATTCATGTTTAACTGGTAGAGTGCTGAATTATTTTTGGTCATCAGAATTTGTTCACATATCTTTGCCTTGTTACAATTTATGGGAGAGTGCCAATAAATTGTAACAAGACAAATCCTAACAGACTAAATAATTTCACTTCAAAGGTGATAAGTATAACATCCACTAAATATGAAGCCTTTAAGTTGTGGTACCAATACTTCAGAATAGAGCACTCTACCAGTTAAACAGGTCTGTCATTTTCAAAATGGGAAGAGAGCAAGAACTTAGGAGGACCATTTTGGGCCCATCTTAATTTGACACAAGGAGAGCCACTGAGATCTGTTCTTGAGAATGGTAATTTCACCATATCTTTCCGTCTTATTGATTGGATTGTGCATATAGTATCTAATGTAGGTTTGAAAAATGCAATAATTTCTTGCAAAACATGTCAGGATTTTTACCTGAATTATGTATGTACTCAGATAATTATTGTCAGTACAGTAGAACCTGTCTTGAGAGACCACCCTTTGGACCACACAAAAGTGGTCTCTCAAGACAGGTGGTCTCTCATAACAGGTTTCAGGTTTTCTCAAGTCAGTGAATAACCAACCACAAAATTCAAAAATGGAGAAGAATAGATTTTTGTAATTACTTTGTAGTTCTTTTTTATGAAGTTTTTATAGCAAATTGAAATGGACTGTTATAAAAATTATAAAAATAAATTAGTGTTGAAAATCTTCATTGAAGATTTTCAACACTAATTTATTTTTATAACTTTTATAACAGTTAGAGCTATCTCGGTGTCGGTTTTTTCGGTGCGATTTTCGGTGTACAAGAACACCGAAAATCGAACCGAAGCAATTTTTTAAAAATCGCGAAAGTTGATGTTATACCCATAATGCAATTTTCTGTTGCTGTTGTGCGTTTGCAACATGGAGCGACGTGCCACTCGCATAAAAGAAAGTCAGCAAGTTACATAAGAGCGTGTGGTCAATACGCACACTAATCAGGGCTTGCCTTGAGTCAGGGCCAATCGACCCCGGCCCTGAGAGGGCCCTTCTTGGGGATTTTTTTTTCGGCCCCGACTTTTTTTTTCTGTCTTAGCTCCCGAAATCTCAGTGTTGGAAGGTTTGGGCAACGAAATTTTGCGAGATTAATTTTTCCATTCACGTCTCATTCACGCAAGTGTGATTACAATAGAAGCAGCAAATAACAGATAAAATAATAATACAAACTGTTTTTGTCTGATTCGAATTAACATCCACCTAAATGATTAAATCCGCATGAAAACTGAGAAAATCCCAAGATTAAACAAACAAAAAAACCAAACACATTTACGAGACTTTGAAAGCACGCTTGTCAACTAATGGGGGAATTCCCTTCAATCCCACAATACTATGCGCAGGTACATCCGATCCTAACATCTGAATAAATGCAACACAAGACACAGAAACTGCCATCAAAATAAATGTATGAAATAAAATAAAATGTGTACCTGTGTCTACGTGGAGATGTGGGGTCTGGGGGGGGGGGGGGGGGGGGCAGGAGGGGGGGGGGGGTGCATTCCATTTCTGAAATATCCAAAGCTGTGGGGAATTTTCATAGATTGAAATTATTTAAACGGTAAACTGAAATGTTTTTTTTTTCAATTTTTTTCTTTGAGACAACCCTTGCATCAAAAATACACACCCCACAATATGTACGAAACATCCTAAAATTTTATCAAAAAAAAAATCCAGAATGTCTATGTACGAAACGTCCAGCACCCACATGATGGGTCCAAGTCGTTCCGTCCCCGGGACAATTCATCCCCTAACATAGTGGGACGTTTCGTCCTCGAGACACTGACAGAGTGGGAAGTTTTGCCCCCCCCCCCCTCCCCCCAGAGACGAAATGCCCACTTGAATAGCAAATCATTAAGATGATATGGGATGTTGGATTTTTTTCATGATGTAACTACTAACAAGACATGATCACATCCTTAGAAATGGTTTGCCAAACCAGTTTTAATGATACACATCATATGTTCACATTAAGTTGTGGATTTGTTTTTGCCTAAAAAACATCTAGGAAGATAAGAAACACATTCCACTGTTTTTTATCTATCTAGATTTTTTTTCTAAGCAAAAGCAATCAACTAAGGTTGCCATTGGAAAGAATGTAACAACATAAAATTACCCCAAAAGGCCCCGACCTCAATATCTGGGAGACTTTTTTCAGGCCCCCAGCAGGCCCCGACCTCAACATCTGGGGGACTTTTTTTTAGGCAAGGCAAGCCCTGCACTTGATTGATAGTCGAGTGTCCCCGCTGCTAATTGTGCAAATTCCTCAGTCCCGATAATCTTCCAATCTGTGTGCCGTTTTCTGTTCAATTACTGGACTTTTGTTTCAAGAGTTTGCAGCAGGTACACTCAACTGTTGAGTGTGCATATTCAGCAGGCACTCTTATGTTAATTAGATGTTTACACGTGAAACCTAAACATTGTGGATTTAAAGTCTCTTAATTTCATTACGTTGATTGATAGAATATTCAATACACACCATGACATGCATAGATTATTAGATTAATGCCTGACGATCATAAAGGTACTGTGTTTTTTTTCAATATTTTACCCAAAAAGTGTTTTTATGGACTTGAAACGAGGCCCACTTTTCTCAAAACAGCGCTAAAAGTTACTAAAACCTCACTCGCACATGATTTTCAAACTCGAAAGACTGAGTGAGGCACATGTGTTATTAACATCGACATCGTCATCGCGGTTTTTTGTCAAAAAAAATCAAAAATCGACATCGAAGTCAAATTTCAACACCGAGACAGCTCTAATAACAGTCCATTTCAATTTGTTACAAAAAGATTTTCAACACAAATTTATTTTTATTCCTATCTGTCACATTTCAGGTATGTATGAAATTGTTTATTCAGCAATAATCCTAATCTTTTCACCGGGGTCTTATAAAAACATCTCAATCTGTAATCAGTGTAATGAGTTAGCAATTGAAACCCAATTAAGAACTTTTAATACTTTTAATTATGTTGGTATAACCACAATGGATTTTCCAATTCCAGAACAGGTAGAAAGTTTTTGTCATGGTTTCAGCAAGAGCACTCTCCCTCCTTAAACTGGCAGGCTTGTTTGAAATAACACTTCCTTCTACTACGTATGAAATTATCAATCAAGGCAATATTCTACAAAATCCCAGCCATACTTGTCATTCCACTCCTACTACCCTGAAACTATTGTATTTTTAAAACAAAATAAAAGGCCCCTTGGCCACATGTCCCCCAAAAAACTGTGCCTTCTGTGGGACATTTGCTTTTTAGAAATCAGACAAAATATGTCATACAGGTCACACATTTTGGCTTGAAATGTGTTTTCTTGCAGCTGAATTTTATGTGAAAGTCAAGAGCAAAATTGATCCTTCCAACCCCATTTCAAACTTGAACTGTATTTTGTCTTTGTAACACAACATATTAAATTTGAAGCCAGTCAAAGAATTGAAACTCAAGTTATCATCTGGAAACCAAAATTCTTATCATATTTTAGGTCCGAAAAGTAATAAGGGGTCATAACTCTGGCAAAAT
The DNA here is from genome assembly GCA_031216915.1 of Pictodentalium vernedei. Lineage (NCBI taxonomy): Eukaryota > Metazoa > Mollusca > Scaphopoda > Dentaliida > Dentaliidae > Pictodentalium > Pictodentalium vernedei. The sequence continues at coordinate 89,715,343 of CM062294.1, forward strand.
ATCCTACTCTTAGAAATCAGAAGGGAGTCTACACTTATACAGTAGAATCCTCTTAATTGAATATCCATTTTGCCAGTGAAAATTATTCAATTAACAGGAGCATACAATTAACAGGGATTTGGTCAGTTTCCTGTGTTCTGGAGGTAAACTGAGCATTTATTCTATTAAATCCTGTTTGACAGAGCTCATAGAGCTCTGTCAAACAAGATATAATAGAATAAATGCCTGTATTCGATGTAGTGAGACCAAAATGTTGATAAATGAGGGGTATTTGGTGCCTGTCACAGTAATGTTTTTTTAATGATGTAGGGCTGTTGTCACAGTAATGTACAAAAATTTATATACAATTAACAGGAGTTTACTCTACAACCCATATGCAATTAACAGATCAAATTTATCCTGAAGGTATGGTAAAAGGTTTTGTGTTTGAAAATTATATTCAATTAACAGGGATATACAATTAAGAGATATCCAATTAAGTGGGCTCCACTGTACTACAGTTAAAATTAAAAGTCCTGTCATGAAATGCGCACAAATAGCACGTTGATATGCGCGTTAATGTACGCGTTATGGCCCAAGTAAAGCTATCAAATTCTGTACATATGGCCTGTGCACAAGCAATGTTTCAGCCAATGGACCTCCGGGTGACCCGGAGGTCCATTGGCAGAAACATTGCATGTGTTTGCTATGAGTAACCAAGAGAACCTGCCGTGCTTTGGATGCCATTCGATATGGCAATTGCGCGCAATTCCAACGCACAATTAAGCCTAGATAAGCGCACTATTCGTGACAGGACTTCTAGTTTTAACTGTATAATGAAAATCTTTACAAATATGGATATGATCTGTTTGTATTTAACTTCTTAACAAGAGTCACTCTAGGATTATCTCAACTCCTTCAGTTTTTGTTTGTACAATGATGTCACCTAACCATTCATATTCTGATGATAAAGATGAGGATTTCCATTTATGTGTACATCAGATAACTTATATATCAAAGAAGAAAATCAAAAGGTGGTAAGCCAAGACAAAAAGTTCCCAAATTGTTGAAAGACTTCTGTGTATTGATCTTTTCACAACTGGACTCAGTGAAAAACAATGCAACTTAATTTGCTCCCCTCAAGATGATATCAGGTCAATCAACATCAAGAATGTTTGATGTAGGGCTAAAACGGTTGGCTGATTTTCACAACTGACCAACCAAGAGCTATAACTGGTTAATATTAGGTTATCCACAGGATGTGGGATTAAAACAATAGGAATTGGAAAGCTGTATCTGCAGAAACTATTCAGTAGGGTATATAATAAACGAACATTGTTGAGTACTCGACAAGGTTCCTTTGTATACATACTATGAAATAGTTTCTGCCATTACTCAGTACTCACAGACATAACTGATCATTAACCAAGTCTTGAATGCCAAAACCGATTATTCCTCAATATATACAACACAGCCTCGAGGGATAATCTATCCCAAAGGAGAAGCGGCAGATTTACTACTTTTTAACCATGGAATGATGATGCCTATCAGTATTTCGGATAACCGGTTGATGGTTTTTTTAATTGGCTAGGCAGGTAACTGGTTTCACACCTGTTATCTGGTTAACCATTTCAGTACTAGTATAAGGATGTGATGCCCGTCACAGCATAACAGATTTTACATCATCAAACAAAATCCAAGCATGAAGACTAGAAACATGGTATCAACTTTCCAATATCAGCACTTGTTTTTTGTCAATTTACTTTTCAATGGTCATCTGTACAGAGAGTATTAAGGAGCCTTAGTTTAGCAAGATATTGCTCTCAAATAATTGTTTTGTTGCAAACAATTTTATATTAGTATTTTTCTTCCACTGCTGAGCCAACAACAAATTAGTGCAAACCCCGTAAAGCCAATATAGTGCCTTTCAGCACCTTTCAGAAAAGCCCTGATAGTGGCTTCTTGCACTCAATCAGTTAAAATATGTTGTAAATATTTAATTTGCAAGAAAGGTGGACATCATCAATATATTCATTTTTTGCAGAAATCAATATCATATTCTTAAAAAGCAATCAGCAATTGTAATTGTAAACTATTGACAAGAACGTTTCTGTTGAGCATTGGCTATTTACAGGAACATTTGTAATCCCCCTCACCCCCCAAAGATGGCAGAGGGTGAGTCACTTTTCTATTTGTGATCAATGAGCATTCCAGCAATGTAGTTGTACAGAGATCACTCACCACTTCAATGTGTAACCACTACATTGAAACACAACACTAATTACAGAGATTGCTACCTCATTTGTTATAATCTGTGCAGTATAAGTGCTTTCCTCAGAAGAACCATCCAAGTGTCTATCTTGTATTATTGTAATAGTCTGTCCATCTTCGGTTACTGTTTCAATTGTTTCATTTGCTGCTACAGAAACATGCATTATGCCATCAGAAGTTTTACCATTGGATAGTCTAGCTTTCTCAACTTGATTCAGAAGTTCTACAATAGAAAATTATGTACAAAATAATTATTCAGTGTAGAAAATAAGAGGGTTGACAATGTGATGAACCAAAGAATGAGTTTAGAAATTGTCATTCTTGAGATAGTAATAGCAACTTTTGAGCCGTGTAGCATAGTAACTCTACCATACTTTCAGTATGATCAGTTATGTTTGACATATGGGTCTTAGGCACATGTGGGGATCTTTCAGTACTCCAGTGACTCGCACAATAACACTATCCCACAGAAATTGTCATTCTAGGAATGATTACAGCCGCTCTTGACATGAGTACATGTGTGTGAATTTGCATAACTTGACCATACTTTCATGACCTGTGACCCATTTGGCAAATGTAACTGATCATGAAAGTATGGTCGATCTTGTAGTGCTCTGGACACATGCAATGACATTATACCATTTTCAATCATACAAATCCAGGTCCAGCGTGATGACCCCTCAATGTGTCTTATCAGTGAAGATGCATCCCAATACTTTCTTTTGCCACAGTTTTTCATGTGTTTGTTGTGAAATAGATAGGGATGTTGACCATAATTTACATGTAAAATGAAAGAGATTCAAGCTTTAATAATTCAGAGAAAATTTATTCACTTTACTTGGAGGAACGCTAAAAAGAGGTTATTTTTTAATACAACACCAGACAAAACCAAAATCAACCCAACAATGTTCCAAGTTTTGTAGAGACCAATACTGATGCAGGCTAGAAAAAGATACTGATACAGTAATATCCTGTTAATTGAATAACCTCTTTGTCACTGAAAATTATTCAATTAACAGGAGTATTCAATTAACCCTTTACCCAACGCAGACGATATCAAAATTTATTATTTTAAATATCATTTCTTCCAATTTTTCCAAAAATTTCAACAAAACCATATCATGTGACCCCTCATTGGAACGAGCTTGAAATTTTTTCAAAAAATAATATTTTTTCAACTGCTGAAGTTGCATATTACGCGGACGGATGCGGGCGATTCGTTGGGTAAAGGGTTAAGAGGGATTTGTCACTTTGCTGTATTTTAGAGATAAATTGAGCATTTAGAATCTCTGTCAAACAAGATATAATAGATTAAATGCCTGTAATGGATGTACTGAGGCCAAAAAGGTCTATAAACAAGGAGAATTTGCACATTTTCAGGGCAATTCCACGACATATTGAAAGATTTTTTTATTCAGTTAACAGGGGTTTATTCTATAACCCATATGCATTTAACAGGGAAAATTTGTACTGAAAGTATGGAAAGTTAAAAAATTTATAGTAATTTATATATTTTTTATACTTACCAATGACCCAGACTTAGCTGGTGCTAACTCTAACAAAACCAGGGCCAAACACAAATTTTGCCCCCCAATCCCCAAAATTTGCATCCAAAACAAAAAGAAATCATGCCCTAAAGGACCTCCATACTACGCCTCTACTGCGCATGCGCAGTGACGCAGATGTCCCGAAATTGGCGCCAATTATCATTCTTACTGGCAGTGCCTGGTCAGCGCTATGTACTCAGCGGGGAGGCAAGAGTTCCCAACTCCAGGGAGGGCCATCCCCGTCTGGGTCATTGGTAAGTATAAAAAATATATAAATTACTATAAATTTTTTAACATTTTTATACTGTACCAATGACCCAGACTTAGCTGAATAGTAAACAGGCTGGAGGGCCTAGGACATAGAGGAAAATCCAATAAGCTCAACTATATAGTAAAGAGGTAACCCCTTAAGGAGAAAAGGAGTATTAGGCTTTACATGTATCTTTCTTATTTAATATTAAATTAGAAAGATACACTACCCTTAATAATTGAGCACAATAACATTCATGTTCTCTATTAACATCCAGTATAACCCTTATACTAATTATTTTTAAAGCAAGCGAATAAATAAAGTAGTCCAGAGAATTGAGACTCTTTATAGTCATTTAAAAGTGTCCGAGTATTGTATATTAAAGCCCGTTTGACACTTGACATATACAAATGCTTCACACCGAGCTACACTTTAAAAATAAGACATGAATGAATTTAAACATTAATATTACACTTTAAAACCATCCCGGAAGTGACTCAGAAATACTGACTTGGAGGAGGCATTCCCTTGCTTTTCACTATAAAGCAGGTGACCTTAGGGAACACCCGCCCCACCCCCCCCCCCCCCCCTTCCCCTTGCCCTGGGTCAAATAGCCCAGAGCGAAGAGGGCAGCCGGACGGAGTCACTGCCGGAACAGAAAGCCTGCATAACTATAGTTGCAACTGTTTAGTGGACGACATTCTGAGCAACAGATAACGGCCCTAAACAATGCAGGTCTCCAGAAATGGACTCAATATTTCTGAGATAAAAATTCGTAAATGTGGATGGCTGAGACCAATAAGCAGCCTTCATTAAATCTGTAATAGCAACACTATTAGCATAAGCCCAGGAAGTAGAAAGAGCTCTTACTTCATGAGCAGAAATCTTAAGCACAGACTGCTGAGAAGAAGATAAATCTTCATAAGCAGTACGGATAGTTAACTGAATCCATCTAGCAATAGAATGGACTGAAATGTCCTTTCTATTAGGCATCAAAGACAGAAAGAAACGTTTCCGTACCTTTCTGATAAACTGAGATCTCTGTTTATAGATACGTAGTGCTCTAACAGGACAGAGTAAAGGCCTACGCCCGTCTGAAGATGGAAGAGCCTTAATAACAATAGGTTCCGGATATTTATTAGGAGCCTGATTCTTAGCTAAAAAACCCACATTAGTAGTGAAGGTGATAGTGTTCCCAACACTACGATAATGAGAATCATCCACCGATAGTGCATGAAGCTCACTGACTCTTCTAGCAGAAGAGAAAGCTAAGAGAAAAGCTGTCTTATAAGATAAGAATTTGAAATCTACTGTCCCAAGAGGTTCAAATGGCTTTTCCTTCAATTTAAGGAGAACCCAAGCTAAATTCCACTTAGGAATTAATCTAAGAGTTCTGGGTCTATTTATCGAAAAGTTTCTAACCAACTTCGATAAAGAGACATTAGATCCAATTTGTAAACTATCATGATGTGCATAGGTATCAGATAACATAGATCTATAACCCTTTATAGTAACAGGCTGCAGTTTGATTTCGTCAAACAAGTATACTAGAAAGTTTGCAATGTCTGGTATAGAGGGATCGAATATATCTACAGAATGATCCCTACACCAACGACGAAAAACCTTCCACTTAGCCGCATAGTTTAGCGAAGAGGAGGTCCTCCTACAGTTAGAAATCGCGTCCACTGCTCGTCCTGTAAAGTGCTTGCCATGCAAGAAGGACCGCACAACGGAAAAACGTGAAGGTTGAGACCTTGCGGGTTGTGATGGAGTTGGCGCGATTTCCCCTGCGAAAGAAGATCCTCCCGTGGAGGAAGCTTCCGCGGTAGGTCCCACAACAGACACCTGAGTAGATTTATCCACGGTCTCTGTGCCGACATAGATGCTACCAACAGAATCTTGCATTGAGATTGTTTTATCTTTAGCAATACTTGTTGAATTAAGGAGGATACGCATATCCTATCATTCCGTCCCAAGGGATCGACAGAGCGTCTACTGCAAATGCTCTTGGATCCGGACACGGAGACACAATCGTCTGCAACTGATTGTTGAGATGTGTCGCAAATAAGTCTATCATTCGCCGTTCCCATTGGTAGCAAATCTGATTGAATACTTGTTTGTTGAGAGTCCACTCCGACGGCAACAAGCGACCCTTTCGTGAAAGGGAGTCTGCTAGCACATTCAGACGACCCGGTATGTGACGGACCGAAAGAAGAACGTGATGTTCTAACGCAAACAGAAGGATTCTTTCCGTTAGATTGAACAACGGAACTGAATGAGTGCCTCCCTGATTCCGTATATACGCCACTACTGTCGTATTGTCGGATAGGATTTGGACATGAGCATCGTGAATAATGTCCATCCAGTGACGTAACGCAAGCCAAATTGACATCATTTCCTTGATGTTTATGTGCTTGCACAGGAATTGCGGATCCCAAAGACCCTGGCATCTCGAATCCGTTGGGATTAATGATGCACCCCAACCTGTTTGACTGGCATCCGTCATAACGGTAAAACTCGGATCCGGCAACTGCAGCGGAACTCCTTGAGTTAACCACTGAATGTTTGCCCAAGTCTGAATCTCTTGTTTCACTTGATCTGACAAGAGAACGTCTACATCGAGCGAATGAATTTTCACACTCCAATTCTGAGTCAGGAAAATTTGAAGAGGATGTGTGCGTAACTGCCCCATCGGAATGAGATCCGCGGCGGCTCCGCACAGACCTATCAGTCTCATAAATTCTCTCGCCGTGACTTTGTCTGCGTGCAGACAATAGCGGGCGTAACAACTGACTAATTTCGCTCTGGTTAACGGCAGACGAACGAGATTGTTGTGCGTCTCGAAGCTCATTCCCAGATGAGTGAATGACTTGGATGGCACCAGATCCGACTTCTCCTCGTTTACTATAAAACCGAGACGTCGGAGCAATAAAAGAAGATTCTGAACATCGTTCTGAAGCGTTAACTCATTGCCGTACCTCTGAAGAATGTCGTCCAGGTAGGCCGACGTTACCGCAGACGAATGAGCTCGGAAGTAGATCATTACCGAGTTCATTACCCGAGTGAAAGCCCAGGGTGCTAGATTCAATCCGAAGCACATCGCCCGGAATTGATACACCACTCCTAGGACTGCGAAGCGTAGATACTTTCGGAATGTCGGATGTACCATGACGTGAAAGTACGCATCTTTGAGATCTATGCTCGTTGCATAATCGTTCACCCGAATACTCGCTCTGACCGATCGAATCGTCTCCATATAAAACTTCGGAGCGACGATCAGCTTGTTTATCCAGCTCAAATCTATGACTGGACGGAACGAGCCGTCTGGTTTCGGAACCAGAAACAGATGGCTGTAGAATCCCGGAGATTCCTGGTTTTCTACGACCTCTACCGCGTTCTTCATTAAAAGAGACTGCACCTCTGATAACAGAGCGTCTCTTTTCTGTGGATTTGACAGAAGATGAGTCCACTTTGGACTTCGAGTTAATGGAGGCTTTCGTTTGAAGGATATCTTTAGACCTTCCGAAGTCACTCCTCTCACCCAAGGGTCGTCCGTAATCGACGCCCACTCTTGTGAAAAGCTCAACAACCTTCCGCCAACCGGAACGCGATAGAGGTTTAAGCCATCATTTCCTGGACCTGCGAGGCCTGCGGTAGGAGAAACCACGTCTTCCATGACCCGCACCTCGCCTCGTCGACCTCGGGGCGTCCGACCGATTGTCCCGGCCCGAAGGACGTCCCGAACGAGAGTCGCTATCCTGACGGTCTCTCGAATAAGACCAAGAGGACACACCGGAATCTCTATAGGAACCTCTCTTGGGCGCATTAGACCCAGAAGTGCCTGTCTTATTCGTGTCTGCTGTATCCGACTTCTTAGGAGCAGATCTGAACAACAGAGAATCATTAGCTTTCTTTTTAATTTTATCATAAATAGCGGAAAGCTTGCCGTCAAAGAGAAGTTCTCCTGAGACCGAAGCGACTCTAAGAGAGTTCTTCACCTTAGAATCCACTAGTGTGGATGTAGCTAGGGCTGCGTCACGTCTAACCAACTCCAGATTTGCCACTGAAAGGGCGGAGTTACACGTGGAATAAGCTACTGCCCTTGAAAGAAGTCTTAATGAGGATTGTATATCCTGGAATTCTTTCCCTTGAAGACGCAATGATAACGCCTTAGTAAGGTGGTCTGCATATGATAAAGCGTCTAAGCTTGCTCTGTTAGACATTATTGTCGTTTCCAACGTCGCGGTTGGAATAGACATAGACGACGGTAAAGACAATTCCAAGTCTTCCACCTCGTCGTCTAGACGCAGAGGAACTCTCGGTATGCCCTGTCCTGCCGTTTCGAACTCTTTCCCCTGAAGGCGCAGTGATAACGCCTTAGTAAGGTGATCTGCGTAAGATAAGGCATCTAAATTGGCTCTGTTAGACGCAATAGCTGTTTCCAACACCGCGGTTGGAATAGAAGCTGACGACGGTAATGATAGCTCTAAGTCTTCCGCCTCGTCGTCCATACGCAGAGGAACTCTCGGTATACCCTGTCCTGCCATATCGAATTTATTCCTTGCATTAATGAAAGGCAGGTTGAGAGTATTAGCGGACAAGAAACCTGATTTCCCCGTCCTGGAAGCAAGTTTAAATATAGCGTCGTTCAATAATTCAAATGTTCTTGCAACATTATTGGACTGCGACGGAAACTCGGGAGCGATGTCCCTGAACCGCTCAAAAAATTCAGAGTCCAATGACGCTATAATTCTCTTGTCCGGAAGCGCAGCAGTCTGGCCCGACGGAACAACTTGAGGGAGAAAGTGCCGGATGAAGTCCACGGCAGCTTTATGTTGTTCCGAAAGGGATAGCTCCAAGTCATCCGTATCCCTTTCACCATCCGGTCGGACCTCATGATGTTCCCGGTCGTCCACCCCCGATGCTTTGGCGGAGCGTACCGACCCAGCGCCGTCGGATAATTCTCGATCCGACACCGTTTCTGTCGGCTGCTGGGATGCTGCGATAAGCTGTGCTATCTGCACAAGAATGTCCGGCGTCGAGACCTGCGGAGGCACAGTCTTTCGCTGCTTCGCCGAGGGCAGCTCCGCATCAGATGGCTCCCGCATACTTTTCCTATGCGAACGTCCAGAGTCCATCGGTCTCGAATCCCTGGCTGCCGGATGGTGTGACCTGGTCGCCGAAGAATCCTTCATCGGCGAAGCTGGTAATATATCGGCGGCCACGCAGCCAAGGTGCGGTCGTGTGCGCTGACGAGAAGAGGAAGCCTTAACAGTCTCTGCGGACTGCTTATACAACGGAGCGTCCCGAGCGACGGACGTATGCTCCGCTAAAGACACATTTTGTACCACAACATCTGGTCCCAGATGTTGTTGTACGAGAGAGGGGCCTCTCTCGCTCGCGGCCCAGCTGGACCTGGACGAGCTAGGAACCGGACTCAAAGGCTTCCTCCGTTCTCGCTTACTATCCGCCGTCACTGGGTGTGCATCTATTATGTTTATAGTGCTCGCATCACCCAAAATGTCCTCTTGGACCGCATCGGACGAACCCGGCTGCCGAACCATTCGGTGAATGGACGCTACACCGGGCGAGCTAGCAGACGACATTTGTCTAATCTCCATGAGCACTTTTGCCGCTAGCTCTGAATTCATTTGTGACGACGGACGCACACTTGAAGAAGATAACATGGAAACATCACCCTGTTCTGGTTCCTCTGAAATAGAACCTGAGAGAGTAGAGTGACCTTGCGGAGAAAGAGCCGGAATCGCTCTTTCTCCAGAAACAACATATCGTGACACACGTTTCCAATGTTTCTCATCCCAATGTTCACATATAGGACAGGGATTAATGCGAGAACACTGACTACAATTAATACAATGATCATGAAAGTCAGAGGAAGATTTCTTCCTATTACAATTTGAACAACGTCCCTTCATTGTGAAAGAACAACAATAAGTCCTAGTTACTCGCAAAAACCCCTGACAGAAAGATACATAATAACATGATCCATTAATAAATGAAAAAACAATTGCAAAACAAAATAATTTTGAAAAAATATTTTTTCCGCGAAGCCCAAGTTGCTGAAAAGTAATGTTGAGCCCCGATGGATCCGATGGCAAAGTGTGGTCAAAAATTTTAAATTTATATTAAATAATTAATGAGACACTTTCGGATAATATAAATGTATCTTATAGTGAGAAAAACTACAGCAAAGGCAAACAGCCCCCCTCAAAAAAGGCTGTTGCCAATGAAAACAGTGTAAAAACACCAGAAAACATGACTCCAGGCACTGAAAAAACTGGCCCGGAATCAGTCATCAATTACACTCTATCTGATGCAAAACAGAGACTCCCAGGGGAGAATCTGTAGAACATCAGATGGAAGATGCAGAACACAAACGTTATACACCCATGGGTGAAAACGTAACTATGGGGAAAATAACAGAAAACATTCTGTAACCAAGCAACTCTCCCAGAAAATTTTAGAAATGAAATTTCTCAAAAATATGCCAAAAGCATGGGAGAATTGCAAGGGGGGACTTTAGAAGGCTAGGGGAGAGGAAACACTGAATAAGCAGTGCAACAATTAGCAAGAATGACAACAAGAGGCCCATGCCTCGAAAATAGGCAACTTAACATAATTTCATCAAAAAATTTTAAGTACAGCCCTGATTATTTTTTGTCCCTTCTTTTTCCTCTCCTCCTTCTATCCTCCTTAGAATCACATTTTCTCCAAAAATTACGTGTCTGGCATCCTTTAAACTGAGATTTACAAGCACAAAGATCAGTGAGATGTTGACTGATGAAGGGCCAAACAGAGAATGATAATTGGCGCCAATTTCGGGACGTCTGCGTCACTGCGCATGCGCAGTAGAGGCGTAGTATGGAGGTCCTTTAGGACATGATTTCTTTTTGTTTTGGATGCAAATTTTGGGGATTGGGGGGCAAAATTTGTGTTTGGCCCTGGTTTTGTTAGAGTTCGCACCAGCTAAGTCTGGGTCATTGGTACAGTATAAAAATATGGTTTGGTGTTTGGACATTATATTCAATTAACAGGGTTATTCAATTAAGAGATATACAGTTAAGTGGGATTCACTGTATTGTCAATATCTATTTCTAGCTTGCATCTCCAAATCATTCTTGGTAATATGTTAGTGTTTTATTCAGTGGACCAACAATCTTCATGTTCAGTAATTAAATTCAAGGACCTCCTGTTTAAAAAACATTCTCAGCTACCTCAACAGATACTCCTTCATCCTTTACCCAATGTAGCAGCCAAAACCGGCCAGCACTATTCACAAAAATCGCCATTCAAATTTTATTAATATTTCATTCTGTGTCACTAAAACACAGCTTATGACCCTTCATTGGGCTCAATGAAGGGCCATAAGCTATGCTTTTGATGCAAAAGAAGAAAACAATTAGTCAAGAATTTTGTTTTCAAATGTTGTCTGTCTTTCATGTTAAGTAAAGGGTTAATGACCAGGCTGTTGAACAAATGGAATAACAAAAGTTTGGTTAATTTAGCAAACTGACTCGTCCATTTTAAGGTCGATACTGGTTGGTAATCAAGTCGATGTCAATTAGTCTGCTAATCATTAGTGTTGAAACATTTAATGACATTTGGATTTTTACTAACCAACTAATTACCGGGTAGCAAGCCAGAAAATAAGCAGACTGTCATCTGCAAAATGAGGGCCCCAGAGGGTGAATTTAGTGATGCTACCCTAGCATCACTAAATTTAACCTCCTTGAACCTCAATCTGAATCAGGGTCTCAAAACTAAACAGACAGAGATACCCAGAGGATAAACTGGTCCACTGTATGGGATAGCAGCATCAAATTCACCCTTTGGGGACCTCATTCTGCAAATGTCAGACTGCTTATTTTCAGGCCTACCGGATAGTAGTCGACGATTAATCGACTAGTCGGGTATGCAATGTCAGATGCTAAACTAAGCAATAAATTCTACAAAACTGTGGTTTTTAACTAAATTCATTGGCTGGAGTTGCTTCCAAATTATGATACAATTAATGGGTCCAAATGCGTAACATTACGGAAGCCAATGCCTCCATGTCCTTACGATCAAACAACCGGTGCTGCAAAAAATAAATTGGTCTAATAATAAATCTTTGGTGTTCCAATATTCGGTTCTGTCAAATATTTTTAAGTGAAATTGAACTTTTCCCCCCAAATTTTTTTTTGTTTTCAGACCAATTTTATTACAGCAACATTTACCCAAAATAAGAACGTGTTGAAAAAGCTGAACATTTGTGGATGTCCTTCTGCTGTCACAGCCTGTCAGCATTAATTAAAATGACACAACAATTTGCAGGCATAATATTCACACCTCATTTGTGTGTTTTAATCAGTGTAATGGAATCACAAATCTTTGACCAGTAATTTAATCTTATCTATTTTCTGGAAAATTAGCACACCACAGATCGAAAGCACTTAATTAATTTTAATAAAATTAAATTAAATTTCTTAAAGGAACACAAAGCGGAAACTTCAGGGGTTTAGAGAATACACTCAGATGACTAATCAATGAGTGATTCACTAATCGGTTAATAGATTTGTTTAGTACTAATTGCATTGGCGTCAACTAGTCGAAAAATCGTTTCAACATTACTAATCATCCCAACACTAGCATCTGCCTGCGTAATTTACAAACTGTGCAGTTAAAAAAAAAATTCAAAACATTTCAACAAAACCATCATGTGACCCCTCATTGGAATGCGTTCATTGACCCTGTTCCAATGGAGTGTCGTATGATATGGTATTGTTGAAATGGTTAACCGGATAATCGTTTGAAACCAGTTAGCTACCAAACTGATTAGAAAAAATGTCAACAAGTTATCCTAAATATCGATGGTGATTGTTATTCCACGTTTAAAAAGTAGTAAAACTGCCGCTTCTCCATTGTGATAGATCACACCTCGAAGCCGCATTATATATATTGAGAAATAATCGACTTCGGTGTTCAAGACTTTGTTAATGTTTTCATGAATACTGAGTAATCGCAGAAACTATTCCGTAGTATGTATACAAACGAACGTTGTCGAGTACTCGACAACGTTCATTTGTATACACACTACGGAATAGTTTGAGAATACTGCTTTCCAATTCTTATAGTTTGGAGTGTCATATGATATGGTATTGTTGATATTTTTTTTTAAATTGCATAAAAACCCAAACAAACAATTAAAATAACAAATTTTGATATCATATCCATTGGGTAAAGGGGTAATCTTAATGCATGGTATCATCCAGTGCTGTGCATGATAACATACTATCACAAAGAGTTGGGGGTGTTATAGTCTAAATGACAAATTAAACAATTACATTACACAAGTTCAAACAAATACTAGGCCATAAAATTTGAGAGGAATGATTTTATTGTTCCTCTGGTGGTTATCTAAATGAAAAACAGATAACCAAAAAGTTGTGTCTTATCACCTTATTTGATAGCACTGTTTTAAAATGTTCCTATGGGAAGACCCCTCTCTTCAATGCCCAAACTCCCTAAGACAGCTGATGCCCACTGTGCATGCTGCAGATGCTTTCGAAATCTGTGAACTGTCATACAGTAGGGCCATCGTGGACGGGTCAAAATGCAGGGGTTGTCATTTTTTCCACACATGTAATTCAGAGATGATCGATCCACTATGACACCTAGCAAAATTTCCACCAATGAAGCACCAGGATTACCCAGGTGCTTCATAGGTGAAAATTTTCACTAAGTGTCAAAGTGGATCATCTCTGAATCATATGCATGGAAAAATGCCCACCCATAGATTTTGACCCATCCATGATGGCTGTACTGTAAATGGTCTTCTTTATTATATCCAGATGAACGGTAAATAGGTTATCTCAAAATTCGAGATTTTATTCTCTAAGTTCATATTGGGTATATCAAGGACAATTCTGATTCTGTACTTCACAGTCCACTCAGAAAACAAATAGAGCATACCTTGTCCATCTATTGAAGTAACAGCTGGAGATAAGGTGGGATGTATAGTAACTTCGTTAGTTGCGGATATGTTTTGTGTTGCTGAATTAACCTCTGATGGGCTAGCAGAATTGGATGCTCGACTGACTTCCTGGTAAATAAAATTAAAATGTGATACATGAGTAAAAACAGTAACTAGTCAACAGAAATGTTGTTTGAATATGTCATACCTTGGGATTTTTTACTAATCATAATCAATGATTTTAACTGGTTGAGTGCTAGGAGCCCCTATCAGGGCTTTCAAAAGAATGAGGTTACCAGAAGAAAAGTCAACATTTTCCTAGCTCATTTTTCATATTCAGTCAACCACAAATAATATTTTGTTTATATATATTTTATGGGCACTCTTCAATAATTTATAAAAAAAAAACCAAATTTTGATGAACAAATTTAGGCCACCCCAAATGAAAGTGTCAATGACACTGTAGCTTAACTTGTGTGTTGTGTTTGATGAAAAGGATAATGTTCAATGTTTATGAAAGGATTATGAAATAAGACAAGAATTGTGATAATTGGGAATATGTTCATTTCTGTTCCCTGTATGCTATGTTTATGATAAAAATAATATGGGGTGTACACTGTACTAAAGAGCTGAGGGGTGGGTTAATATGACCTTACAGTTATTGTATGTGGCCCTCACAGTTAACATATATCAACAAAAGTTACCAAGTTACAGTGAAATTATTCCAAAACGAGTCATCCTATCAAGTTACATTAAAATCCCTTCATAAATATGGCCTGTAGACTGTGCTAAAGGTTTTCGGGCTTCGGGCCCCTGTAGCCGTCAGTTTCCCAATTGCGTCCAAAGGGGACGTTCTCATCTAGACATTATATGAAGTCAACCTACCAAGTTACAATGAAATCCCTTAATAAATATGACCTGTAGACTATGCTAAAGGTTTTTGGGCTTTGGGCTATGGCAGCCATCATGGTTGAATGATCACAACCAAAAGAGGACATTCTCATCTGGGCATCATCTGGAGTGATCCTACAAAGTTACAATGAAATCCCTTCATAAATATGACCTGTTGACTGTGCTCAAGGTTTTCGGGCTTCGGGCACCTGTAGCCATCACAGATGACCAATCACGACCAAAAGGGGATGTCATCATCTAGGCATTATATGGAGTCAACCTAACAGGTTACAATGAAATCCTTCTATAAATATAACCTTTTGCCTATGCTAAAAAGTTTTGGGCTCAGACACCCATCAAGGCTGAATGATCACAACCAAAATGGGACGTTCTCATCTAAACATTATTTGGAGTCATCCTACCAAGTTACAATGAAATCTCTTCATAAATATGACCTGTAGACCGTGCTAAAGGTTTTCGGGCTTCGAGCACCTTTAGCCGTCAAAGTTGCCCAATCATGTCCAAAAGAGGACGTTCTCATCTAGACATTATATGAAGTCAACCTACTAAGTTACAATGAAATCCCTTCATAAATATGACCTGTAGACTGTGCTTAAGGTTTTCGGGCTTCGGGCTCGGGAGCCATCATGGTTGAATGATCGCAACCAAAGGGGACAATCTCATCTGGGCATCATCTGGAGTGATCCTAAAAAGTTACAATGAAATCCTTTCATAACTATGACCTGTAGACTGTGCTCACGTTTTTTTCGGGGCTTTGGGCACTTGTAGCCATCACAGCTGACCAATCACGACCAAAAGGGGATGTCATCATCTAGGCATTATATGGAGTCAACCTAATAGGTTACAATGAAATCCTTCCATAAATATGACCTTTTACCTATGCTAAAGGTTTTTGGGCTCGGGCACCCATCAAGGCTGAATGATCGCGATCAAAATGGGAAGTTTTCATCTAGACATTATTTGGAGTCATCCTACCAAGTTACAATGAAATCCCCTCATAAATATGACCTGTAGACTGTGCTAAAGATTTTCGGGCTTCGGGGCACCTTTAGCCGAAACAGTTGCCCAATCATGTCCAAAAGGGGACGTTCTCATCTAGACATTATATGATGATGATGTCATCATCTAGGCATTATATGGCGTCAACCTACCAAGTTACAATGAAATCCCTTCATAAATATGACCTGTAGACTGTGCTAAAGGTTTTTCGGGCTTCGGGCTCGGGCAGCCATCATGACTGTGCTAAAGGTTTTCAGGCTTCGAGCACCTTTAGCCGTCAAAGTTGCCCAATCATGTCCAAAAGGGGACGTTCTCATCTAGACATTATATGAAGTCAACCTACCAAGTTACAATGAAATCCCTTCATAAATATGACCTGTAGACTGTGCTTAAGGTTTTCGGGCTTCGGGCTCGGGGAGCCATCATGGCTGAATGATCGCAACCATAGGGGACAATCTCATCTGGGCATTATCTGGAGTGATCCTGCAAAGTTACAATGAAATCCCTTCATAAATATGACTTGTAGACTGTGCTCAAGGTTTTCAGGCTTCAGCATTTGTAGCCATCACAATTGACCAATCACGACCAAAAGGGGATGTCATCATCTAGGCATTATATGGAGTCAACCTAATAGGTTACAATGAAATCCTTCCATAAATATGACCTTTTACCTATGCTAAAGGTTTTTGGGCTCGGGCACCCATCAAGGCTGCATGATCGCAATCAAAATGGGACGTTCTCATCTAGACATTATTTGGAGTCATCCTACCAAGTTACAATGGAATTTCTTAATAAATATGACCTCTAGACTGTGCTAAAGGTTTTCGGGCTTCAGGCCCCTGTAGCCGTCACAGTTGCCCAATCACGTCCAAAAGGGGACTTTCTCATCTGGACATTGTATGAAGTCAACCCACCAAGTTACAATGAAATTCCTCAATAAATATGACCTGTAGACTGTGCTAAAGGTTTTCGGGTTTTGGGCTCAGGCAGTCGTCACAATTGGCTGATCATGCCCAAATGGGGAAATTCTCATCTAGACATCATAAGGAGTCATCCTACCAAGCTACAATGAAATCCCTCCACATGAAACAGACCTGTAGACTGTGCTAAAAGTTTTTGGGTTTCGGGCTTGGGCAGCCATCACGGTTGATAGATCATGCCCAAAAGGGGACATTCTCATCTAGGCATTATACAGAGGCATCCTACCAAGTTTTAATGAAATCCCTTCATAAATACGACCTGTAGACTGTGCTAATGGTTTTCGGGTTTTGGGCTCAGGCAGCCATACCAGTTGCCTGATCGCGACCAAAAGGTTCTCATCTAGACATGACCCCAAACCTGCATATGAAATTTTGTGACGATCAGACAAGAACTGCGGGGTGTAGCCTGTGCTAAAAGAAAATGTGAACAGACTCACAGACTAACAGACTTCCGCACGCGTGATGGCAATAGCTTATCTTGACTATGTCAAGTTAAGCTAAAAATGTAGCCCTCAACCAATTAACTGTTAGAGTGCAGAATTATTTTTCAAAGGTGATTTGTAACATGAGTATTATTTTTCAAAGATATCATACTACCAGTAAGTGGAGCCTTAGTTTTGCAAGACTGTTAAAAAATAATTGTTTCTTACTATTTATTGGAGTGTGCCTTTTGGCACTCCTCCTATATATTATAACAAAACAAATTTATATAAATGAAAAAATTTCTACTGCAGAGCAAACTAACAAGCTAATGCATTTAGCAGAAAGCCACTATAGTGGCTTTCAGCACTTTTCACCAGAGCCATGATAGTGGCTTCAAGCACTCAACCAGTTGAGTAATTATTTTACGTTATATATTTACTTTCTATATAAAGACACACCCTTTATTGTGATGAACTCTGTTATTTACACATGGTTACAGTACAGCCGCTGTGGACTTTCCATGGGTGGCACAAGTCAAAAAATAAGCAGACTGTCATCTGCAAAATGAGGCCCCAGAGGGTGAATTTAGTGATGCTACCCTGCACAGCAGGGTAGCATCACTAAATTTACCCTCTGTGAACCTCAATCTGAGTCGGTGTCTCAAAACTAAACAGAAAGAGGTACCTAGAGTATAAATTGGCCCACTGAATGGGATAGCATCATAAAATTCACCCTAATTCACCCTCTGGGGACCTCATTCAGCAAATGTCAGACTGCTTATTTTCAGGCCTGGGTGGGCAATATTTCCATCGACGCAATAATATTAGATTCCAAACACTAATTATAGGAATAATCATCAAAAATTTAAATAATGAAGCATAGGGTAAAACCTGGTGCTTCATTAATTAAAATTTTGCTGATAATGCTTTTTATTACCTGGTAAATGCATGTGTGTGGAATACGACCATTCCCACGCGTGGAATACAACCATTCCAAGGCAACTGTACTGTAAGTGGTTTTTGCTTCTGAAATATAATTTATAAGCCCTCACAGAAAAGAGCTGATGGATCTCATATGTTTTTGACTAAGATATAATAGATTGAATGCCTATATTGGAAGTACTGAGACCAAATTGGTCAATGAACAAGGGGAATTTGATGATTGTCAAGACAATTTCTCAACGAATTAAAAGATTTGTTATTTAATTAACAGGAGTTTACTCTATAACCTATATGCAATTAACAAGTCAAATTTGTACTGAGGATATCGTAAATGGAGCTCGATGAGCTCTTTCCAACGAGGGGTGATAACCTATGTTTTTGAGATAAAAATGAAAGAAATAACTGAAATTAATTGGCCATTTTTTAGAATAACACATGCCGGTTTTGGCCGTTACATTGGGTAAAGGTTTAAAAATGTCTTCTACCTCATCCTTCTAAATTCCAGAAAAACGGTGCTTCTAAAATGCTCTGTAACAAAATTATGCTGCTTACAGATTGACACCCAGTTAAATGTAGCCTGAACTTTAATTCCTCATTTATTGATTGTCCATTATTTATGTTCATTTTTTTGGTTTTCCAACAAAAAAAAAGTGTAAAAGAGATGTTTCAATTGTCCACTATTACACAGGAAAAATGATATGGTGCAAAATTCAAGGACTTTCAAGGAGTCTGATGGATTTTCAAGTACATTTTCTGAATTTTCAAAATTCAAGGAGTAAGATTGAAATTCAAGGACTTTTCAAGGATGTGCACACCCTGCAAATGACCACTGAAAAGTAATTTAGCACTCTACCAGTTAAAAACATACTTATTCTATTAAAGATATATCCAATTAAGAGGATTCTAATGTATTTATGCAGGATTTACATATTTACATTCTTAGTTTTTCTCATTGTCCAAATCCACTAATAGAAAATATTTCATCTAGATCCTGACTATATTGTCGTGGTTCATCATCATAACATATGTATATTCTCTGCTCCGATATAACAGGTGGTTAACTAGTTACAGGATAGTTATAACTAATCACTTAATCAGTGCAGAACAATTTTCGCAGATTTTAAAACTTTCTGACTTGGTGGAAACTACCCTCTGAATGTGTTTGAGTGTTAGTCAACCTGTGCAAGGTGTAGCTTCAAGACAAATGTTTTATTATAAACAACTTGTATTCTAAAAAAAAATTACACTTCTAACTGACCTGAGTTACTTGTATTTGGAAGGTGGTGTGTGGATTTCTGAAGTGTGTTTTATAATGTTTCAAAGCTTCATCTCTTCTATTGAATCCATTCTTACACTTATAACAATGCCAGTGAGCACCTTTGAATTTCTTCTCCCCTTTGATTATTCCAACAATATCACAGTGATCACAACATCGCAATACTTTCAGGCCTGAAAAATATATAAAAAGAAAACACCTAAGCTAACTTTAAACATGTTGAATTCTATACCCTGGGAGCCTTACACCAGAATGTGAATCTCTAATGACAAAAGTTGTACACTGGAGATATCAGTAGTACTGAAATGATTAACCGGATAATGGGTTGAAACCAGTTAGCTACCTAACCGATTAGAAAAACCGTCAACTGGTTATCCGAAATAATAATAGTGATCGTCATTCCACATTTAAAACATACTAAATCTGCCGATTCTCCGTTGTGATAGTTTAAACCTCGAAGCCACATTGTATAAATTGATAAATAATCGACCCTGGCATTCAAGACTTCATTAATGATCGGCCATTTTCATGAGTACTGAGTAATTGCAGAAACTATTCCGTAGTATGTATACAAACAAACTTTGTCGAGTACTCAACAACATTCGTTTGTATACACACTACGGAATAGTTTGAGAATACTGCTTTCCAATTCTTATATTCTTATATTCATATTCAGTGAAATAATAGCCACGGATAACCGGATATTATCTGGTTATAGCTCTTGGTTAGTTGGTTACGAAAATGAGTCAACCGTTTCAGCCCTAGACATCAGGAGTCAAATCAATAATGTGTTTCATAATTTTGATTCCACCCCATGTGGCTCCATTGGCACTTCTTTTATCGTTCGAGTTGGTTTCCAATGAAAGTCTCGAAGGGAATATAATTGAACTAAAAATGCAAGGATACACCACTTCATGCTTTGTACACATATGACTCAATCTAGTTTCAATAGTGACGATAATGTTTATTCAATTAGGCCCCATAAAGTAGATCTGTTTCTCAGGCCATTTGTTGTAAAGTTACATGTTGGCAGGCACTTTTTTATTTTATTTTTGTAATTATTTCTTTGCCATCGCAAGTTCATATTCTTGGTTTGTTTTATGTTTTAGTTTGCATTGGTTATAAAAAGAGAGCATGCGGCAACCAAAAGGACCATGCAGGAGGGCTTGAGAAACAGATTTTTAACTTTTTTAGGCCTTAACAGAGATCCACTCCATGAACTATGTGCTGTTAACTGGTAGAGTGCTGGAAGCCCATATTTGGGCTTTATTATGGAGTGCAGGTACCACAACTTTATAGCTTCATATTCTCTTGGTGTGCTTAATATTACCTTTGAAGAGAAATTATTTTGTCTGCGAGGATTTTCCTTGTTTCAATTTACAGGTACCCTCCCATAAATTGTAATAAGGCTAATATATGTGAACAAATTTTGATGACCAAAAAATAAGTTAGCACTCTTTGACAACCCAAAAAATAAGTCAGCACTCTACCAATTAACAGGTCAACTGTGTACTAATGGTATGGTAAATAGATTGGTGTTTGAAAGTTATATGCCATTAACAGGTTTATTCAATTAAGTGAGATCCACTGTATTTTTGAGTCAGCTACCAATTTAAAAAAGCATTTACTATCTCAGAGTTTCAGATAAGATAAACAGTTAAAAATGCCTTGGAAATACAGTACTGTGATCACAAAAGAGGACAAAGAATTTCAACCAGGGGTCAATACGTTAAAACTTACAGTTGTATTTTCTAGATTTGTATTTTCTAGATATGACATTAAATAGATTGAAATGAATCATTAGCATTTTCAAAGATGTGGCAATTTGCCAGTTGGCAAACTGTCATATCTTTTAAAATGCCAATGATTCATTTTAGTCAGTTATATTAATAGGTAGAAAGTACAATTCTAGAAAATACAGTTGTAACAGTTTTATAGTATTGGCTCCAGATTGCGACTGAATGGTTCTCTGTTTGAAATTCTCTTCTTTTACCTCCCAACAATGCTGTAAAATCTTGCACGTCAAAAAAGAAATGTGAGGAACCTTGAATTGGAGGTGCTCATGCTCTCTTTTAGCACACAGTAGTGTGACACATGGGTTGATGTGTAACAATTAGTGTTGAAACGATTTTTCAACTAGTCGACGCTGACGCAACTGGTACTAAACAAATCTATTAACCGATTAGTGAATCACTTGTCATTTAGTCACCTGAGTGTATTCTCTAAAGCCTTGAAGTTTCCACTGTGTGTTCCTTGAAGAAATCAATACCCCTCTGTTCTTAATGAAGTTTTGCTACATTGTCTAAATGCTGTTACGCACATTGCAAGATAAAAGGTATCACACTGCAATATGCAAAATGTGTTGAATGAGAGCCGAGATAAATAGGAAAGTGTACATAACATAATAAATTGAACTCAATTAGCCGCCATTGTGTGCCAGCATCACTTCTTGGATCTTTGGTTCTTCTACCAATAACCTATGTCCCAGTTATTACAGAAGCAAAACAAGTTCCATTTGAACTCTGACGTCATATGAATTGGGCGAATACACTATAAGATTGACATAAATAATTATATGGTCACCATCTGCACTTATTTCAACTACAGATAGAATCTAGTCAAACACCTGACATAACATAACTGACTAGTCGATTGTCGACTACTACCCAGCAATTAGTCAATTAATAAAAATCCAAATGACATTAATCATTTCAACACTAGTTACAATTATATGCAATTAAATTGATATTACTACTAGCCAGTACATGTAAGTGATTACTAACAGATGGGAATCACTGTATCCACAGAAGACTACCATTATTATTCTCAAAATGATTTGTAAGAGACCAATTACAAATAATACCCTGAAAAAGAGGATAATACAAGTACAGTGGAACCCTGTTAATTGAATAGCCACTTTGCCAATGGAAATTATTCAATTAACAGGAGTATTCAATAAACAGGGATTGTGTCAATTTCCTGTATTCTAGATAAACTTCGCATTTATTCTATTATATCTTGTTTGACAGAGCTCCATGAGCTCTGTCAAACAAGATATAATAGATTAAATGCCTGTATTGGATGTACTGAGGCCAAATAGGTCCATAAACAAAGGAAAACTGGGGCAAGTCAGGGTAATTTCTCGACAGGTTGCAAGATTTTTATCCAATTAATAGGAGTTTACTCTATAACCTATATTCAATTAACAGGTCGAATTTGTACT
Source organism: Pictodentalium vernedei (assembly GCA_031216915.1). NCBI lineage: Eukaryota > Metazoa > Mollusca > Scaphopoda > Dentaliida > Dentaliidae > Pictodentalium > Pictodentalium vernedei. The sequence goes on from CM062294.1 coordinate 89,738,117, forward strand.
GCAGGTATGGTAAATGGTTTTGTGTTGGGAAATTCTATTCAATTAACATGATTATTCAGTTAAGAGATATCCAATTAAGTGGGCTCCACTGTACTGATCACGATGTGATAATAAGTGAGTGTGGCTTCCACCACTCTCTAACAAAACTGAGGTTTAACTGTTAAATATTGTTATGATTGCAATCGCGGATTTCCATACAAATATATTAGGTAACTGGTACAGTGGAGCCCACTTAATTGGATATCTCTTAATTGTATATCCCTGTTAATTGAATATAATTTTTAAACACAAAACCATTTACCATACCTTTAGTACAAATTTGATCTGTTAATTGCATATGGGTTGTAGAGTAAACTCCTGTTAATTGTATATAAATTTTTGTAATATGTCGGAAAAATTACTGTGACACGCACCAAATTCCCTTTATTTATCAACCTTTTCGGTCTCACTACAACCAATACAGGCATTTATTCTATTATATCTTGTTTGACAGAGCTCTATGAGCTCTATCAAACAAGATATAATAGAATAAATGCTCAGTTTACCTAAAGAACACAGGAAACTGACCAAATCCCTGTTAATTGTATACTCCTGTTAATTGAATAATTTTCACTGAAAAAATGGATATTCAATTAAGAGGATTCTACTGTATCAAATTTTCTGCTCACTTACCTGCAAAATCTATTCCTTTATCAACATGTTTTACTCGGTAATGAGCTTTCAGAATAACAGGATCTTGGTACATATCAGATTTTACACAAAATGGGCAATGCATGTGTGGGTTCTTTGTCAAACATAATGGTTCAAAGCACTGAGAAGGATTGTAGTTATTTTCTGTGCCTTTGATACGAACACTGGGATGTGTCTGAAAGAAAAGAGCAATTCACTGTGACATAAATCCAGCTGAACAGAAAAAATATTACTGTAACTACATCAAATAGCTTGAGTTTATTTTTGGCTTTCAGTTATAAGACCCCAAAAAAGGTTTGGGTTCTCACACAATCCCCCAATTAACTGAACCCCTGTGTTGAACATTTTAGTGGAATTGCAGTGTCTTCCAACGTTAGTATGAACCACAAGACATTAACCCTTTACCCAATGCACAGGATATCAAAATTTATTATTTTAATTATTGTCAAAATTTTTCATAAAAAGTCGACAAAACCATATCATGTGACCCCCCCCCCCCCCTTCCTCATTGGAATGAGCTCGTTCTAGTGAGGGGTCACATGATATGGTTTGTTTAAACTTTTTGAAAACCATATTTTTTTCACCTGCTAAATTTGAAAATTACGTGGAAGGATGCGCTCGATTCATTTGGTAAAGGGTTAAATTTACCTTTTTTGACTGATGTTTATTTATTTGCATGTGTTTGCAACAAAGCATTATTAACATTGTCTATTGATTATTTTTTCCATTCCCTAGTATATTAACGGAGCTTAGCGGGGTGGTAAAACTCAGTAATTCATGGCATATTTTAACCTGAAGTGGGTGGCAGACTGTTAATGAAAATAAAATTAATTTAATGGCCCGCCACCAGCTTCTGGTCATGGTAATAATAGTAATAACATGATTTTGTTGGATGTTCCAGTTTATTAACAGCCCTCAAGGACTGAATAACAGCCCTCAGGCTTTTTAACCTCCTGCACTCTGATGTCAGAATGACAAAATTTCAATCTTCACATTTTCCCCATAATGCATCTTAGAATTTAAGCAATTCATTCTTGTTTGACAGAGCTCAATGAATTCAACCATTCTGATGTACACACAATTTGTAAATATTCCCAATCAAGCTGTAAACTTAAAATTGAAGCATCTCCAAGGCTGTAACATACAGAATTTGTGTAATAAAACTTCATTACAGCTATTACCTGCCTGATAACTTTAGATAGTTAGGTATTGATTTCCGCATTGTTTTCTAAAAATTATTAGATAAGGATTTAACCACTGATTTCTGCAACTTCCTTGTCACATCCTATACAAACATGGGGATCATGAAGATGACTGATTGGGGTTAAACCAGATTTGACCAAACTGTGATGCAGAGGCGGACTGGCCTTATGGTTCACTGGGAAAATTCCTGGTGGGCTCCTTATTAAGTAGCCCTTGGGGCCTCCAAATTTGCTGCAGCCCAACGTTTGTTATTGCTTGAAATTTCCTGAAAACACCCAACAGGCAAAATGGAACCAATTGCACAGAATGCCGTTTTTTAAATGTTCTCTGTGTGGACTGCCATTGGCAGTCCATATAGAGAACATTTTGATATACCAGCAGTCTAGTCTGCAACCGATCGCTCAGATGCAAGGAAACAGTGCTCTTTTATTTTGAAAAATCAAAATATTCTCCAAATTATGGTCGACCCAATGGGTCCGTACCCCAAACCCCTGTTGATAACATTCTTGCTGAATGAGCGATGAAGATGATACAAAAACGCCATAAAATATCCTATGTGTGAACTGCCATTGATCACTCGGATGAGAGGGAGCAGCATTCATTCAGTTCGAAAAATCAAACTTTTCTTCAGTACGCCTTGGATTCATCTCCCTGTAACTTTTCTTGGCCCCATCCACCCCTGCTGTGATGGCTAAAATCCTGCATGATAAAATATTTCAACTAGAAGGAACTGTTTTAGTGATCTAAAACATGTCTACCCTCCGATTAGTTTCATGCTTCCAACTTACGACTAACAAGGATCAAACTAAAGGTCAAATGTCAAGATCATGGAGTTCAAGATAGAATGTGACACATCAGCCTGGCTGTTGCATTCATATGCCAGATATCATAAACCTAGCTGAACAATTCATTAATTTGACCTTGATGTCAAAGATCAAGGTCATCTGTCATCACAACAGTGCATGATACAATGTTGTCTTATGTTGATACACCCACATGCCAAATATCATAAGCCCACCGGGGGTAGGTGAAAAGATAAAAAGAGGTTCTTGCCTCAATAGGCTTACTTGCCAAAAAATCAATAATTTGACCTTGATGTCAAAGATCAAGGTCATCTGTCATCACAACAGTGCATGATACAATGTTGTCTTATGTTGATACACCCACATGCCAAATATCATAAGCCTAGGTGAAAAGATAAAAAGAGGTTCTTGCCTCAACAAGCTTACTTGCCAAAAATTCAATAATTTGACCTTGAGGTGAAAGGTCAAGGTCAAATGTGGGTCATGATAGTACGCGACACATTGTCTCATGGTGATACACCTATATGCCTAATATCATAAGCCAAGGTGAAAAGGTAAATACGTTCTTGCCCAGACAAGCTTACTTGCCAAAAAATCAGTAATTTGACCATGAGGTCAAAGGTCATTGTCATATGAGCGTCGTGACGGAATGCGATACATCATCTCATAGTGATACAACCACATGCCAAATATCATAAGCCAAGGTGAAAAGGGAAATAAGTTCTGGCCCAGACAAGCTTACTTGCCAAAAAATCAGAAATTTGACCTGGAAGTCAAAGGTCAAGGCCATATGTGGGTCATGATGGTACGCGACACATCGTATCATAGTGATATACCCACATGCTAAATATCATAACCCTTGGTCAAAAGATAAAAAAGTTCTGGCCCAGACACGGTTGTATGAGAAGAAGAAGAAGAAGAAGAAGAAGAAGAAGAAGAAGAAGAAGAAGAAGAAGAAGAAGAAGAACAACAACAACAACAACAACAACAACAACAACAACAACAACAACAACAACAACAACAACAACAACAACAACAACAACAACAACATGAAGGAGAATTCAGGGTCAAACAATATGTCTCCGTTCGGTGAAGGGGAGACATAATTATATTATCAAGGCATGCCTTGATGATAAAGATAGTATATTACTCAGGTGGGATTATATTTAATAAACTCCCAAGATGTCTTGGAAATCTATTTGTGGATAAATAAAATGGTACATGTAGTAATCATGATGCAGAATCTTATTTAATAAACATGCACCATACTGGTACTCCAAATTGGTCATACAGACTTCCAATTATACATGTGTTGCCAACTGTGTGTGTGACAAAAGTCCATGTATCAAATCTAGTCTTGTAAGAAAATACATGATTACTAGCAAGGGCAAATTGATATCTGAGCCTCCAAAGCAGAAAAAATGTCTCACCTGGTAAATTTATTGGGGTTTGGGGGGAGGGGGGGGAAGAAGTGCCATGCTCCTGCATACCATCAACATCTCAAGGCCATTTCTACAGCATATGGTAGCATGAACCCCATTCTCATGCAAAGTTTTGCCGGTTACTTCACTTTTCACCTTTTTATGTATAAACATGTATTTATATCCATTCCACTGTGCAACAGACTCCACTTAGATCCAGGCCTGAAAATAAGCAGTCTGACATTTGCAGAATGAGGTCCCCAGAGGGTGCATTTGATGATGCTATCCCATACAGTGGGCCAATGTATCCTCTGGGTACCCCTTTCTGTTAAGTTTTGAGATTCACCCTCTGGGGACCTCATTTTGCAGATGACAGTCTGCTTATTTTCTGGCTTGCTTAGATATCAATGACAGTCCATTGTGACAACTTGGGTTTGTAATTTAGAGATAACCAATTTTTATTGGAGCCATTTTCACTCAACTCATATTAGATGAGAGTGATTTCTATTCCCAATACAACACATCTGAACAAAGGTCTGACAAATGCCTATAACAAATGTTTTAATCAGTGCTACAATTTGTGAATCCCCACTCAAGTAACTGGGATTACTTTTGACTTGGACATCATTAACCCTTTACCTAAAACAAACACTTGCAAACAAAATTGTTAAATAACTCATTTTTTTCATTTTTTACATCAAAACATAGCTTATCGGTGAGCTCGTTCCAACGAGGGGGCACAAGCTATGTTTTAGAGATGAAAATAAAAATTGAATGGTGATTTTTGTGAACAGTGCTGGCGGGTTTTGGACATTACGTTGAATAAATGGTCAACAAATAAAACTAGAACAATGTCATTTGTGTGCAAAACACACTAAGGTGTATCCCTGCATTTTCAGTATACCATCACGGTGGTCACAAATCAATTCACATTCCCTTATGACAAAAGTGGCACTACATGGGGACCGCATCAAAAATCCAAAATGTTTATGCACATCTAGAAACCCTACTTGAACATATGAACACACTTTCAATGTTTCAAATTAAAATCCCTAGGAGCCTTTTGCCTGAAACCGATTCTCCAATGACAAGAGTCACATGGGGACAAATAAAAAATCTGAAACCTTTATGCACATCTAGAGACCCTACTGGAACATATGAACACACTTACAGCATTTCGAATTAAAACCCCTAGGAGCCTTTGGCCAGAAACTGATTCTCTAAGGACAGAAGTGGTGCTATGAGCACCACATGGGGCCAAATAAAAAATCTGAAATATTTATGCACATCTAGAGACCTACCAGAACATATGAGCACACTTTCAGCATTTTGAATTAAAACCCCTAGGAGACTTTAGTCGGAAACCGATTCTCTAACGACAAAAGTGGCGCTATGGGCACCACACGGAGCCGAATCAAAAATCCGAAACATTTATGCACATCTCGAGACCCTATCGGAACATAAGAACACACTTTCAGCATTTCAAATTAAAACCCCTAGGAGCCTTTTGCCGGAAACCGATTCTCTAACAACAAAAGTGGTGGTATGGGTGCCACATGGGGGCCAAATCAAAAATCCCAAACTTTTATGCAAATCAAGACACTCTACCGGAACACATAAACACACTTCAAACAACCAAAATTACATATCATAGGAGCCTTTCGTAGGAAAGCAGTATTTTAACTCAGTCTTTAAGTGGCACCACCTTGTGACAAAAATTCAAACTAAACATATTCATCTCTATACCATACTTAATAAGGATGGTAAGTTTCAAAATTATAGCTAAAAAAAGGACCTACGGACGTACAGATGGAGATTTTCACTATATCCCTGCATTTTGGGAAATGCAGGCATTATAATGCTTGCATTGTATTGTTGGCCTCATTTTTCATCCCATTTTTCTGAAACCAATTTGGATTCCCACAAAATGTTTTTTACATGTCTGCCTATTCAAGAGAACCCAATTTATCTACAGAACATAGAAACACTGGTTAATCATGGTTGAAAATGAACTACCATACTTAATATTATCTTGTATCTCTTGAGTCTGATTCAGGCCTCAAAATGGTACTGATTTTATGGGATACATGTATATGTAAATGTCTGACTTTCCAACTTATGAACTGATTATTTGTTTTTGAAGCCTTATCTCAGTTTGCAGTGGCTGAAGGTGTGGAAACAACCAATGTGCCATACATCTTAACACCATCATGACTGGGTGCAAAAGGCCACGGTGCAAATTGCAAGAGACAAGGTTTTTTTTTTTTTTAAAGTCTAATGGAGTTTGATGATTTATCCCACAGAATATCATGGAGCCATACACAAGCCGGAAAATAAGCAGACTGTCATCTGCAAAATGAGGTCTCCAGAGGGTGAATTTAGTGATGCTACCCTGCATAGCAGGGTAGCATCACTAAATTTACCCTCTGTGAACCTCAATCTGAATCAAGGTCTCAAAACTAAACAGACAGAGGTACCAGAGGATAAATTGACCCACTGTATGGGATAGCATCATCAAATTCACCCTCTGGGGACCTCATTCTGAAAATGTCAGACTGCTTATTTTCAGGCCTGGCCATACAGTATTACACCTTAATTTATCAGACCCCAAAGTGACTACTTTTTATGTTTTGCTGTCACAATAACTTGCTGGCAAAAATCATGCCTTTGGAAATGTGCAGCAACTCCATGAGCATACACAGACATGTGATAGAAAGAAAAACAACTAAAACCCCAAAATTAGGACAAATACAAGAATGAAAACTACAAATATTAATCGATATAACAACATATACAAATATAGTAGAAAATTCGGAAACAATCTCAAGAACATCACATTCACTATTCAGCATGAAAAAACTGATGCACGAGACACATGATACAACATACATGCATATTTGAATGTAAGGTTTCTTTCTCTTCTGGGGAAGCTGATTAAAACAAGTGATCTGCAACATAATGGGCAGAGTGGTTCAAAAAGTTACTGGGAAACCTGGCTAGAGGAGCCCATTTCATAATCCCAGAGTCTTTTGAAGTTATACGCCCAAAATTCCTCCCCAGGCTATACCATAGCGGGCTCCATGGATCTGTAGAAAGATCCAGCCTGCTGAATATGTGTTGACTTAGTTTTGAGAAATTTGGGGAAAGGGGCTGTGTACTCTTTCTTTTCTCAGAGATTATGTCTTATTTTGAGGGTCTGAGGTTGGTGTTAGGATATGGAGAAACTGAAAGACAAATAATTGGCCTTAGATTTCAAGCTGATAATAATGTTTACATGACAATACATGATAACTAAGTACATCTAAGCCTATACCATAAAACGTTTTCACCCTTAGGGATGTCATGATTATTGATTTTCCTTATCAATTAGTTGACAGAGATAATTGATTATAATCAATTAATCATAAGCAAGTGACCCTTTCTCAAGAGTATAAAAAAACAATTTACCCTGTCTCCCTAACCAAAAACAAACACCACGAAGGATCAAGTTGGATTTGATAAAGTTTTCTGGTTGAAATAACTGTTTATTTGTTCCTTATTTCGGATCAATGAAATAGTGAAGGGTTTCAAAGAGTGATGGCACAGAAGTGGCAGAATTTGTAAAATCTCAAATTTGTCTTCAACCTGGGATATCTAGTGGGATGTGAAATGTCCCACAACTTCTCCATCATTATCTGCAGCAGTGGCCTCGCCATCTGATTCAATTACAAGCGAAACCATTCCTGTAGAACAGCCTGTACATATACAAATATAGTTTTTTAGAGCTGAAACGGTTAACCGATTAATCAATGATCAACATGTTTATCGATCCAAAAAGTAATTGTTTGATTAACCGTTACTTTTGAACTACTATATTATATGGGTCAACAAAGGAACAAACTTGCTCCAAAACAGGCAAACATTGTCACACTGACTCACATCAATTATACATTTGTACATGTATGAGAAAGAGTAAAGCATGCAAGTTACTTGCTGACACACTTGTTTACTTGCATGATCATCATACTGTATCAGTAGCTGGAAATGGTCATTCTTAACCCTTTACCCATTGTGGGTAGCAAATGATCCTTGCAAAAAAAACCCATAGCTTATGACCCCTCATGAGAACGAGCTCAACAAGCTCGTTTCAATGAGGGGTCAATAGCTATGTTTTTGAGACAAAAATTAAAAACGTAATAAATTTGAATGGAGATTTTTGCATATAGGCCTAGTCGGTTTTGTTTGTTACGTTGGGTAAAGGGTTCATACTGTAAATCATGATCATTTACAGTATGGCAATTATTCAGATATCTACTTGGACAAGTGATTAATCGGTTAAGCAAGGTTAATCCACATGATTAATCGATCAAGAAAACCCCTTAACCGTTTCAGCTCTAGTTTTTTTTAAAAAACCTCCTTTGACCTGTACAAGAATACATGTACATGTACTAAACCACAAATATATTACCAAGAACTCTGAGGTGGCAGGGAGGGGGCCGGTCATCTTTGCAATGCCCATATGTATATGAAACATGCTCAATATAGGCCTTAATTTTAACTAACTATAATAAATTCTGTTTTAGAATAGCTAGTTTCAGTTTTGACTACCATTGAGCTTTGTAAACAAGATTCTTGGAACAACTATTTTAGAAACATCAACACTTCTCTTCTTTTATTTTTATAAAATGATTCTGTCATGGTATGCAGGTATTTTTTTAAGATATTCAGCATATCTGCTGCGAAACTAATGTCAGTAGGGTGCTTTGTTACTGGTTTTCAAGTAGAACTTGAAAATAATATTCAATCTTAAATTCTGAATTATGTGGCAAAGTCCGGACATGACATTTACAGTACAATCACTGTGGTTTGGCCGTAATCCATGAGTGGGCAGTGACGTCCATGCATGTGTTTACCAGGCAATAAAAATCATCATCAGCAAAATTTTAATTAATGAAGCACTGGGTTGTACTCAGTGCTTCATTAATTAATTTTTAATAATTATTCCTATATTAGTGTTTGGAATCTGATATTATTGTGTCTGTAGAAATATTGCCCATCCGTGGAAAGTGACCAGTACACAGCAGCTGTACTGTATACATATTTAACCCTTTGCCTAACACAGCGGCCAAAAATGGCCAGGAAATTGACTAAAACTAGAGGTACAGTTAAAACTAGAAGTCCTGTCATGAAATGCGCACAAATAGCACGTTGATATGTGCGTTAATGTGCGCGTTATGGCCCAATTAAAGCTATCATATTCTGTACATATGGCCTGTGCACAGGCAATGTTTCAGCCAATGGACCTCCGGGTAACCCGGAGGTCCATTGGCAGAAACATTGCATGTGTTTGCTATGAGCAACCAAGAGAACCTGCCGTGCTTTGGATGCCATTCGATATGGCAATTGCGAGCAATTCCAACGCGCAATTAAGCCAAGATAAGTGCACTATTCGTGACAGGACTTCTAGTTTTAACTGTACTGTGAGCAAACTCACAAAGTGATACCCCCAGAATGTATAAGTTAGATTATCTCCTCTTGGAAATGTCAGAATGGAATTATATTGCTTCATGGAGTTCTTCCATTGTGTAAAGTTTCATGAAAATTCTTCAAACGGTTTAGGAGGAGTTGTGCTTATAAGGATGGACAGACCGACGGACGGACAGGGTGATTCCTATATACCCCCCAAACTTTGTTTGCGGGGGGGGGGGGGGGGGGGGGGGGGGGGGTATATTAAGCCTACCGCAGCCTAAAATATCTTACAAATGTCTCGATAAAACCATACAAATAGCTATATCATGAGGGCCAGCTTGTCGAGTTGGTTCTAATCATATCCATAGTTGTATGGTTTTATTGAAACATTCCGAGAATTTTTTTTTGAAAAATGTGAAATTTAATTTATTTTTTAAAAAAGCTGTGTTACGTAAAAGGTTAAGGCTGGCAATTTAGGAAAACATGCCTGTTATTGAAAATTGCTCGTCTTGAACAAAACTGGATGAACAACAAATCGGTTATCTAAGTAACTGAAATTACCAAGACTGTGGCAGACCTAAAAAATTAATAATTCTTAACATTTATCTTAAGATACAGTTCATTTTTTATCAACTGTTTGTTCATTTCTAAGTGTTTAAAAGGGAGCAAACATTTACCGATTCACTGACTGAAGGAAAATACTAAGCGATTTTGCATTGAATGATCGATAGACAAATTAATCAAATATTCATGACACCGCTAGTCACAATGATCCACTCAAACTTAAAATAACACCTCAGACAGTCACTGATTTGTTACAGTTATCAGATGAGAAGGCCCCCCCCCCCCCCCCCAACCCCCTATGTTCCCCTTCTAGTAATCACTCATATCTGACACTAAGACAGTTAAAATGGGCGACTCTTCATCGGGTATATGTATAATTGTGGTTCTCTCTGGAAATAAAAAGCCAGTGGTCCATAGGATGTGCATGTGTATTAACCTGTATAATCTTGTCACAAAAAAGACGAGTTACTCTTCAGCAGGCAAGGCCCAACAGTCTTCTTTTGGGTTTTACTCTACCTTTTTTGTTCTTTTGGGTTTAGTCATTTCAGTCGCTAGCCATTTCACTGACTGACAATTTCTGTCATTGAAGCCTCTAGTCAGTAGGTTTCTGACACAGGCATTTTCAGTCAGTTTGTTTCGGTGAAGAAACATTTGTTGGGTGGGGAGAGTAACAATTGAAGACTAGCTAATAAACAAATTTTATTCAATGTATTTCTGGATTTTTTATAACATACACACAGCTTTGTCATGTTGAACATAGTAGTATTTCAGTATTTTTTGGTGACATATACATACATATAGCTCTGTAACATTATCGTAGTTTACAAATTGACATGATTAGGTTGATGTTTTGAATAGAATACAGTTAAAACTAGAAGTCCTGTCATTAACTGCGCGCTTATCTTGACACAATTTCGCACAGGAATTGCACGCAATTTTCCTATTGAAAATACCCAAATTGCCACAGAGTCTTGCCATTACTCACAGCAAACACAAGCAATGTTTCAGCCAATGGACCTCCGGGTTTTAACCCGGAGGTCCATTGGCTGAACCATTGCTTGTGCATAGGTTGCGTAGAGAATGTGATATCCTTTTCATATGACCTAATGCGCCGATAAACGCGCTAAATGGTGAGGTGTTTGCGTGCAATTGATGACAGGACTTCTAGTTTTAACTGTAATATATCATATTATCTTAGTAATCATTTGTCCACCTTAACCCTTTACCCAATGCAGACAATGTCAAAATTTATTATTTTAAATATCATTTTTTCAAAACATTTCAACAAAATCATATCATGTGACCCCCTCATTGGAACACGCGCATTCCAACGAGGGGTCATATGATATGGTTTTGTTGATATTTTTTGAAAAATAATACTTTTTTCAACTGCTGAATTTGTATATTACACGGTCGGATTCGGCCAATTCGTTGGGTAAAGAGTTAATAAAATTAAAAAACACAATTTTATTACTATTCTCCTGTTATCTACTGTCAGGGGTTTTCTGGGGGTCACCAAGCTATAGTGTGGACCAAAATAGGGTTAGTTTGGACCAAGTATAAAATGCCTGGCCAAAGATCATACTAAATTAATTGATAAGAAAGTGATCTGCTGGAAAAATACCTAATTCCAACAATCAGTTCTCCAGCTATCAGTTCTCAGTTTTTTCAGGCAATAAGCTTTAGTTTGTTTGTTTAGTGGGGTTTAACCCTTTACCCAACGCAGACGATATCAAAATTTATTATTTTAAATACCATTTTTTCAAAAAATTTCAACAAAACCATATCATGTGACCCCTCGTTGGAACGAGCTCGTTCCAACGAGGGGTCACATGATATGGTTTTGTTGAAATTTATTGAAAAATACTAGTTTTTCAAAGGCTGAATTTGCATATTACGGCTAGTGGGCAGGTGCGGCCGATAAGTTGGTTAAAGGGTTAACACCACTGTCAACAACCAAGTCACACTGTGTCGGACAGCTGTATGGGTGGAGGAAGAGTACCCAGAGAGAACTACTGAGCAACTGTCACTCACACTCTCCAACATAGTAGCTATGCACAAATAGAGTTAGTAGTGGGTGAAGACAAGTGCACAATCGATGTGCAGTATGCCTTAACCCTTTACCCAACGCAGACCATATAAAAATTCATTATTTTAAATATCATTTTTTTTTAATTTTTCAAACATTTTCAACAAAAACCATATCATGTGACCCCTCGTTGGAACGAGCTCGTTCCCACGAGGGGTCACATGATATGGTTTGGTTGAAATTTTTTGAAAAATAATATTTTTCCAACTGCTGAATTTGCATATTACGCGGGCGGATGCGGGCGATTCGTTAGGTAAAGGGTTAATACACAGCACCACTGCGCTCTGTGGACAATCAGGGTTAAGTGTCTCACCCAAGGACACAGTACAGGAAAACATCACAACAAAAAGGGTCCCATTGGACTCCGAGATAGGCCTTATGCAGGGGTGTATCCTGTCCCAATTCTGTTTGCATTTTACATAAAAGATTTTGTTGAAGAATTGATGGCAAACACAGAGGGGGCAAAGTTGGAGAGTCAAAAATGCCAGGTCATTCTTTATAGATTATATGGTTTTATTAGCCAAGAGTGAAGAGGGATTTCAGCTTTCAGTCAGGATGGGCAAGGCAGGTTAGGAAGTTAATGGAATTTAGACTGCAGATCTAGAAGAGGAGGTGAAACAGGTGGAAAGTTTTATCAGGGAAAGGGTTATCGATGATTGCAATAGCAACTGGCGAGCTGGAGTTAGAGACAAGAGCTCTTTGGATGGGTTATATAAAAAAGATGCACCAGTTTTTAAGGAGTACCTTGATGGATGGTTTGTGGGGGGGGAGGGGGGGTTGGGGGGGGCGTGGGGGCTATCTTGTTCAAGGTGAGATCAAAATCACTCAAGTTGAGAGGAAAAATTGGGAAAGATGAGGAAAGAGGGTGCATGTGCAGCTTAGGGTTAATGGATACCTTGGAACATTTCATTTTAGAATGCCCTAAATATTTGACTAGAAGAAAAAGATAGGGAGAGAGTCAATATCATTTCTGGGAATATTGTGAAAGGGCCAATTGGGGAATAATAAAACAGTTGATGTCAGATTAAGAGGGATAGCAGGGGTACTAGTAGAGTCACTAGGTGGGTGGTGGGATTGATGTAGAAGGCTTCCTCATTATAGGACCATGCCAAATCGACAGAAAGCGGAAGAATTACTATTATTATAACAGTTTCGCTGATCAGACTCAAACTGTCGCTTTAGTATCAGCCATACAAGAATGATGAAGGGCCAGATATAAAATGCTAGACTGTAGATCATTCTAGACTGATAGTTTTATTAGCCAAGAGTGAAGAGGGATTTCAGCTTTCAGTCAGGATGGGCAAGGCAGGTTAGGAAGTTAATGGAATTTAGACTGCAGATCTAGAAGAGGAGGTGAAACAGGTGGAAAGTTTTATCAGGGAAAGGGTTATCGATGATTGCAATAGCAACTGGTGAGCTGGAGTTAGAGACAAGAGCTCTTTGGATGGGTTATACAAAAAAGATGCACCAGTTTTTAAGGAGTACCTTGATGGATGGTATGTGGGGGGGGGGGGGGGGGGGGAGGGGGGGTTGGGGGGGGGGGGGCATGGGGGCTATCTTGTTCAAGGTGAGATCAAAGTCACTCAAGTTGAGAGGAAAAATTGGGAAAGATGAGGAAAGAGGGTGCAAAATGTGCAGCTTAGGGTTAATGGATACCTTGGAACATTTCATTTTAGAATGCCCTAAATATTTGACTAGAAGAAAAAGATAGGGAAAGAGTCAATATCATTTCTGGGAATATTGTGAAAGGGCCAATTGGGGAATAATAAAACAGTTGATGTCAGATTAAGAGGGATAGCAGGGGTAGAGTCACTAGGTAGGTGGTGGGATTGATGTAGAAGGCTTCCTCATTAGAGGACCATGCCAAATCGACAGAAAGCGGAAGAATTACTATTATTATAACAGTTTCGCTGATCAGACTCAAACTGTCGCTTTAGTATCAGCCATACAAGAATGATGAAGGGCCAGATATAAAATGCTAGACTGTAGATCATTCTAGACTGATAACAAACAGCCCAAAAATATTGCTAGTAATTCTCAAAGTCGACAAAATTTGTAGTGGCGGAACCTTCTAAACATTTTGCAGTTTCCAAAAAAAACAGTAGCCGTTCTTTGGAGGTTCTATGGCTAGTCCAATAATATTAGTCTTCGCCTGTGCTCCGAATTTATTATATTTTGATTTTTAATATGTCGCACTGTCAAAGTCTAATCTGATCTTTCGTTTTTCCAGCAGCAAAGTATGAATTTACGCGACATAATACTAATATGATTAATACTCATTCCCCATACATGTTTTCACATTCGACAAGAATAATATGCCTTCACATTCATATTAGATGTATAAATTTCCTATATTTACTGTCGAATTACGTATTAAATACCAATAACATTATCAAAAAATAATAAATTCGGAGCACAGGCGAAGGCTAATATTATTGGACTATTCTATGGCATAAAATCGGTTTACTGTGGAAGTTAGTGCAGCAAACTTTGACTTCGCTATTATCATCAAGACAGTTGTCAAGGTGTCGTGAAAGTGTCTTTAAACCCCAATAATCGATTAGTAGCAATAACTAGAGTTCGGTGAGGCTACAGTTTCTTTCTGCAGTCAGTCAGTCTGGAACTGGATTTTTTCAGCTCTCATAAACATAATATACATCAACCCATTCGTGATCGAATTTCAAATATGGAGATTCTTTCAGAAGACATTGCATTTGCACAAAATTCAAAAACAGAAAATGTATTCAGAAAACTTGTTCTCCTGTGTTCTTTGATGTTCACATTATCAAACTAATTCGATTAATACTCGATATGTGTTAACTTGATTGTCGTTATACTAAATATTATGATCATACAACATGTGTGTTCATCCTTTTCCTTGTCTTCCTCCAAATTTATCTGGTTTATTTTTTCTAATATAATGAAATTGAATTTGCAATTTTAATTTTTCAAAGCTTCTCCATACTTCCCGTGTGCATACGTCATAAATTTCACCCAATGGACACTGACGTCACATTTTTGAGTGTCTGAGAGAAGAAGGAACTGATTGGATATACGTTCAGAATCGGAATTGGTTCACATACGGATGGCGTGTGCACCGATGAAATAAAACTTCGAATGGAAAGCCTGAAAATTTGGTCAACCTTTCGCATTTTGGGAGATGACAACACACCATTTTGACGCTAGTTTAGGTATAGGGCAGTATTGTTTAACTATCCGAACGAATTGTTAAATTTGTTAGAATTGTTAAAAAAGGGGACATGTCACCAGACTCCCATGTAGG
Source organism: Pictodentalium vernedei (assembly GCA_031216915.1). Taxonomy (NCBI): domain Eukaryota; kingdom Metazoa; phylum Mollusca; class Scaphopoda; order Dentaliida; family Dentaliidae; genus Pictodentalium; species Pictodentalium vernedei. The sequence continues at coordinate 89,753,618 of CM062294.1, forward strand.
ATGAAGGGAAAGACTTCAAGATGCCGGTGGATTTCGACCCAATGCGATTTCGTCCCACTTCGGTGAATTTGATCGGGTGCAGGTCGTTTTGGCACCTAGTCGTTTCGGCACCTGGGAAAAGTCGTTTCGGCACCTGCAGTAAGTCGTTTCGGCACCTGATTGAATTTTTTCGGCACTTTATTCTGTCATGTATTCAGTTGTTTAATAGCGTATTTTCATTATATTATGAATATTTTACACTGTTTTTTTTTGTTTGAAGTAGTTTGGAACTGTATTGAATGATATTAAATTTTTATATTTCAAAGAGAAATGATTTCTTTGTGTTTTGTATGGCTTTGTTTTCAAAGCGATCAGAGCTGCGGCCCCATCTTGATTGATCCGATGTAGTTGTTTCTGCAGTGATTAAACATAACAGGGTGACCCGATGTTGTTGTTTCTGCAGTGATTAAACATAACAGGGTGTGAGCAACAGAAATAACTTGACAGAAAGAATTTGCCGAAATTTGACCAAATTCGGTGAATGCGTCCTATGTTAAGAAAAAAATAGGTATTCATTGATTTTTTTTTTAGCTCAGCAACGAAGTTGTGTGAGCTTATGTCATGACCTAAGGCATGTTGGCGTCGGCGTCAACACTTCACTTGTGTTAAGGGCCTATATAAGTAATGAAATTTTGTTTAGTTTGAAAATTCTCACCTCTCATATTCCTTAAATTTAAATTAAATATACACAAATTATACAGCAAAATGAAGGTTGGGATGTATAGAACACGAAACACATATGTAATCAACTCATATAGAGTCGACTGTAGGCACCACCAGTTCCTGGAAGTCTGCTACCGTATTCGCACCAGAACTGATAATAAAATAATATTTCATCAGAACAACTTGTGGCGAAATGTGCTTCATGTATCCAAGAACAAAGCTAGGCATTCAAAACACTTTCAAATACAGCGATAGGACTGCATTTGGGAAAAGGACAACACTGTCTGCATTTTTTATTGAAGATGGTTTCCATGCTCGACAGACATGCGCAAATCACTCGATACCACAAATTTCCATCGAAAAACAAAATCGTAGTTCTCAGAAATTTCAATGGGTATCATGATACCTTGCGTTGAATATGGCAACTGTGCAATCTCTATCTAATAACAGTATACTGTATGAAGGCGATCTTTTTCATTATTTGATTTAACACGGCGTTGTTTTTACATGCTTTTTCCGTCGGATGACGTCGACTGGAAATCGAAAGTATATTCATATGTAAACAAAAGCAAAGGCTTGGAAATTTACCCCCATGCAGCTCTATCGCCATGTTTTGGAGAATTTTGATCCCCTAGCTTTGTTATTGGATACATAAAGCACATTTGGCCATGAGTTGTTTTCGTGAAATATTATTAAATTATCAGTTCTGGTGCGAATACGGTAGCAGACATCCAGGAACCAGTGGTGCCTACAGTCGACTCTATGAGTTGATTACACACGTGTTTCGTGTTCTATACATCTCAATCTTGATTTTGATGTATATTTTGTGTATATTTAATTTGGCCTGAAGGAATATCAGAGGTGTGAATTTTAAAAAAAAACAACAAATTTCATTACTTATATAGGCCCTTAAAAGTTATTGTAAAAGTCCACTTTGACTTTCCAACATGTTACTATGCATCTCATACTGTTTCTATGGCTTACAATTATCCACAGACCCTTACCCAGTGATATTGTTTTGATTTTCAGAGTGTTTTTGTAAGTATGGACTAAGAAAATTTCTGACCCGTTTTGTTTTACATGAGTGGAGGCTACCACTGGTTTGCTGTTGCATACAGATGTGAATTGAGGACTCTGACTCCGACTGAAATCACACACTGAATTAAGGGTTTGGACTCTGACACAAGTTTATTATCCTTATTCTGATAGTTTGCGGTACATGTTGTATATTTAACTGTATCAAACTAACAGGAGAAAACAAAAAGTTTTGTCAAACGATTTTTTTTTTTTAAATTAAAGGAAAAACACAATTGCCAAACATAATTTTGAACAAAACCTCGTTACAAATGTGACAAAGTAATGGAATGGTTTGATTTAGGGGACGACGGGGCAGTCCGGGGTGTGGGGGAGTCGTGATTTCTGCATGCCAGAAATGCGCAGGAGAGATTTTGGGGCGCTAACCCCCTTCTGTACTACCTCCTAGGTCAAAAATAGAGCCTTGGCAGTCGATGGCCTCCAAGGACTCGGTTTGCTGGGTGGGTGGGGGCAGATTTGTTTTAATTTGAGCAGCTTTGGTCCCTTTATTCTACCAATGGTTTGGGTTTCAGAGTGCGTGTCACATTTTAACCCCTTACCTACTGTAACAATTGACAACAGTATTCACTCCACTATTTCTTGTGACAGATGTTTTAATTGGGTTCATTTTAACTGTGCCAGCTTGAGAAAAAGCACCTAAAACCCCATCATGATACTGGTTCTGTAAGATTTGTAAATAGGAGAAAGTATGTTTATTATGAAAATGGCATGACTTTGTTGGGGCATTACTTTGTATCAACAGCTCAACAGAAGTGGTTAACCCTTTACCTAACATGAAAAGCAGACGACACTTGCAAAACAAATTCTTTAATAACTATTATTTTCATTTTTTGTATCCAAAACATAGGTTATGACCCCTCACTGGAACGAGCTCGTTCCAATGAGGGGTCCTAACCTATGTTATAGAGACAAAAAATAAAAAAATAATAAAAATTAATTGGCGATTTTTTTAGAATAGTGCTGGCTGGTTTTGGCTGTTACATTAGGTAAAGGGTTAACAGACCAAGAGTTTATTAGCGGCTCGAGACAAAGTTGAAATACTGGTTCTGTAATATTTGTACATAGGAGAAAATATGTTGAGATTTTGAATGGCATTACCGTGTATAAAAAGCTTAACCCTTTCAACACTGGTGGTATCTTCCATGTCATTTAAATGGCAGACCTTGGAAGAGTCCATATCCATTATTTGAGGGTAGAGCAATTAATATTTTCAATGTGCAGCCTTCAGGCTGCACGTTGAAAATATTAATTGTTCTACCACACACGTTCACTAAGCAGCCATCCTACTTAATGAAATTATGACGTATCGTGTTCCTGTACTGGAAAAACGGCCTCTAGTGTTGAAAGAGTTAACAGAAGTGATTAACAGCCCAAGAGCTTAGTGACTAAGCAGATAGCAGATGACACTTAGAAAATCAATTCTTGAGTAACTAACAAAAAAACAAAAAAGTTTGTCAAAAAAAAAATAGCTTATGACCCCTCATTAGAGTGAGCTCAATGAGCTCGTTCCAATGAGGAGTCATAAGCTTGTTTTTTAGACAAAAATTGAAAACATAATAAAATTTGAAATTGAATTTAGATTTTTGTATAATAATGTTGGCTGGCTTTTTCTGTTTCGTTGGGTAAAGAGTTAATTAAATCACCTTCAGATGGCTGAACGGCAAAGGGGGTATTTCTCGTGAGCCCCCGCTCACTTTGTTCTTGTTAATTTATTAATTTTATTTTTGCTGTAATATACACAGCTTATGACACTCAATGAAACCAGATACTTTCCGATGAGGTATCATAATTTTCGAATGGAAGGTAAAGATTAGAAAGGAAGACTGAAAGTTTTAAATTAGGATTAGGATTTTGAGTAACCCTGAGCCAATTGGGCAATACTTGGAGTAAAGGGTTGAATGAGGGTGTGGGTGGCTGACCATAGATTGGTCTCATGAAGCCACATCGTGATGTAACCTCTGCTCAGGATACCCTGGGGCACTCTCTGATATGACGTCCATCAGTAACATGTCATGGCACGATAATAGTTAGATGTTTTTTTTTATTTCACTTATAGCCCTGAGGATTTTATATATTTCTCATTCCAACAAATGAAGTACAAGAAAATGTGGAAAATTAATGGCAGTTCAATAGAAAAACCTGGGCCGAACTTGAGTCCGAGTCCAGATCCTTAATTCAGTGTGTGATTTCAGACCGAGTCCTCAATTCACAGACACCCTGCTGTGGCTTTTAGATTTCATATATGGGTTAAATGCATCAAAATAAGACAACATTAACCCTTGGTCTGTCATTTTTTGAGATTTGGACTCTTTTAATGCAATGTTAGACTTTTTTGTAAGTTTGGACTTCGAAAATTTCTGACCTGTTTTGCTATACATGAGTGGAGGTTACCACCGGTATGCTGTGACTTTTATATTTCATAATCATATATGTGTTAAGGTGCTATATACCGTAAGTAAGAGAATTTTGTTTATTTTGAAATACTCACCTCTGATATTCCTTAAATTTAAATTAAATAGCCACAAATTATACATCAAAATGAAGGTTGAAATGTGTAGAACACAAAACACATATGTAATCAACTCAGAGTTGACAGCAGGCACCACTGGTTCCTGGAAGTCTGCTATCGTATTCGTACCAGAACTGATAATAAAATAATATTTCCAGAGAACAACTTCTGGCCAAATGTGCTTCATATATCCAAGAACAAAGCTAGGGCATCAAAATTCTACAAAACACAGCGACAGAGCTGCATGGGGACAAATTCTCAAACTGTCGGTTTTGTTTACATTGTAAATAACTCGATTTCCAGTCGACGTCATCGGACAGAAAAAGCATCGATATACAATGCCGTCTAAAATCAAATAATGAGAAAGATCGCCTTAATACAGCGTCCTATTATTATATAGAGACTGCACAGTTGTTGCCATATTCTATGCAAGGTATCATGACACCTGTTGAAATTTCTTAGAATTGTGATTTTGTTTTTCGATGGAAATATGTGGTATTGGCTGATTTGCACATGTCCATCGAACATGGATTCCATCTTCAATAAAAAATGCAGACTGTGTTGTCCTTTTCCCAAATGATGTCCTATCGCTGCACTCTAAAGTGTTTTGAATGCTGAGCTTTGTTCTAATGGATATGTGAAGCACATTTGACCACCACCACATTTCGTGTTCTATACATCTCAACCTTCATTTTGATGTATAATTTGAGTATATTTAATTTGAATTCAAGGAATATCATAGGTGGGAATTTCAAAAACAAAATACTGTTACTTGTATAGCACCTTAAATGTATCCATATAAGATAACATTAGCCCTTGACCGGACATTTTTCAGAGATTTTGGACTTTTTTAATGCATTGTTAGACTTTTTTGTCAGTTTGGATTTCTGACCTGTTTTTCTATTGATGACTGGAGGCCACCACCGATATGCTGTGGCTTTTATATTTCATACATGTGCTAAATGCATCAATATAAGACAACATTAACCCTTGGCCGGACATTTTTTGCAGATTTTGGAGTTTTTTAACGCAATGTTAAACTTTTTTGTAAGTGTGGACTTAGAAAAATTCTGACCTGTTATGCTGTACATGTACATGAGTGGGAGCTACCACCAGTGTGCTGTGGCTTTTATAATTCATATATGTGTTCAATGTATCAATATAAGTCAACATTAACCCTTGACTGGACATTTTTTGCAGATTTGTAATAAGCCTAGGTTTATTGTATGTCATGCATTGATGAGCTAATGGGGACACCCCCTCTTGTTATGATATACATCTTAAAAATATTTTCTGTCAGTAAATATGGATAATAATAAATAATGCCAAGCTAATAAGCCTTTTTCCAAACTGCCATCTTGGCTTTTAATCTATGCAAGCTCACAGGTCGCGAGCAGGCCTGAAAATAAGCAGTCTGACATTTGCAGAATGAGGTCCCCAGAGGGTGAATTTGATGATGCTATCCCATACAGTGGGCCAATTTATCCTCTGGGTACTTCTTTCTGTTTAGTTTTGAGACACTGATTCAGATTGCAGTTCACAGAGGGTAAATTTAGTGATGCTACCCTGCTGTGCAGGGTAGCATCACTAAATTCACCCTCTGAGGACCTCATTTTGCAGATGACAGTCTGCTTATTTTCTGGATTGGTCGCGAGGTGTAAACATTTCACGAAAACAAGTTGTTAGCAATGAGAGAAGAGAGCGGGTGAAGTGCTTCGGAACCCATTACGTTCATTAGTGCAAATTCAAAAACATTTAGCCAAGGTTACCATTTGTTTAAGGCAATGGCAATATTGTATGAGAACTTTCATTATTTCGGATTGAGTTCCTATCGACTTGAATGGTGTTTGAATGCAGGCTGTGTCATGACTGTGGCCGTGAGCACTGTTTCGACAACTTTCGGGGATTTCCCAAGCCGAGAAACTCCGTGTAACAAGTGTTTCCTTGTTGCCACTCAAAACAAGTCCTTGTCTCCATAAAAAATTCTTTAAACCTGTGATATCCCATCGTTTAAAGTCATGTAGGATTGCCCCTTCAGCGAATGATAACATCGGTTCTTCGAACTTAAACTTGATATTTCACAAAGCTAGTTGACTTGGCTCACACAGAACTCAATGCGGTGAACATGGAAATCGCTTTGTTTACACCCTGCAACCTGTGACCTTGCATAGATTAAAAGCCAGAATGGCAGTTTCGAAAAAGGCTTATTGAAACTGATTGAAACAGTGTTTTGATATGGATAAAAAATAGTTCTACTTGTCTGTAAGTATATTATTAAAGAATACAAGCAGACAAATTATTTTCAGTTACACTGTGTAATAACAACAAAGATGTGTAAAAACACTGGTGACTAACCAAGAGCTATAACCGGATAATATCCGGTTATCCGTGGCCATTATTTCACCGAATATGGGGTCAAAACTACAGTTAAAACTAGAAGTCCTGTCATCAATCGCGCACAAACACCTTGCCATTTAGCGTGTTTATCGGTGCATTAGGTCATATGGAAAGGCTATCACATTCTCTACGCAACCTATGCACAAGCAATGGTTCAGCCAATGGACCTCCGGATTTAACCTGGAGGTCCATTGGCTGAAACATTGCTTGTGTTTGCTGTGAGTAATGGCAAGACTCTGTGGTAATTTGGGTAGTTTCAATAGGACAATTGCGCGCAATTCCTGTGCGAAATTGTGTCAAGATAAGCGCGCAATTCATGACAGGACTTCTAGTTTTAACTGTATAGGAATTGGAAAGTAGTATTCTCAAACTATTCCGTAGTGTGTATACAAGCGAACGTTGTCGATTACTCGTCAGTGTTCGTTTGTATACACACTACGGAATAGTTTCTGCGATTACTCATTACTCACGGAAACTGCCGATCATTAACGAGGTCTTGAACGCCTAAGTCAATTATTTCTCAATATACACAATGCGGCTTCAATGTGTAATCTTTCGCAAAGGAGAAGCGGCAGATTTACTACGTTTTAAAAGTGGAATGACGATCACTATCAATATTTTGGATAACCGGTTGACGGTTTTTCTAATCGGTTAGGTAGCTAACTGGTTCCAAACCTATTATCCGGTTAACCATTTCAGTACTACTTTGCATGCATGCTGTGTGAAAGCTTATAAGGCATTGAATGTGCTGAATGCACTAGACACATCACTACAGCGTGAATGCTTGTGTAATTAATAGCATCATTCAAACTCATCCTTGCCTTGCTGAGTGTTGTCTTCATTTCTTCTTTTCAGGGTGGAATATAGAACATAAGTGATGGAATCAGATGAAGTACATATAAAATGGATGACAAGAGCCATTGAGCTTGCAGAGCTTGCATGTAAGTCACGAGAGGTTCCTGTTGGGTGTATTTTTGTCTATAAGGAGACAACAGAAATTGCTACTGGCAGTAATGAAGTTAATCAGACAAAGAATGCAACTCGTCATGCAGAAATTGTTGCAATAGAAAAAGTTATGAAATGGTGTAAAGACAATGAATTTAAAACACATGATGTGTTTAAGAATTCTGTCTTATATGTAACAGTTGAGCCTTGCATAATGTGTGCAGGTGCTCTGAGGCAAATGAACATACCTTTAGTGGTATATGGCTGTGCAAATGATCGATTTGGTGGCTGTGGATCTGTGTTGACTGTGCATGAAGACAGTGTGTCTTCTTTGGGCCCACCTTTTCAGTGTGTAAAAGGTGTCCTTCAAGATGAGGCTATGCAGTTATTGAAACAGTTTTATAAGGGTGAAAATCCACATGCCCCACTTGATAAGAGGAAGTTAAAAGTGAATTCAGAGGTGGAAAAAAGTTGAGAATACAGTGGAACCCTGTTAATTGAATAAACATTTTGCCAGTGAAAATTATTCAGTTAATTGGTTGAGTGCTGGAAGCTCAAATTTGGGCTTTACTCTAAAGTGTGGGTACCACAAGTTAAAGGCTTCATATTCTGTGGATGTTCTTCATATCACCTTTGAAGTGAAATAATTTGGTCCGTAAGGATTTGCATTGTCACAATTTATGGGAGAGTGCCTAAATTGTAACAAGGTAAAAACATGTGAAAATATTTTGCTGACCAAAAATAATTTAGCACTCTACCAGTTAACAGGAGTATTCAATTAACAAGGATGAGGTCATGTTCCTGTACTCTACAAATAAACTGAAGCATTTATTGGAGCTCTGTCAAACAAGATATAAGGCCAAAAAAAATAAAAAATCTGTTTCTCAGGCCCTCCCACATGGTCCTTTTAGTTGCCGCATGCTCTCTTTTTATAACCAATTTAAACTTAAAAAAAATAAAAATTAAAGGGTTTATGTCTGATATTTTACCCAAGTTAAAAAAATTGATGAATTTGTCCCTTGAGTGCAAGAAGGCTTTGCAATGCTTTAGCATTGCAAAGCCTTCTTGCCCTCAAGGGATGAAATACACCACCACCCATGCATGCTATTCTGTAGATTATGAGGGCTACAACTTGAACCAAGAACATGAACTTTTGATGGCAAAGAAGTAATTACTGAAATAAAAAATAAAATAAAAAATGCTCGCCCGCATGCAATTTTACAAATAATGGCCTGAGAAACAGAAGATCTACTTTGTGTGGCCTAATAGATTCCATGCCTGTATAGAATGTACTGTGTCCAAATGGATCTATAAGCAAGGGGAATTTGGTGGTTGTCATTGTAATGGCTCGACATGTTACAAGATTTTTTTATTCAATTAACAGGAGTTTACTCAATAACCTATATGCAATTAACAGGTCAAATTTGTCCTGAATGTACGGGAAATGGTTTTGTGTTAGGAAGTTATATTCAGTTAATAGGGATATTCAGTTGAGAGAGATATCCAATAAAGTGGGCTCCACTGTACAGATGTGTCCTCTCAGTTGTTATTTCTTAACCCTTCACCAAATCACCCGCATCCTTCCACATAATTTACACATTGAGCAGTTGAAAATAAACCCCATTTTTTCCAAAAATTATGGAAAAAAACAACTTATGTGACCTTTTTGTGACCCTCACTTGAGTAAGCTTATCAAGCTTGATCCATTGAGGAGTCACAATGTTTTGCTGGAATTGTTTGAAAAAATTGAAAAAAAAAAATTCAGTTCAGATTTGACATGTTAATTGCATGTAGATGATAAACTAGACTTCTCTGTGGAAACCTTGGAAAGTGAAGCAGTGCTTGATTACTGAAAAACAAGTTCCGTATCCCTGGTGCTATTGGTGTTTTTTAAGGTCACATACTTATGTACAATGGCTAATCGTGACCGTGACAGTTTTATGGGTGGAGGAAGCCGAACCCTCCCGGAGAGAACCACCAAGCATCAATGAGCAACTGTCAGCTCCTCAACATTCTCTGTTCAAGCTCCGCTCAAGCAGGGTTACAGCGGTTGAAGACATGTGCACCATCGATGTGCAGTAGGCTTTGGTACACGGCGGCATCGTGCTCCCATGTAGGCAACTGGGATAAAGTGCCTTGCCCAAGGACACAATGTGGGTCGTCCCAGACGGGGATCAAACTCAGGACCTCTAGCATAGAAGTCCAACAGTCTACTACTGAGCCACCGCGCTCTCTGGTATAATACATGTAACACCATATGACCAATACAGGGCTTGTATTTCGATGAGAATCCGAGAATCGATTCAACCCTTTACCTAACATAGCAGTAGCAGATAAAACAATACAAGGCTAACCTGACCTGAAATATGCTGAAAATTTGCCAATAAAATTGTACAAATAAGGCTGTCACAGCCTTATTTATACAATATTTTTATACTGTACCAATGACCCAGACATAGCTGGTGCTAACTCTTAAAATATAGGGCCAAACACAAATTTTGCCCCCCAATCCCCAAAATTTGCATCTAAAACCAAAGAAAACATGTCCTGAAAGGCCCTCCACACTTCGCCTCTACTGCGCTTGCGCAGTGTCAAGGACGTTCCGAAATTGGCGCCATTAATCATTCTAAGTTTGGCCCTTCATCAGTTAACATCTGACTGATCTTTGTGCTTGTAAATCTCAGTTTAAATGATGCCAGACACATAAATATTAGTGAAATGGTGATTCTAAGGAGGATAGAGAAGGAGGAGAGGAAAAAATGTGTGACAGAATATTATCAGGGCTGTAACTTAAAATTTTTTAATGAAATTATGTTAAGTTACCTATTTTCGAGGCAGCAGCCATTTTGTTGTCATTCTGATTATTTAGTTACACTGTTTTTTAAGTGTTTTCCTCTCTCCCTGTCCTTTAAGTCTCCCCTTGCTATTCTCCCATGCTTTTGGCATAGTTTTTGTAATTATTATTACTAAATTTTCTTGGGAGTTTTAGCTGAATAACAGAATGAATTCTGTTCTTGTCCCCATGTTTACGTCTTCATCTACGGGTGGTTAGGCGTTGTGTTCTGCATCTACCATCTAATGTTCTGCAGTTTCTTCCCTGGAAGTCTCTGTTTTGCATCAGATAGTGTATTTTTGGTAACTGATTTTGGGCCTGGGTGCCTGTAGTCTTATTTTAGTGTTTTTACACTCATTGTTTACATTTACAACAGCCCTCTGTGTGAGGGGGGGATTTCTGGAAAATAATATCTTGATGTTATTTTAATCATAACTAGATACATTATTATTGTTCGTAAGTGTTGAATAAATTGTTTAAAATATTTTTAAAATTTTTGTCCACACTTAGGCTTGGGATCCATTGGGGCTCAACGTTACTTTTCAGAAACTTGGGCTGTTCTGAAAAAATATTTTTTCAAAATATTTTGATTTCAATTATTTTTTCTATATTAATGGATCATATTATTATTATGTATTTTGATTGCCAGGGGTTAGTGCGAGTACCAGGACTTGTTTTCTTTTCACATTGAAAGGATATTGATCAATTGTATTAGGAGGAAGTCTTCCTCTGACTTTATAATCATTCTATAGGTGGTCAGTGTACTCGCATTAACTCCTGTTCTGTATCGTATGATTTCGATGACAATATGGGAAGCGTATGTCACGGTATGTTATTGGGGAATTGGACACTCCGGTCCTTTCCCCGCAGGGTCACTCTACTTTATCAATTTCTATTTCAGACGATCAAGATTAGGGTGATGTATCTGTGATGTCTTCTAACAGTGTGTCTCCGTCGTCACAATTAATTAAGGGCTAGCGGAAAAGTGCTCATGTAAATACGCCAATTGCCTAAGAGGACCCTAGTAGGTTCGACGGCCTTTGACGTCTGCTAGCTCGCCCGGTGTAGCGTCCATTCACCGAATGGTTCGGCAGCCGGGTTCGTCCGTTGCGGTCTTGAAGGAATTTTGGGGTGATGCGAGCACTATAAATCAACCTAATGCACACCCAGTGACGGCGGATCGGAGGGAGAACGGAGGAAGCCTTTTAGTCCGGTTCATAGCTATTTCCGGTCCATCCGGATGGCAAGCGAGAGAGGCCCCTCTCTCGTTCAACAACATCTGGCCCCAGATGTTGTGGTACAAAATGTGTCGCAAGCGGAGCATACGTCCGTCGCTCGGGACGCTCCGTTGCATAGGCAGTCCGCGGAGACTGCTAAGGCTTCCTCTTCTCATCAGCACACACGACCGCACCTTGGCTGCGTGACCGCCGATATATTACCAGCTTCGCCGATCAAGGATTCTTCGGCGACCAGGTCACACCATCCGGTAGCCAGGGACACGAGGCCTGCAGACTCCGGACGTTCGCATAGGAAGTGTGCGGGAGTCAACGTACACAGAGCTTCCGGCGGCAATGCATCGTAAGACCGCTACTGCACAGGCCTCGGGAACGGACGTGCTTTCCTAAATAGCACAGTTTATCGCAGCATCCCAGCATCAACTGAATCTGTCGCATATTTTTTATCCGAGGATGCCGGGTCGGGACGCTCCGCGGAAGTGGGTACGGACGTCCGAAAGTTTCATCCGGTCCGACGGGATACCGAAAGGGATTTGGAGGATTTCGAGCCTTCCCTTTCGGAACAGCATATGCTGTTGTGTATGTCATCTGACTTGGTCTTCTACAGCTTCTTTCGTCGGACCAGAATGCTGCGATGCCGGATAAGAAACTGATAGCGTCGGTGGACCTAGAAATTTTTGGTTCGGTTCAGGGACATCGTCCCTCAGTTCCGACATAGTCCAATAATGTCACACAAACTTTCGAATTATTGAACGACTCTATATATATTATTATTTTATGCTTGCTATAACCAAGCATTTCTGGTTTCTTGTTCGCAAAGTTACGGAGATGTCTTTCAAAAGTGTGCCTCTGTCGTCATAGTTAATGAAGAGCTAGCGGCAATAAGTGCTCATGGAATATGTCTATCGCCTACGGAGTGACATTCGCTAGCTCACCCGGTGTAGCGTACATTCATCGAATGGTTCGGCTGCCGGGTTCGTCCGTTGCGGTCTAGGAAGGAGATTTGGGTGATGCGAGCACTTTAATTACTTTAGTACTCACCCAGTGACGGCAGATTGAGGACAGATCGGAGGAAGCCTGTTAGTCCGGTTCCTGGCTTGTCCAGGTCCGTCTGGGCTGTGAGCGAGAGAGGTCCCTCTCTCGTCCAACAACATAGGGGACCACATGTTGTGGTTCAGATATTTTACATTCGGAGCATATGTCCGTCGGTCGGGACGCTCCGTTATATTGACAGTCCGAGAGACTGTCCTTAATGCTTCCTCATCCTCACAGCAGGGCACACGACCGCACATTGGCTACGTGACCTCGAGTATCCGATCAGTTTCGTCATTCAGTGATTCCACGGCGAATAGGTCGCGCCATCCGGTAGCCAAGGGACACGAGGCCTATACACTCCGTTCGCGCGCATATTGGTAGTATGCACGGGGTAACGATCACGGAGCTTCCAGCGGCAATGCATCGTAAGACCGCTTCTCCTCAGGCCTCAGTGACGGACGTGCTATCCGAGTTAGCACAGTTGTTTCGCAGCATCCCAGCAATTGACAGTTTCTCGGTCGAATCAGGAATTATCCGACGGCGCTGGGTCGGTGCGGTCCGCAGTTGCATCAGGTACGGACGACCGAACGCTTTATATGGTCCGACAGGATGGCGAAAGGGATTCGAAAGATTTCGAGTTTTTCCTTTAGTAGTATCGGAAGCTGCCTTTCATATCTTCTGGCATTATCTTCCAGTGATTGTTATTTCGGACTTCATTGCTGCGATGTTGGATAAGAGACTTATAGCGTCATTGGACTCGGATTTTTCGATCGGTTCAGGGACATTGTCCCTGACTTACCGACGCAGTCCAATATTGTCATTACAACATGTGTTTTATTTTTGACGCTATATATATATATATATACAAGGCTGCTACCAAGCATGATAGTTTAGTTTCTTGTCCGCGTTGCTCATTTCTGCCATTTTATCATTTATACGAATAGTTTATTTTGGCAGAGCAGGGCATACCGAGAGTTCATATGCGTCTAGACGGTGTGGTTAAAGACTGGATATATTCTTTTTCGCCGTTTATGTCTTTTCCAACTTCAATGTTGGAAACGACATGATGTATAGTAGACTTAACTTAGACGCTTTATCATACGTAATCCGCCTTACTGAGGCGTTATCATTACGTCTTCAAGAAAAGATTTACGGGATATTATTCTCAATGTAATTTCTTTTGAGGGCAGTAGTTTGTTCACGTATAACTCCGCCCTTCAGTGGCTGATTGGAGTTGGTAAGACGTGACGCAGCCCTAGCTACATCCACACGCGTGGATAGTAAGGTTAAGAACTCTCTCAGAGTCGCTTCGTTCTCGGAGGAGCTTCTCTTCGACGGCAACTTTTCGGCAATCCATGAATTGCTCGATTTACACGTTCTCTTGTCTATCTAGTGTTACAAGAGATTCAGACTGGAGCAAACATTCGGTGGTTGACTCAGAGAGTGCCACCGCAGTTGCCGGACCCGAGTGTGGCTGTTATGACGGTTGCCAGTCAAACAGATTGGGATATAATACTGATCCCTACGGATTCGAAGTGCCAGGGTCTTTGGGTTCCGCAGTCTCTTAGCAACCAGTTTTCTTCCGCGGAATAATGTTTTTTAGGCTTGCTTTATGTCATTGCATGAACATTATTCAGAAATGCATGCCCAAATCCTGTCCTTTAATTCGACAGTAGTGGCGTATCTCCGGAACCAGGGAGGCTCTCTTTCGTTTCCGTTATTCAATTTAATGGAAAGAATCCGTCTGTTGGTTATAGTACACCAAGTTCTGTTTTGGTCCCTCATATTCCGGGTCGTCTGATTGTTTTACCGGACTCCCGTTCTCTTACAGGTCGCTTGTTGCTGTCAGAATGGACTCTCAACAAACAAGTATTCAATCAGATTTGCTATCTATGGGAGCGCCCAATGATGATTTATTACGACACAGCTTGCTAATCAATTGCAGATGTATGTGTTGGCTTGTCCAGATCTCTGAGCTAATGTTGTTAACGCTCTATTGATCTATAGGACGGAATGATAGGATACGCGTATCCTCCGGCGCTGTTGTTTCAGCAGGTATTGCTAAGATAAACAACCACAATACATTTCTGTTGATAGCATCTCTATCTTCACAGAGATCATGGGTAATTTACTCTCTTGTCTACTGTGGGTCTTAACGTGAAATCTTCCTCTATGTGAGGATCTTTTTTCACTGGGTAAATCGTGTCATCTTTATCACAACCCGCAAGGTCGCAACTTTCATGTATTCCGTTGTGTGGTCCATATTGCATTGTAAGCACTGTACTGGACGAGCTTTGGACGCGATTTCTTACTATAGGAGATCCTCTTCTTCGCTATTCTATGCGGCTAAAGTGGAGGCTCTTCCGTCGTTGGTGTAGGGATCATTATGTTCATATTGTTGATCCCTCCATACTACTCATTGCAGTTTTTTAGTATACTTGTTTCACAAGATCTACTGCAGCCTGTTATTATTAAGGTTATAGGTTTATGTTACCTCATACCTATGCACTCTACGATAGTTTACAATTGAGTCTTATGTCTCTTTATCTAAGTCAGTTAGTAACTTTTTGATAAATAGACTTAGAATCTTTAGATTAAATTCCTATATGGATTTTAACTTCGGTTCTTATTTAGCTAAGTAATCATTTGAGCCTCTGGAAACAGTAGTTTTCAAATTCTGACCTTTTAGACAGTAATTCTGTTGGTTTCTCTTTTACTGTAGAGTCAGTGAGTTTCATGCACTATCGATGGATGATTTTCACTTTCGTAGTTTCGGAATCACTACTTCCGTTACTATTTAGGTTGGATTTTTGCATAAGAGTTAGGCTCCTATTATCCGGAACCTATTATTTTTAAGGTCCTTCCGTCTTCGTATGGGCATAGGCCTTTACTCTTTCCGGGTAGAGTTTATGTATTTATAAACAGATATCTGTTTATTACTATGGGCGTAAGCTTCTTCTGTCTTTGATGTCTAGTAGAAGGACGTTACGCTCCATTTTATTGTTAATGGATTCTATTAACTATCGGTACTGCTTATGGTATATCATTGACTTAGCAGTTGTGCTTAAGATTTCGGCTCATGAAGTAAGAGTTCTTCTACTTCTTGGGCTTACATTAATAGTGTCGCTATTATAGATTTTTGAAGGCCGCTCATTGCGCTCAGCCATCCACATTCATGAATTTTTATCTCAGAAATATCGAGTCCATTTCTGGAGGCCTCTATTGTTAGGTCTATTATCTACTGCTCAGAATGTCATTCACTTAACAGTTGCTACTATAGCTAGGTAGGCTGTCTGTTTCGGCAGTGTCTTCGTTCTGCTGCCCTCTTCGCTCTGGGCTATTTGACCCAGGGCAAGAAAAAGGGGGGGGGGGGGTGTTCCCTTGGGTCACCTGTTTTACTATGAAAACAAGGGGATACCTCCTCCGGAGTTAGTAATTCTGAGCTGTTATTGGGATGGTTGTTTAGTGAGAAGTTTAGGTTTTTAAAATTCATTCAAGTCTTAGTTTTTAAAGTATAGCTTTTGAATATTGCATATGTCAACGGACATGATTATGCAATCCTCAGACACTTTTAGGAGTATAAGAGTCTCTATTCTCTAGACTTACTTTATTTATTGGCTTACTTTAAAAATTATTAGTATAAGGATTATATTGGATATTAATAGAGTACATGGATGTATGAAGCTCAATTTTGGAAGGTGTTGTATCTTTCTAATTTATCATAAATAAGAAAGATACATGTAAGGCCTATTACTTCTTTTTCCCTATAGGGGATGACTCTATTTTATTTTATTGAGCGTATTCCATCTTGCTCTATGTCCTTGGCCCTCCAGCCTTTTTACTATTCAGCTATGTCTGGGTCATTGGTACAGTATAAAAATGTTAAAAAATTTATAGTAATTTCTATATTTTTTATACTTACCAATGACCCAGACGGGGATGGCCCTCCCAGGAGTTGGGAACTCTTGCCTCCCCGCTGAGTACATAGCGCTTACCAGGCACTGGTTATTAGAATGATTAATGGCGCCAATTTCGGAACGTCCTTGACACTGCGCATGCGCAGTAGAGGCGAAGTGTGGAGGGCCTTTCAGGACATGTTTTCTTTGGTTTTAGATGCAAATTTTGGGGATTGGGGGGCAAAATTTGTGTTTGGCCCTATATTTTAAGAGTTAGCACCAGCTATGTCTGGGTCATTGGTAAGTATAAAAAATATAGAAATTACTATAAATTTTTTAACTTTCTGACATCCATATTTATAAGGTTTTATTGGTAAATATTGGGGGTTTTTTTAACCCTTTGATACTTTTATACATGTTATTACGTACAAAATCTTCTGTTTAATTTAACCCTTTGATACTTTTGTACGTGTTATAACGTACGAAATCAAACAGCATGTTGATACTTTGTGGTCATTTGTTTTGTTATTATTTTTCGATTTTTCAAAGTTTTAACCTCAAATTTCTAATTTCGCCCAAATAGTGCTCAGTGATAACCATTGAGCCAAATGTTATCACGACTTAAAATACTAATATAATCCTGCTGCCAAGGCTTCTTAACTGGTTAAGTGCTAGAAGCCACTATCAAGGCTTTCAAAAATGAGGATACCAGAGCAAAAGCCAACACTTTCCTTGCTTAATTTCCCATTCAGTCAAGCACAAATAATATTTTGTTTATATAAATTTATATAAATTTGTTTTATTATTATGCCTGTGGGCACTCTCCAATAATTTGTAATAAAACAAGTTTTGAATAACAAATTCAGACCACTAAAATAATCTAGCCCTCGATCAGATAAACACTAATGTGAAACATATCTTGTTATTGGTACTATCCGACGTTTGACGTCACATTTTGAAAAACGTTGAAGAAACTGAATTCCGAGTTACATTTGAACGTCACGATAATTAAAGTCTCGAAGGGTTAAAAATGATCACTCATGGTATCCGGGGACACTCATAGCAGGTATGGAGTAGGATTGCACGATATACAAAACTGAATACCGGTATCGGTATTCAAAAAAATACCGCGGTATACCGGTATATCGAAAACTGTTCAGATATATGAACACAAGTACCACCATCGAGACTCGAAGCATCACAGTCGGAATGAATTAGCATGCCTTGATGATGCGGTTCGAAAAACCTTTACCCAACGCAGACGATATCAAAATTTATTATTTTCAAAATTAGTTTATTAATTTACCCCAAAGAGTTCAACAAAACTATATCATGTGACCCCTCATTGGAACGAGCTCAATGAGCTCATTCCATGGAGGGGTCATATGATATAGTTTTGTTCAAATTTATTTTTTCAACTGCTGAATTTGTATATTACGAGGGCACAAGCAGACGATTCCTTGGATAAAGGGATAGTATTATTCATTCAGGGCCACAGTTAAAAAACTCAAGACATCTTGAAAATTAAATTGTGGGTAAATAAATAATGACGATAAACCAATATTTTTGTAATTACACCGGTATTCAATCAATATTGGTTTGAATTCCGGTATATATCGGTTTATCGAAATACCGTGCAGCCCTAGTATGGAGTTTCGCAACCATTTTCACAAGAATCCAAATGGATTCTCCCGACTAAGATGAAATATAAGCCCTGCAGTGGGGTGGAAGTCCTCTGAAGTGTGTAGCATAGGTATTATAATGATTGACTAGGCTTGACTTTATACTTCTTTTGTGATCATGATAGAGCCATAGTTGCTGAAAGTGACTTTATAAACCAATAAATACATAGAGTAAGCTGCTGTTATTGGAAAAGAAATCTTGTGATCCATCAAATAATTACATTACCACCAAATTCTCCATGTTTATGGACATTTTTACCTCAATACATCCTAAAATAAGTTTTTAATCTCAGTGAGATCTTTCATTTTAGTTATAATGGAATAAATGCTCAATTTATCAGCATTTATACTCTTGTTAATTGAATACTTTTCATTGGTCAAGTGGATGTTCAATAAAAATGTCTGAAAGTATTTTTTTATTGATTTTTTGAATGTCCATTGAGCTTTCCTTTAATAATGTGAGTTGCAATTAGTGTGTGTAGGTGTGTCATGAAGATGAACCATTGTGAGTGTGTGTGTGTGTGTGGGGGGGGGGGGGATTGGTTAGAACTGATTTGTCCTGACTGTGATTTTGATGTCTCAAATCCATACTGATTAATATTCCAACTACATTTTCTAGGCATGCCTTCAACGGTGATGTAGTTGGAATATTTGTTAGTCAGGAACAGGGCTCAAAATAAGCGGTGTCGCGTTGCTTTTTGCTATGCAAAACTTGCAAAAAGCTACACAATGTTCAATTATGTATAGCATTTTGCGATACAAGATAATCTACTGCAGCCTATTAGGCTGCAGTTGATTATCTTGTATCGCAAAATGTAAATGAAAATTTGCAAACAAATTTGAAAACCAGTTCACTGATGCTTTACTTCTGATTGTGGAACATTCCTGGCATAACTCAGATTAACTCTCCATCAAGCATCATTAGCGACATCATATGTAAGATGAATCCTATTGGTTTAAATTCTTCCTGTTTTTACAACATTTTGCATAAAATGTCCATTAAAAATAACTTCAAGCCCATCAAATTAAAAATCCCAACTTCCATTTTGAGAACTCTATTAAACAACCAAGACGCCATTTGAAAATATACAAGTCTATGCAACCCTTAAAGGCAGTTCAGTTAAAAAAACATAGTAAATGTTTCATGTGTTGCAGATCATTGGAAATGCCCAGAAATGGATGGAAACTATTCTATCTACTTAGAAGAATTCAATATAAAACAGCATAACATAACTCTGGTATACAAAAATAGCTATGTAATTTTTACAAAATGCTATTCATTTTTTGGAAATGTGTAGCATTTTGCTACGCAAAGAAAAAAAGTTATTTTGAGCACTGGTCAGGAATATAGTTTAAATAACTCAAGAGTTCTATCTAATCTATTAGTGTATAAATAAAATGCACATGTAGTAGTCATGACTCCATTTCTTTAATTTAATGTATGCCATACTGGTATTCCCACTTGGTCATGGCGAATTGTGTTGTACAGACCTCCATTTGTATGACCGACAGTGTGTGTGACATAATTCCTTATATCAAATCTAATCTTTTAACCCTTTACCTAAAATGAAAAGCAGATGACAGTTGTAAAAAAAATTCTTGAATAACTAATTTTTTGTCTCAAAAACATTGGTTATGACCCCTCATTGGAACGATCCCGCCGAGCTCATTGCAGTGTGGTGTCATAACCTATGTTTTTGAGACAAAAAATGAAAAAAATAATGAAAATTAATTGGCGATTGTTGTGAATAGCACTGGCCAGTTTTGGCCATTACATTGAGTGAAGGGTTAAGAAAGTACACAACGAAAATGTCCCGACTGGAAAATTATTGGTGCCCCTGAAAGAGTGAAGTTTTCAAATTTTTATTTACCCATTTCTCTTCTTGAAACTTTATTTCATTCATACGTGCATGCATTTTTGGTTTCAAGAATACTTGGCCAGAAATCACTGTCCTGAGTTTTTTTCACTTTCTTCAGTCAACATAACATACTGTGATCACAAAAATGGACAGAGAATTTTGATCAGATTGCAATTGGGTTTTGATATGGTAAAACATCTCTAAACTTTATACATGTGTTGTGGTCATGACAAAACTGTACATGCTGAAAGTGACCTTAACCCTTTACCCAACATACCAGCCAGTGTTATTCGCAAAAATCACCATTCAAATTTCATTATTTTTCATTTTTTATCTCAAAAATATAGGTTAAGTATGACCCCTTATTGGAATGAGCTTTCCTTTCAATGAGGGAGTCATAAGCTATAATTTTGACGCAATTTTTTTTAAAAAATTCTTTATTCTAGAATTTAGTTTCCAAGTGTCATCTGCCTTTCTTGTTAGGTAAAGGTTAAACACAAATAAATAAATAAAATATAAGTAAATCAATCAATTCTGCTCATCATTCTACCAACTCTTATTCACATCCCTCCATTCATCATTGGCCTGAGTCAATCTTTAAGCTGTTTATGATTATTAAGGTCTTTTATTCAGTGAATGAAAGAGCTGGTACAGTATGAAAGCTTATCACTGTTACAGTCCAGGCCTGTCTATTTGAGATAAACTGCCGTTTAGGTCATGTGATGGTTACCTAAATCAGCACAGCGGTTTGCATCTGCCTGAAGTATAGCTGCTATGTTGGCCAATTATTGACCAACAGTGCAGTTATACTTAAGGCAGATGCAATCACCTATGTTGATGATTGGTTGATGCTGAACATCGTTTGATTACCTTAAGGTGTAGCACAGATACAAAATCAGGAAATGGCAATAACTCATGTCTCTGCCACAAATAGTGATTATGGATGCCATACTCTTCTGCAGCATGCTAGCCCATGCCAAGATTAGGCTATAATTGCAACAAATTTGTATCTTAATTGCTGCAACACAACCTCCTTATTGTTCCTAAGGATTCATTTTATTCATCAGGATATTGCCCACAGGAGCAAAAACTTGGTTATGATACAACAGTTCATATAGCGGCACAGTTGCGAGACATGTATATTTAAGTTCTCTAATGGGATACCTGCATCAAGTACGGGGGAATGAACAATAAATTACCAAAGCTCAGACCAGGTGAACGATGAATGAGTTACGCAAAACTTTGTAACCAGCAGGCATGCATTCAAACTATTTTTATATCTGTACAGATTTCAAGAAACCTGGTGAAAATAAAATAAAATTACTCTTCATATATTTGTCTTAATTGATCTAAAACCAGAGCTGAGTCATTGACATACTTGTTATGTATCAGTGTTTTGTGCGGGTTTCGTTGTGACTATTTTTGCAAAACCACCTCTTCTTTCCTAGCCAGCACATTTGGGAATGAATAAAAATGTCCATGCATTGGGCACATCCTGAGACAAGATCAATAATATTCCAAAGACTTAACTTCATATTCCTTTCTGTACAACTGAAGATGTGGCCAATTACATGCACATCATCAGAAGGACACACACAGGCAGGGATTTGTGGGACAAAAATATCCACCTTATTAGCTTAACTTGACGAAGTCAAGATAAGCTATTGCCATCACGCGTGCAGAAGTCTGTTAGTCTGTGAGTCTGTTCACATTTTCCTTTATCACAGGCTATACCCCGTAGTTCTTGTCTGATGGTCCCGAAATTTCATATGCAGGTTTGGAGTCATGTCTAGATGAGAACGTCCCCTTTTGGTCGCGATCGATCAACCGTTATGGATGCCCGAGCCCAAAACCCGAAAACCTTTAGCACAGTCTACAGGTCATATTTATGAAGGGATTTCTTTGTAACTTGGTAGGATGCTTCTGTATAATATTTATATGTGAACGTCCCCTTTTGGTCATTATCTGTCAACCATGATGGCTGCCCAAGCCTGAAATCCAAAAACTTTTAGCACAGCATGCAGGTCATATTTACTATTGAGGGATTTCATTGTAACTTGGTAGGATGACTCCGTATGACTATGATGTCTAGATGAGAACTTCCCCATTTGGTCGTGATCTGCCATCTGTGACAGTGACGACTGCCCAAGCCCAAAACCCAAAAACTTTTACCACAGCATGCAGGTCATATTTACTATGGAGGGATTTCTTTGTAACTTGGTAGGATGACTCCATGTGATGTCTAGATGAGAACTTCCCCATTTGGTCGTGATCTGTCAACTGTGACAACTGCCCAAGCCCAAAACCCAAAAATCTTTACCCTAGTCTACAGGTTGTATTTATGGAGGGATTTCATTGTAACTTGGTAGGTTGACTCCATATAATGTCTAGATGATAGCATCCCCTTTTGGTCATGATTGGTCAGCTGTGACAGCTACAGGAGCCCGAAGCCCGAAAACTTTTAGCACAGTATACAGGTCATATTTATGAAGGGATTTCATTGTAACTTGGTAGGATCACTCTAGATAATGCCCAGATGAGAACGTCCCCTTTTGGTCGCGATCAATCAACCATGATGGCTGCCCGAGCCCAAAACCCGAAAAACTTTAGCACAGACTACAGGTTGTATTTATGAAGGGATTTCATTGTAACTTGGAAGGATGACTCAGTATTATGTCGAGATGAGGACGTCCCCTTTTGGTTGCGATCGGTCAACCATGGTGGCTACACAGGCCTGAAGCCCAAAAACCTTTAGCACAGTCTGCAGGCCGTATTTATGAAGGAATTTCATTGCAACTTGATAGGATGACTCGTTTTGAAATAATTTCACTGTAACTTGGTAACTTTGGTTGACATTCATTAACTGTGTGGGCCCCATACATTAACTGTGAGGGCCACATTAACCCACCTCTCAACTCTTTAGTACAGTCTACAGCTCAAATTATTTTTATTGAAAACATAACATACAGGGAATAGAAATTAACATATTCCCAATTAACACAATTCTTGTCTAATTTCATAATCCTTTCATAAACATTGAACATTATCTTTTTCATCAAACATAACATACAGACAAGTTAAGCTACAGTGTCATTGAAACTTTCATTTTTGTAAAGCTTGTGGTTAATCCTTGAGGGCCTGGAGAGAATTTTATACATTTTTTCTACCCTTTTAACAGTCTACATCCCGTGTCTTTGTTTGCAGTTGTGGCTATGCAAGTCTTGGCTGCCTATATTGGCAGCAAGACTTGCATAGAAACAGCTGCCCAGGCACTTAGGCTTCCCCAGAGACATCTTGTTGGTGCACCTGTTCTGTTGTAAACAGTCATCAAAGTTAGAATTCAGCCCTTATGGGCTAAAGAAGCTACATGTTTTTTGGCAACATATATTCCTTTATATTAACCTCAAAGATGTTGTGCTGTCAGAAGGCTTTGGCAGTAATCTTTCTCAAAGATCTTAAAAGTTATCTTTTTCTAAACTATAGCTTAAGACCCCTGATTGGAAAGATCTCGACATGCTTCTTTTCAGCTCACCTGTCTGAAAATAAGGGTGGACTATTACCATTACTTGGCCCATCGTCTGTCATCCTGGATCTGTCTTCTATTTCTGCTAACTTTTGCATATCAGTGTTTTTCAGATATACAAAAAGCTAAAAACAATAGTACAAAGATACCCTTCCAAGTTTGTTACTAAGCCTGATTAGCTGGGGCAGTACCCAAAAAGAGAAAAATTGTTCAAAAAATTTCTTCTTGTAAACCACCATTTACAGTGCTTTGAGATTGTTCGGTGGTTCTCTCCGGGTATTCTGGCTTCCTCCACCCGTAAAACTGTCATGGTCATGGTTAGCCATTGTGCAAAAATAGGTGACCTTAAACCCCAATAAATAAATAAATAAATAAATAGTGTTCAAGTTTGTTCAAAGAAAAATTATCGAGCAATATTTGGGCTTATGAACTACTGGTTGCAGTGATTCAATATTTGGAATGCAGCCTCCTTTAATGGGGAAGATTCTGGTTTGTTCAAAAGAATTTCTTGGGCTATATTTGAGTCTTATACTTGGAGAGGGGCAACATTTAAGGCCCAACCCAAAATTTCAGTTTTTAGCTCAACTTGACAAAGTCAAGATAAGCTATTGCCATCATGCATGCAGAAGTCTGGGAGTCTGTTGGTCAGTGAACTTGTTAGTCTGTAAGTCTGGTCACATTTTCTTTAGCACAGGCGGCACCCCATAGTTCTTGTCCGATCATCACAAACTTTCATATGCAGGTTCGAGGTCATGTCTAGATGAGAACGTCCCCTTTTGGTCGCGATCAGTGAACCGTGACTGCGCAGACCCAAAACCCTGAAAACTTTTAGCACAGCCTACAGGTCATATTTATGAAGGGATTTCATTGTAACTCAGTAGGATGACTCCGTATAATGTCTAGATGAGAACGTCATATTTTGGTTGTGATAAGTCAATCGTGATGGCCGCAGGGGCACGTTTCCCAGATTCCTTTAGCACAGTCCACAGGTTGCATTTATGATGGGATTTCATTGTAAATTGGTAGGACTCGGTATAATGTCTAGATGAGAACGTCCTATTTTGGTTGTGATCAGTCAACCGTGATGGCCGCACTGTCAGGTGACCTAGATTTGTTTATCACAGTTTACAGTACATATTAGTGCATGGAGGTTTTTTTTCAGGGTTGGTTTCAGTTTTATTTTTTTTTTAGAACCTAGGTTTCGGTTTGGCTTTTCGATATTATTTCCAGGCCCTTCAATTAATCTAAATCACTATCATCGTATTAGAAAAGACCACTGAAATGTCACTTGAGAGCTATTTAAAGTGTGCTATGTGCTACTGGCAGTACTGGGACATAGCACACTTTACTAGCACTCAGTTATGGTCACCATTAGCCATTGTGCATAAGTATGTGACCTTAAACATCAATAAATAAATAAATACTAGCACTCAGTTGACGAAGTGTTAATTTGAATTTAGGGTAGATTGTATGTCTTTTGTTTATGTTCTTTTTGTATATGTTCTATTTGGTAAATGCTATACATCAGTGACAGCGCCATGGGGGAGGGGGCTAGACTGCACCCCCACCCCACCCATCCACTTTTCCCTCGGGCCCAGCAAAACGAAACTTCAAATTGCTATCTGACACAATCTGGGTGCCTTTAAAGACCATGTCAGGCATTGTAGAAACGCTCTCTTAAAAAATTTTTCCTGGGGTAAGGGCCCCCCCCCCCCAATCTCAAACCAATGGGTGGGGGACACGCCCTCCCATGCTCACCCCAAGCTCAGGACCAAGGGCCTTTGGTAGATACCTCTTTTGTTATTTTGTGTTCAGTTTTAATTTCAATAAAAACAATAATTTGGACTTTATCTTTTCTGCTATGTTTAACATCGCCATAATACAGTGACTCCATTCACTGTCCTGTTCCTCGATCCCTCACTGGACCTCTCACCTCCTTTTGAAGTACTGAGTATGATCTCTCCCTCATGTTGTAATGTGCAAAATATAATGGATTTATGGCATCAACGAGTATCACATGGGAAATAAATGGTCAATGTAAATAACCCTATATAATTTTTATTATTTTATTTCATGTATTTAATATGAGGTAAATATGACTGGAATGAAGAAGAAAAAAAAACGTTCATGTGTTCCGACACTCACCTAATTGCATGCAGTAAAAGCTCATACCCACTGGCCAAAGTCATTCTTGCATAGGCCCCCACCAGTTTTCTCACAGTTGGGGTGCGACTTATACAAAGGTAATAGTCGCAGGGGAGGTATTTTTACTGAAATTATTGGGTGCGAAATATATACGTGGGAGCGACTTATACACAGACATATATGGAAATAACCGCTTTTGGATTTGTCCCTTCTGCTGATGTTCGCTGCCATTTTCAAAATAAGATTACGAGGGGGTTGTTGTAAATTTAGGAGTTTAACGTCAAAGTATGCGAAAACTGTGTAGCTTTTTTTATCGCCTGTTGGTTTGGTTTGCAACAAAAACTAAAACCACACTGAAAAACCTCCATACTCTAGTACATATTTATGAAGCGATTTCATTGTAACTTGGTAGGACAACTCAGTATGATGTCTAGATGAGACTATCCTATTTTTGTCACGATCGGTTAGCCACTACCCCCGCTTGGGTACGTGGAGTAGATTCCTTGAACACTGTCTAGGGGTCATTTGTATGAAGGGATGTCATTGTAACTTGGTGATATTTAGATGAGACAGTCCTATTTTGATCGTGATTGGCCAACTGTGACCGCTGGATGAGCATGTGACCTAGATTCCTTTAGCAAAGTCTACAGGTCATATTTATGAAGGGATTTCATTGTAGCTTGGTAGGATGACTCATTTTAGAATGATTTTACTGTAACTTGGTAACTTTGGTTGGTATACAGTAACCCTTTACCCAACGAATCGGCCGTATCCACCCACGTAATATGCAAATTCAGCATTTGTAGAAATATTATTTTTTCAAAAAATTTCAACAAAACCATATCATGTTACCCCTCGTTGGAACGAGCTCGTCGAGGTCGTTCCAATGAGGGGTCACATGATATGGTTTTGTTGAAATTTTTTTAAATATTTGAAAAAATGATATTTAAAATAATAAATTTTGATATCGTCTGCGTTGGGTAAAGGGTTAACTATGAGGGCCACATCAACCCATGCCTCAATTCTTGAGTACAGTTTACACCTCAAATCATTCTTGTTGAAAACATATCATGTAGGGTACATAACTTAACATATTCTCAATTATCACAATTCTTGTCTTATTTCATAATCCTTTCATAAACATTGAACATTATCACTTTCATTGGGACTGGTCGACTGATTTGAATCAAAATTGGTGTGCAGTAATAGTTAGGGACAATATTCTTGATTTATGCATAACGTTTTCCCTCACACCCCCTTTGGAACCCCAGGAATTTCTTCAAGGTGTACCATTTGAGGACCCCCATTTAACACTGTTGGTAATATGAAAAACACTGAGCAAATGTCTTCTTATGAACTACTGGCTGCAGGGATTTGGTATGAAGCCTCCTCTTATGGTATAGATTCAGTTTTGATCTAATAAACTTCCTTGGGCAATATTTGGGCTCGTCGTGGGATGGCTAATTTTATGACCCCTCCCTTCCCACTCCAGAATTGTACTGTCAGTACTTGTTGACCAATTTGAACCAACCAAATTTGGTATGCAGTGTTATTTGGTGGCACGTTCTTGAGTTCGGCTGAAAAATGTTTTTTTCACTTCCTTGTGGGAATCCTAGGAGAGAAAAATAGAGAAAAGAAATGTCCAACTCTCATATTTTGATAAACTACATGAGAAAATTTGTGTATATTTGGTATGAAGCTTCTTCCTTGGGAGGAGTAGAATCAGTTGGGATGATAAAAGATGTTATTGGTCTCTTCATGTATCTCCCTATGGGGACATGAACTACAATGATTCAATATTTGATATGAAGCCTCCTTTAACCCACTGCACTCTGATGTGAAAATGGCAAAAAATTTAGCAGCAAATATTTCCCATAATGCAGTTTGATATTTAACCAAATATACCTTGTTTGACAGAGCTCATTGAACTCTGTCAAACAAGATATAATTGGTTAAATTCATAGTTAAACAAGAGAAAAACAGAGTGATTGGAGAAAATTCTGTTGCACTACCAGTGTGCTTGAGGTTAATGTTGTATATGTTGGTTCAAAACCAAGAAATAATTTTTTTATTTTTTATTTTTTAATGATATATAGAGGATATCTTGTGTTTTTATGTGGATACTGAAAATTATCTCATGAGTGACAGAAACAAATGTTTATTTTTCACAAAGCTTGCGCGAGCGAAAATAACCAATTGTCTCAGTCACAAGTGAGATAATTTTCGGTATCCACTCAAAAACACTAGATTTTCTTTTTATTACACGCTTTTTATAAGAATCTGATAATTCCTATTGATAATTCCACTCGTTTGAACCTTGAATTGATGCATGAAAGTAAGCAGCTGATGCGCATAGATACGCAGAAGTGATTTGATCAATACTCGGAACAGGTAGCGTCTTGCAATCTGATTCAATTGGCAGGTTTTATGCTTCAATTCAAGGTGAATACGTGTCAAATTATTGCTGGAAATCATCGGTATCCATTCAAAAACACATCATATTCTTTTCATTATATGTTTTTAGAACAAATTGATCATTTCCAGTGATAATTTGACTTGTATTCACCTTGAAGTGATGCTTTGAAAGCCGCCATTTTGATTGATACCGTGACAGTGGAAATTTCTATATCTTCACAGCAGGGGATATGATTTCTTATCAACCTACCTCAATTGTTTACAACAGGCTTGCACTACAGTGGAAGAACCTAACTCGGATAAAATACTCTATTTTAATCTTTCCCAAGATTTGGGAAAGAAAAGTGGTGTAAAAACACCACGAAAAAATAAGCCAAAACTGGGCCGAGCGCCATCGGCGCACACCCAGTATGGGACGCTCTTCCATAGTACAAATCCATGACTTCCGTCACAGTGCGCAATGCATCAATTCGTCATTCTTTTTCTATCCGAAGCACGAGCAGGATGTGTTTCCGCCATATGCATTATGAAACAGTGATAATTCAACTCGTGGATAATGGTTTTCCTGTGACTGGAATTATGGATCTGAAGATCGTATAATAACAGGACTGTGTTTTATATATTCTCGTTTATATTTTCAACCACATTCTCATTGTTTATTAATTACTATTCCGTTTTCGCGAATGTTTTGCGACTTCGTGTCATCGCGATTCAACAATGACTTTTTTCGGTTGATAAAAATTTGTATTGGAGTAGGTGTCGGTCGTCTGGGTTTTGCCACCTTCTCTCGTAGTTGAGGGTGTTCTTCTATTTTCTGTTTCTGTTGAGTTCACCTTTTTCTTCTACTGCTCTCACCTCTGTTCTTTCCAGTTCGGTTCCTTTAGGGCAATTCCTTTTGCCCTCGCCATTGGTGCGTTCTCGTGTCCGTTTCGTCCGCACACGCGGGTGGTGTGGAATGCAGTCGTTTCGGGAGCCTCCCGACTCGACCACGTCTGATGTGAGTTTACCCCCTCCGTGGGGGATGTGCAGCTCCTCCCGCACCTGCGGGGGGTGGTGAACACTTTCGTTTCGGGTCGCCCGATTTGACCACGTCTGATGAGAA
Organism: Pictodentalium vernedei; assembly: GCA_031216915.1. NCBI lineage: Eukaryota > Metazoa > Mollusca > Scaphopoda > Dentaliida > Dentaliidae > Pictodentalium > Pictodentalium vernedei. The sequence continues at coordinate 89,782,991 of CM062294.1, forward strand.
TTGCTCCTCCTCCGTGGGGGATGTGCAGCTCCTCCCACACCAGCGGGGGGTGGGGACCGCTTTCGTTTCGGGGCTTCCCGATTCGACCATGTCTGGTGAGAGTTATTCCCCTTCCGTGGGGAATGTGCAGTGTTTTACCGTGGTGGATACTGCGGGAGCTGTTGGTTTTTTGGTGTAGAGATGCTGGGGGGGGGGGGGGCACTGTCGTTTCGGGGCCCCCCGACTCGACCACGTCTGGTATGAGTTTGACCCCCTCCGTGGAGGATGTGCAGCTCCTCTCACTCCCGCGGGGGTGGTGAACGCTTTCGTTTCGGGTCGCCCAATTTGACCACGTCTGATGAGAATTGCTCCTCCTCCGTGGGGGATGTGCAGCTCCTCCCGCACCAGCGGGGGGTGGGGACCGCTTTCGTTTCGGGGCTTCCCGATTCGACCATGTCTGGTGAGAGTTATTCCCCGTCTGTGGGGAATGTGCAGTGTTTTACCGTGGTGGATACTGCGGGAGCTGTTGGTTTTCTTGTGTAGAGATGCCTGGTTCCGGGACTATGCACCCTCTCCAGTCGACATCTGAGGCTGTCACTAGGGTTGTGACTCCTCCTTTGGAGGCCGAGCTTGGTGGCTCTCTCCGCTTTTCCGCCAGTTCCAACAGCTCCCGTTGTATCTGCTGCTACTGCTGTTCCGTCTACAACGTCATTGGGCACCGTTTTTAGCCGGCCTCGGCTTCTCCCTGCCAGGGTCTGCAGGGATGTCTGTAGTGTGGTTGTGGGGTTTCGGCCTCAGCCTTCCCAGACTTCCACTCGGCAAAGTCAAATGGGGCTGCCGACTGAACCCCATACTGTGTCCTCTCAGCCATTGAGCACAGTAGTTTTATACCTGCAGTGGTCTGCGGCAGTGTCTGGTTGTGTAGACGTGGGGGTATCGGCCTCAGCCTTCCCTGACTTCAACTCGGCGAAGTTGGAGGTGGCTGCCGGCCGGACCCTCTCCTGTGGTCTCTGCGCCGTCGAGCACCACAGTTGTCATTGGTTTCGGTTGTTCTTAGTGGGACACTATGAACTCCGTGACGTTTCCGTCCCTCATTCTGGCCACACGACCAGTTTTGGGGGTCCAACGTCTTTTGTGCAGCCTGGACCTTCTGCCCTGCAGAGGTCAGCAGTGACTCTCATGAGTTCCTGCTATGTTGATCCTCGGGGTGTGTCACACCCCTATACACGTCTGGCTTCAGACGTTTTCAGCTGCCGCCTGTCGTCCCACGTCGGGTCTTTTGGAGGATCGTGACCCTTTGCTGGTTCAGAGGGTCAGCGGTGAAGCCACTTTGCCGATTCGTTCTCCTGTCGAACCGGCCAGTACGGGCAGTGAGCTTAGGGAGGCCCTCTCCTTACTCACTCAGGTTCTGTCAACGAGCCTTCCTGTTGCTTCCAGCGAGGCAACGAGTGGTTTCCAGGCGCCTCCTATGGCGCCGCCTCCCGGGATTAGAAACAGGCCGCTTTCTGATCCCCTGGTGTTCCGACACCATGGGAGGCGTCGGCTGGTTTGCCCACGATGGGCTATGTGTCTTCCGACTCAGGGGAAGAGTCAGACATGCTTGATGTCAAGAGCCAGCAGTCTTCAGACTTGGGGGCAGCTCTTGATTTCGTGTTTGGGTTCCTTCCGGATCTCAAACCATCTAACCAGTCGACAGTGTCAGCCAGGCCGCGATCATCGGTCGCGCCAACAGTCTATGGAGCAACCTGCTTCTGGGCGTCTTCGACCGTGCCCTTCGGTACAGTTGGTTGAAGCATTTTCAGCCTTGGACTCCAAGCTAAGTTCCAAGGCTATGAAGGCTCCGTTCTTCACCAGGGTTGACACCTTTTTGCCTCCGGCGCGTTATCGTTCCTACGATTCCGCCAATCCGTCGGTCTACCAGACTTTGACGGTTTTGGATCAGGACTCCAATTCCCTCGGGCTTTCCAAGTCCAAGTCTGCCGTCATTCCGATGACGACTCTGGAGTCCACATTGGGCTTATCGAGAGAGATGCTTTTGCTGCTTATCTGCCTTCAGATAAGATTGACGAGGTACAGGCTCCTTTGCGTGTGCTGTCCAAGGCGCTCATGCATCTTACTCACCCGCATGCCTGTAACACGGCTAATCTGGAATTAGTTAGAAGGGACTCTGTGCGGGACACAGGCCGATCCCTTCCTGAGGAGCAGTACGCTGCTCTTCGATCTGCTTTTTTGACAGGTCCGCAACTTTTCCATGATTCTGTGTTGACGGTCCGGGATGACGTCCTACGTCATTCCAACGATCAGCTGCTGTTTCTTCAGCTTGATCAGCCTTCTAGGGTAGGCACGGGCCGTTCCAAGCCTAACAAGTACCCTCTGCTTCCTCTGCGAAGCAAAAGGGGCTGATCCTTCTGCCACCGCTTCTGCTTCTTACTCAAGGGGTAAGGGTAAGCGTCGACAGTCTTGAGGGAACTCCCAGGATTCTTCATTCAGTAGAGGTGTTTTCTCCTCTCGCGAGCCTCGTCGGGGTTCGCAATGAAGGTCCTCACCTCGACTCGTCCCAGGTTGGAGGAAGGATAGCAGAGTTCGCAGACCGTGAGCCACCATCACATCCGATCCTTGGATGTTAGATGTTGTTTGGTCCGGGCTGCGAATATCCTTCCGACGGCACTCCACTCTGTCCGGGGTGCCTTTTCCAACCACAGTTCCTTCCGACATTTTACGTCGGGAACTTTTGTCCACGGAGATAGACAATCTCCTGACAAAGGGGGCGATTGAGGTCATCAAGAACATTAGGTCAGTGGGTTTCTATTCCCGCCTGTTCTTGGTGCCGAAGAAGGATGGCCGACTCCGACCGGTTCTCGATCTGAGTTTCCTGAACCGGTCTATCATTGCTCCCATGTTCAGCATGGAGACTTTCAGGTCGGTCCTCCGTTCAATTCACCAGGGAGATTTCGATCCAGCTTCGACCTGCGAGACACTTACTTTCACGTTCCGATTCATTGGGCATTACGGAAGTATCTCAGGTTCATTTTTCTGGGGCGAGTTTACCAGTTCAAGGCCATGCCTTTCGGCCTCAACCTGGTTCCTTGGTCCTTACCAGACTGATGTCGCATGTGATAACTTTCCATCGCACACAGTCCAGGGTGACTACTTCGGCATATCTGGACGATATCCTCCAGGAGCATTCCAATGCTGCCTTCCTGGAGTTGGATGTCGCCACTCTGTTGAGCTTGCTCACGTCGCTACGTTTCAGAGTCAACGAGGAGAAGTCAGTCCTGGTCCCTTCTCAGTCGTTTTATCATCTGGGGATGGCTTTCCGCACACAATTCAATTTGGTGGCGGTTCCCCGGGTCAAGGCTGTGATTCTCTCAGCTTTTGCTCCGACTCTGTCCCAGTCCACATCCACGACAGCTCGGAGTTTTCTCTGGCTAATCGGTCTCTGCTGTTCGGTGATGGATCTCATTCCTCTAGGTCGGCTGCGTGTCAGACCTCCCCAACACTTTCTGCTCAGTCGTTGGAGGCCGAATGTAGATTTTCTGGATCTGGTGCTTCAGTTTCCAGACTATCTTTATCCTCACCTTCTCCTCTGGGCGGATGTCCAGTGGCTTTCGCAGGGTGTTCCGTTGGACTTCCCCACGTCCGATCACGTTCTGCCGGCAGATGCCAGCGATCTCGGATGGGGTGCGACGTTGGATTCTCTAGGTCTTTCCATTCACGGGATGGTGGACCAGGATCATGCAGCTCTACACATCAACCAGAAGGAGCTTCTTGCTCTTCTTCTGCGTTTCAGGCAGTGGATCCCTCACCTGTCGAATCGCCAGGTCCTTCTGTTGTCTGACCATTCGACGGTGGCTGCTTACATTCGGAACCAGGGCGGCACGCACTCTGTTCCAATGTACGAATTGCTTGGGATCTTATACTGCTCGCTCAGGATGTCCACGCCGGGGTGGCTGTTCGTCACATTCCCGGTCGCCTGAACGTCCTAGCCGACTCCCTGTCCCGTCGGGGCAGGGTCATTTCCACCAGGTGGATGCTCCACATGGCGGGTTCCATCGATCTCTTGTGACTAGTTGGAACCATCAGGTGGACACTTTCGTGTCCCCGTGTCCAGATGCTCTGGCTTTCGCCGTGGACGCTCTGGCCCTCCTTTGGGATGGTCTTGTCGGCTACACCTTCCTACCGGTTCCGATTCCGCCTCAGGTTCTCACCCAGATATGAACCTGCAGTCGTTGAATCCTTTCGATCACACCCGTCGCTTCGGTGGGTGTGGATCAATCTGCTCCGCTCTCTGTTAGCGGCGGTTCTGGCATGTCTCCCTCTACCTCGCGACTTTCTTTGCCAAAGTCGCCCGGGAGGTTTTCATGTTGACCCGACTTCATTGTGCCTTCGCACATGTCTTTTATCGGGTCCTGTCTCCTCCGTAGTGGTTTTTCGAGACACGCAGTGGAGTTGCTTTTCTTCAAGGAGGCACTCACTCCACTGGTTTAGCCTCTGTGGCTAAGTGGAAGGTTCTTCTGTCGATGGTGTGCGATCACTCTGTTGCTTCTGTCACTCCTTCGATCACACTGCTTGCAGAGTTTTCTGGTATATGTTTGTTTCTGGGGGTCTCCAGCAATGTGTACTTGTCCATGCTTCGGAGACATTTTTTCCTATGTGATACCGCATTGTTTCGACACTCATCCTTGCCTCTCCAAGCTTGTTCAGCTCTTTTCCTTGAAAAGGCCTAGGACTTTGCAGTTTACTCCAAGATGGTCACTTTCTTGGGTGCTGCTCTGCTTGGGGGTGGGGGGCGTTCACGCCTTTATCCTGGATGAATATGCATTTTCCCACATGCCAGATCTCTCCTGCATCCATTTCTTGATGGACTTGTCTTGCTTTTCGTGCAGCTTCCGCTCGTCTAGCTACTGGTGATTGTATTACCAATTGTTTTTTCTGCCACAAGGTGCGTGCATTGTCTTCCTCTTTTAATAACTCTTTCATGTTGTCGGATGACTGATGTTATACTGGCAGCCTTCTGGAGAAATGCTACATTCTCCTTTTCTCTGCGACAGTTGCAGGAGCCGACAGAGACCCTTGGGGCCCTCTTTCTTCGGCTCAGGATGTTGTCTATTTAAGCTTTTCAGCTTTTTTCAGGGTCGGTTCCAGCTTTGTGCTGTTACTGCCCTTTCTGTCTGTGCGTCACACTTCACCATACGCCTCATCTTTCATTGGCTTTTCTAATGTTTGTGATGCTATGGTTTGATAGGCCTAGGGATCTCTTCCTCTGTCCATTGTCCCAGTTCTATTGAGTTATGTGTGGGTTGGTTATTTGATTCCCCCCAGCCTTTTGTCTATTCAGCCTGTTGTAAACAATTGAGGTAGGTTGATAAGAAGTATAAATTTTATAGTAAATTTCCTTTCTTATTATACCTACCGAAATTGTTTACATGGAGGCCCTCCCGTCTTCTTATTCGGGTAAGAATCCTTCCTCCCCGCTGATCACATAACTCTTGTGTTGTTCGGAATCAAAAGAATGACGAATTGATGCATTGCGCACTGTGACGGAAGTCATGGATTTGTACTATGGAAGAGCGTCCCATACTGGGTGTGCGCCGATGGCGCTCGGCCCAGTTTTGGCTTATTTTTTCATGGTGTTTTTACACCACTTTTCTTTCCCAAATCTTGGGAAAGATTAAAATAGAGTATTTTATCCGAGTTAGGTTCTTCCACTGTAGTGCAAGCCTGTTGTAAACAATTTCGGTAGGTATAATAAGAAAGGAAATTTACTATAAAATTGATACTTCTATCTTTCCGCAATTTTTTCGATAATCTTTTGTTTGGCGTATAATTAAAAAAAATTATAATGCAGAACTTTATTTTATCTTTTTATTGATCATCCTGTGGAGGAACAGTGGTGCTGTGTACTAAGGTGCACTGGACATTGATGGTGCACTGGCTTTCAACCAATGTTAATCCTACTTGTGCAGAGTTAGTATGCTGGGGAGCCTGACAGTTGCTCATCATTGCTCAGTGATTCTCTCCAGGTACTCCAGCCTCCACCTGTAAAACTCTCAGATACGAGGTGGCCTGGCTGCCAAAAGTGTCATTAACTGATTGAGTGCTAGAAACTGCTATCAGGACTTTCAGAAAAATGAGGGTACCAGAGCAAAAGCCAGCAATTTCCTTCCTCATGTTTCATATTCAGTCAAACGCAAATAAAATTTTGCTTATATAAATTTGTTTTATTACAAATTATTGGAAAGTGCCTTTTGGCCTCAGTACATCCAATAAAAGCATTTAATCTATTATATCAATGAGCTCTCTCAAATAAGATATAATAGATTAAATGCTCAGTTTCTAACAAGAATATAGGAAAATTATCCAATTCCTGTTAATTCTATACTCCTCTTAATTGAATATTTTTCTTTGGGCAAGTGGCTATTCAATTAACAGGGTTACATTGTAGTTTCAAATTTCTAAATTTCATGATATCTGGTAATTCCAAAACCAGTTTTTAAAAGACCCATTTTAAACAGTGTGACAGGCCTGAGAATCAAATCCTTAATGTTTGTTTCGCCTTGTGTTAAAAAAAAAATGTATAAAGAGATTATCCCAGAGTGATGTTTCAGACCTGTACAGATTAGAAATTTAGACGACCTGAATAAAGGTCACTCAACATTTTTCAGGCTACTTCTTTAACATTTTTATGCTGCTTCTTTGTCCTTTAATTATGCTCTCACTACATTTATGTGAAGAGATAATTAATCCATCTTTCCATACATGCAAATGTCCATCCACTTGAATTCCACATGTGTTAACTTTAATTTTCTTTGGCTGAATATTTTCAAATTTTACATTTTCTCTCATGACCATAGCCCAAACGTCAAGTTCAATGTTCAGAATTTTAGTGCATGCAGTTTCAAAGTTATGGCACTTAGTTGTGCACAACTTTACTTTGCTATTTTTAGTTTCTGTAACCTATCTATAGTTCCCTTTAGTGGAATGATTTGAAATTTCACAGTTTTTCTTGTAATTACAAAACCAAGATTAACCTTTTACCCAACGAATCGCCCGCATCCGCCCACGTAATATGCAAATTCAGCAGTTGAAAAAAATATTATTTTTCAAAAAATTTCAACAAAACCATATCATGTGACTCCTCGTTGGAACGAGCTTGTCGAGCTCATTCCAACGAGGGGTCACATGATATGGTTTTGTTGAAATATATTTGTAAAACTTTAAAAAATGATATTTAAAATAATAAATTTTGATATCGTCTGCCTTAGGTAAAGGGTTAAGTTTGATTTACCGATTTCTAGCGTGCCTAATTCCATAGATATGATACTTGATAGTGCCCAAATTTTATTTTTTTGTTTTTCTGCATGTTAACCGTATTTTCCTATGGTGGATTGATTTGAAATTCAACATATATTTATAATGTGGAACCCTGTTAATTGAATAGCTGCTTTGCCAATGAAAATGTTTCAATTAACACGACTATTCAATTAACAGGGATTGTGTCACTTTCTTGTATTCTGGAGATAGACTTAGCATTTTTTCTGTTATATCTTGTTTGACAGAGCTCCATAATAGATTAAATACCCGTAATGGATGTACTGAGGCCAAATAGGTCTATAAACAAAGGAAAACTGGCGAGAGTCTGGGTAATTTCTCGACATGTTACAAGATTATTTATTCAATGAACATCTAACCCTGCCTGTTCTGCAGTGCGGAGTTACGATGTTTGGGGAGCTGGCAGCTGCTCGCCTTTGCTCGGTGGTTCTCTCTGGGTACTCCGGCTTCCTCCACCCGTAAAACTGTCATGGTCATGATTAGCCATTGTGCATAAATATGCGACCTTAAACATCATTAAATAAATAATAATTCAATGAACAGGAGTTTACTCTATAACCTTTATTCAATTAACAGGTCAAATTTGTACTGGAGGTATGGTAAATGGTTTTGTGTTGGGAAATTATATTCAGTTAACAGGGTTATTATGTTAAGAGATATCCAATTAAGTGGGCTCAACTGTAATCATAAAATAAAGGCTGAGTTGTATTTTAGATTTCAAATGCACTTAATTCCAAAGTCATGACCCTTAATTGTGTGAAATCTTCATTGTGTTGGTGTTTCTTCATGATTACTCTACTTTTCTTTTCACAGATTGATTTCAAATTTTGTTTTTTGTATGACCATAAAATTAAATAAAAGCTATATCTGGTTTTCAGATATTTAGTTCTTACTATTGAATAGCTATAGGTCTTGATTGCAAAAACTTAATTATATTTTTAATTTTCACTTGACAATTTTACTTTCTCTGGCTGAAGAGTTTGAACTTTAACAGTTTTTCTTATCACAAATTGATAAGTAAGTTTGATTTTCTGATGGCTTGTGCTATTAATTCCGCAGTTATTATCTTTGACTGTGCAGAAACTTTGTTATTTTTAATTTCCATATCATAACTTAGGGGTTTCTTGGTATAGTGAATGAAGTTTAAAAATTTTCCTCTTCATAAAACAGGAAGATCAAGTTCAATTTTCATCTTTTGCTTCCAAGTCAAATGTTAGTCCTGGCTCTTGATTGTGGAAAAAAACATTGTTATTTTCATGTTTCACATTGAGGTTTGTCTGTGCATGTAGTGCATAGTAATGATACATGGTTGGTCAAACTTTAATAATTTTGTTGTTTTCATACGGGGATGGGCATGCCGCATGGGTATTACTCAGTTTTTATGCTATTTTGAAATTCTTGATAAAGTATGGAAATTTGTGTCAGTTTGGAAAGGGTCTTAAAAGGTATAGGAAAAATATCAGTCAAGCCTTGAGAGTATTGATAAAGTATGGACAATAATTTTTTTAACAAATAACCCTCTCCAATTTGATGACTAAATATCAAAATTTCCTCTTGCAAATTTTTATCATAATGTAACTGAGAATTTAACCATTTCAGTCTTGTTTGACAGAGCTCTGTGAGCTCTGTTAAACAAGATTGAATTAGTTACATTCCTAGTTGCATTATGGGAAACATTTGTATCTAAAATTTTGATATTTTGACACAAGTGTTCAGAGGGTTAAATTATTTGAAATAAAAGAAACACCTTTAAAATTTAAAATGAATAGTCTTTGTCTATTCGAACAAGCAACTCTCCTGTTGCACATGAGTATGAAGAAATGGAAATCCTGCAATGTTTTTTAAAACAACAAATATGTTACCTTGTGTTAGTGATTTTGTTAAAATCTTCCTACTGTCAGATTTTCGTCAATTTGAGGTGCTCGAATGTTTAGGGAAAATGGGCTTACATGTCTTGAAAAAGTATGGAATTTTTTTTTTCCTGGCAAGTGTAAGAACTCTGGAATTAGTACCTTATGAGCACATTCAGTTTATGTTTATGCCCCGATAGCGTGACATCTAAAATCTGGATTGTCTATATGTCCATCCATGCATTTGTCCATCCATTTGTCTGCCTTTATTTGTCCATCCAGAGCCATGACTCTATAATGCTTTGGTGGATTTCTCTGAAACTTTACACAAGTGTAAAGACCAATGGAGGGTCAAAGAAACTTTCTTGCCATTTGACTGAAATCTACCATAGTGATGTAGGTGATTAAATTGGTTCTATCCTGTTTTTCCCACTTTTAATTACCCCAAGCTGAGCAGTTACTAAAGAAAACATAGAAGACAATAGATTCAGCAGACATGACCAGCTATAGGTACTTTCATAATTCTCATTCACTTGTCCTGTTTCTCCCACATGTTCCTAACTTTACAATACGAGAGAAAACCCAATCAAATATTTTTATGATTTTATTTTAAAAAATTTCTCCGACACGAAGTAAGGCGAACACTAGTGGAAACATATTCCCTTCTACTCTGGCATGTATTGTGTACAACTGATGAAAACAACTGATGAAAAAGTATTGGACAAGTATAGAAAGTTCCATCACAGAAGACTGTTTCAGCAGTTGATAAATGTCTCAGATTGTCAGTCGTTGTAAACACAAGCATGTTGTCAGTATTATTTTGAAGGAATTGCTCTCCCGCAGTGGTCAATTGCCATTCTCCTACCAAAAAAATTTCTTGTCGGCTTCTCGGAATTTTCGGTTGATTTTGTGAACGTGCATGGTAGAGTGATGTCTTGCAGGCATAATATGTTGGTAGGCTCTCTACAATTAATTTCTCTCTTTCACTCCAATCAGGCGTCCTTAATTTTGCCAATTCTTGGGAATAGATTGACGGAATTGGCATTGTTTCCTCCCTTGCTCGTTTTTTCGTTGTTTGACTGATTTTCATTGCCTCTATGACTGGTTGTTCCACTTCATGGTTGTGCTCATGACCAATTTTTGTCAAATGGCCTTTGTGAGTATTAAGTGTAGCTGGGCATCGCGCTACATGACACTTCCAATATATGCGATCTCCATGCCTGTACTTCACCTGATAGCGAAAACCTTGAAAAATCAGACTATCACCCCCAAACTTATTTTTTACAAACTCGAGTGGTTGTACTTGTATGGCTGCCATTACCTTTTTCTGAAACTGAATAACTTCCCACAAAAATTCTGATATTTATACAACCTTAAATTAATATCAAAGATCAATTAAATAAACACAAACAAAGATCAATCAGATAGTTGTAATCAAGTGAAAAAATACAGTTACAGTAGGAGAAAACAAACAGACTCAAAGATCAATCAAATAGTTGTTATCGAGTCATTACTTCTCAAACACCGAAGAACTGACCACTGATTTGGGAAAAATAAAAAAAGTGGGAGAAACAGGACATCCAGTAAAAAGGCTAGGAAAATGATACAGACTATAAACCTTAAAATAACACCTGATTTAGGTGTGAAAATAAAAGTGGGAGAAACAGGACAACACCATTAAATCATCAGTGGTGCGATTTCTCTGAAAAGACTATTTGGTGACAAAAGCAATCGGTTGATCAATTTTTTCAATGTCAGTGTTTGCAGTTTAACCCTTTACCTAACATGCGAAGCAGACGACACTTGCAAACAAAATTATTGAATAACTAATTGTTTTCATTTTTTGTGTCAAAAACATAGCTTATGACCCCTCATTGGAACGAGCTCAACAAGCACTTTCCAATGAGGGAGTCCAAAGCTATGTTTTTCAAGCAAATAATGAAAATTGAATGGCAATTTTTGTGAATAGCGCTGGCCGGTTTTGGCCGTTATGTAAATACCAAAACTAGCTAGGGCTATTCACAAAAATTGCAATTCAATTTTCAGTCTTTTTTCACTTTTTGCTTCAAATGTAGCTTATGACCCCCTCATTGGAATGAGGTATCATAAGCTATGGTTTGATGCAAAAAATGAAAAAAAATTAGTTATTCAATAACTTGGTTTGCAAGTGTCATTTGCTTTTTATGTTAGGTTAACCCTCTGCATACTGATGTCAAAATATCAAAATTTCAAGATGCAAATTTTTCCCATAATGCATCTAGGAAGGTTACAGTTCAATCTTGTTTGACAGAGCTCAATGAGCTGTGTCAAACAAGATTGAATTGGTTAAATTCCAAGTTGCATTATGGGAAAAATTTGTTGCTTAAAATTTTGTTATTTTGACATCAGTGAGGAGGGGGTTAATGACTGAATGAATTTCTTTTTAGGAATGGATGATGAGAGGCATACTATTTTTTATATAATTAGATGAACTGCGAAGTTGTCAACTCACACATACAATGCTACCTCCATTCATTCTATTTCACATTTCAAGAGTGTTGAGAAGATCACTTCCTCATCAGACAATCCTGATTAGACATCAATCACGCTTTTATACAAGTGTTACTCAGAACACAGGAGAAAGTGGACGTAAAAAGCTTGTGATTCTTGGAACTGGTTGGGGAAGCTACAGTGTGCTAAAGACTGTTAACAAAGAGCTATATGATGTTATTGTTGTTAGTCCAAGAAATCATTTCTTGTTTACTCCATTGTTAGCCAGTACAACAGTTGGAACACTTGAATTCAGGTAAATAACATTGAATTTCAGTAGCGGATCCAGGATTCTGAGTTTGAGGGCATGCACTTTACATCATGGTCATGATGTCACACATCACCAGACATTCATAGCAGTGAGTTGGGGTGAGCACAAATGGGGGTATCTCATGCTTGTCCATAGGGTCTGGGAAAAAAGGAAGGTACTTTAGTCCCCGGTGGCTTTTTTTGCATGTGACTGCAATGTTTTCCGGGCATAATATTCTTGCAATTGTATGTAAACATCTAAAAGTTTTTTTCAAAATGGAAATTTATAACGGCTCACAGGAGACCTGCACATGATCTGTAACTGTGTGTATGGGGTATGGTATTATCTGTGATAACACATGGACTAGTGTTGAAACGATTAGTCGACTAGTCCAAGTCGATTCAATTTTCGGAAAAATCGACTCTGAAATCCGCCATTCGACTAGTCGGGAAACTCAAAGATGAAGTCGTAAAATGCCAATAGTGGGGGTTAATGATTACAAACATCAAACGTTTCTGCTTCGTGGTGGACCTATTTTAAATTGTATTGAGAAGTGGATATCAATGCAATCATTGTTGTTTGTTGATGCCGATAATGTTACAACTTAGATTTCAGCAGCATTACAAGCACTGATTTCACCTAACCTAATCACTGGCATGCATTGAAGAAAAATACTTTGATGTACAACTTCAAAGATGCCGTTAATTCATGCAAGCGTTCTGCCCCTCACCCAAGTCGCCCACACTTTTTAATTGATATAAAAATAATGCCATAGCTCCATATTCTATGATATTACTGTACTGGTTTGGGTGCGAGCTGGCGAAGACCGGATATGAAGGTGAGGAAACTGTCCTTTACAAAATTTTACCCGGGAGTTTTTAATTAATTGAACCAAGTGAATGGCAGCACACTTCAAACATTTTACAAATTCACAAAACTTCTGTTTTAACATCATTGGGTACTTTTTCCACTGTACGGACAGAGGACTAGGAGGCACGCACTTCCCAGGTATCCTAATTCTTTTACTGAATGGTTAAAGCTATAATACGCACAACATTTTAAAAAACTCAAAATATGAAAAAGAGAACAGCAACATTCATGACTTTGACAAGGAAACTTCATCAAACACCTGTAAAACGAGTCATTAAACGAAAGGGTTATCAACTTACATGTAACAGTCTCTTATCACCTTATTTACTGAGACAATTATGTTTTCAAAAGAAAAGGCGACTATTCGATTTTGAATCGATTACTTCCATCGACTAGTCGACTTTGAAAAATAGGTAATCGTTTCAACACTAACATGGACTAGTCCTCAGGTAGTGGATGTACAGGTGTTATGGATAATACTGTATACCCTGGCAGCAGAGGTTGTGACAATTGAGTTGCAAAAAATAGGATGGATGTGTGCCAGGTGTGCCTCCCTCACCGTGAATCCACCCCTGAATTGGATATTTAATAGACGGAGGGTAGGTCCCCTCATAATAAGTCCCCTGGGCATGGTCTCCCACTGAGGTCCCACTGACCAGGCTAGAAACCCATCTCATATACTACATTCGATGATGGTAAGGTGATAAATGGCAGCTACATGACTTCAGCTTGGAGTTCATCTGAAATAGTGGTGACTGGGCTGAATATGTGTGAAGTTACAACATTATCGGTTAATTTGTTTAACATTATGCGTTGAAAAAAATTGTAACAATATGCATCGATTGTTATAACATTATGCATTAGAAAAAGTTATAACATGATGCAGAGTTTATAACATTATCGGTTGCTTACAACAGTTTTTGTAACATTCTGCAGAGTTGTAACATTATCAGTTGTAACAGGCCCTATGCTTATTGGTTAGGGGCAAAACAAATCATGTCTGAAACTCAGCCAACTTATCTCTGTTGATGTTCTTGACGGCGCAGCTATCAGAACTATTTGTTACATACCCTGAAGAGACATTTTAAAAGACTCCCGGGAATCAAGTTTGAAAATTAAATACCCAAACTATGTTTATGAAAGTCATTTTGGAGCATTAGGAAAGTAATAATTATTGCAGTTTAAGGTGAAGGTGGGTAAGGAAGCACATACTGTGAAATCTTTTTTGTTTGCGGGGGTCCATTATTCATGGTTCGATAGTTATTGGAGTAAGTATTTCGTTGGGATCATAATTTCGTGCCTTATCTAACCATGAAAATCCACAATGACCAAAAAGGATTTCACTGTAGATAGAAACAATTATGTAGAATGGGACCAATCAGAACCTTGAATATTTGCTTTCAGAATTACCTAAAATTAATTGTTTTAATAGATCTGTGTGAGTGTTGGTGGGGAGATCGATATTTATGAAAAAAACTTGATATGAACAAAACTCTAAAGAACTTCTGACTGGGTTTACAATGCATGTATATCAAACAATATCCTCCAGGCAGATCATATATGACAGTGTTCTGTAGAAATAACATTTATCACTAAGAATTTTATTTCAAAGTTGATTGTAGGGCCGTGTGAATCACACATTTTTGATTCGAATTAAATCTCAACTTGAATCAAGTTTATTAATCAAAATCGAATTGAACCTCAAATCGAATCAGTAGCATCTTGAAGATGACTGATGGGGGTGGGGGTACTATAAACCTGATTTGTTCTGACTGTGGTGGCTCAAGTCTCGACTCATAAAACAATACAACTACATCATCATGGCATGCCTTCGTCGAAGGCATGACTTGATGATGTAGTTGGAATATTACCCCGTAAGGAGTATAGTTCATCATCGACATTGCTTGGAAACCTTAAATTTGCATTTAACAGTAGAGTAGGCCCTAAGGCTGGTGGCGTGAGTGAAGGTGTTATTTATGTTAATGTAGCAGAAGTTACACTCAGTATTTCATTTCAACATTATTTATTTGTGAGACAATGAAGATGATTTATATACCAATCTGTATTCTTATGAAAAAGATTCGAGAGGAAATGAATCAGGCAGGCGATTTCAATCTAACCGAATATCAACTTAAGATTTGAAATCGAATCGAATCAAATCACGAAGCTTTGCAGGGGCCTAGTTGATTGCCCATGTGAAAACAACAAAACTGATTAGGGCTTAACATTTTATTGTGGTGCTTTCAAACGAGTCATTAAAACTTGGAATTTTAGTGCAGCTTGGGCTGGTTGTTTATTGTGTTACAGAACTGGGTTACCATCATCAATATTTAAATGTTTACACTTTGTGTATGAAAAACATATACATAACAGGAAGTGCAAAGACATGAGGTAGCCAAATTTGGAATAATTGGGCAACTTGGTTTATGGTGTGCTGTGTAACAAGATTAATTCACTGTTTTTTGTTTTTCATGGTGGACTGCTTAAAGAATAACGACACCCAAACCTCCCTTGAAGAGCTGTCCTTAGAACATATTCTTTTCTGCGCTTGAAGATTAACAAAATTGAATAACACTGATCTCCATTTGAAAGTTGACTGTACTCACAAGTGCCTTATGTTCTTAAGGTTTTGACTTAAGATAACCAAACATAGAGCACTTTTACCATGTTGTATATCCACGTATCTCATAAATCCCACTGGTAGCATTTTGTATATTCGTGTGTCTAAAAATATCAGTTTAGATCAAATTGATCTTTACTACTCATTTGATTGCAAATGTAAGAAAGCTTTAACCTTGCTATAATTTGAAGAGGTTTCAATCAAGTAAGTGTCACTAAAATTCAGGCATGTTCAACTTGGAATGGTGAGATGGGGAGAGTAAAAGAGAATGTGTGTGAGGTTTCATGAAACAGTTCGCTTCTTTGTGCTGGCAGGTAAAAACAGGTAATGGATGTGTCACATAATTGATAGGAGGCTTCTTTTTTAACCCTTTACCCAACGCAGACGATTTCAAAATTTATTATTTTAAATATCATTTTTTTTAAACTTTTCCAAAAATTTCAACAAAACCATATCATGTGACCCCTTATTGGAACGAGCTCATTCCAACGAGGGGTCACATGATATGGTTTTGTTAAATTTTTTTGAAAAATAATATTTTTTTCAGCTGCTGAATTTGCATATTACGCGGGCAGATGTGGGCGATTCGTTGGGTAAGGGTTAATAAATAAGGCAAATTAACCCTTTACCTAATGAATCGCCGCATCTGCTCATGTAATTTTCAAAGTAAGCAGTTGAAAAAAAAATCATTTTCAAAACATTTCACCAAAACAATATTATGTGATTCCGTCATTGGAATTAGCTCGCTGAACTCATTCCAATGAGGGGTCACATGAAATGGTTTTGTTGAAATGTTTTGAAAAAACCTAAAATACAATGATTAAAAGAATAAATTTTGATATCGAGTGCATTGAGTAAAGGGTTGACGAACGGCTGAATATATATTACCACATGACTGTGAAAAGGAAACAATAGTTACATCCTCATTTCCTTTCATTCTTATATTTTTGCAGGTCAGTTATTGAGCCTGTCAGAAATACAAAATTTCGACAGACTGATCATTTTCATCTCTCTCATGCAACAAGTTTAGACATAAATCGGAAATGTTTAACCTGTCAGAGTGTGCTGAAATCAAGTTTGCAGTATGAAGTGAAATATGATAAACTTGTAATTGGTGTGGGTGCCCTTAGCAACACATTTAATGTGCCAGGTGTTAAAGAATATGCATTCTTCCTCAAAGTAAGTATAAGCTAGCAGGTGCCATATGGAAACAGAGTAGTGATGAAGGATGAACTATTTTGTCATCAGTATGTTAAAGTCAAAAGAGTATTAAACGGTCATCTGGATATCCCTATTGATTATATTATTTATGACCAAGCCTGTAAATAAGCAGACTGTCATCTGCAAAATGTGGACCTCAGTCTGAATTAAGGTCTCAAGCCAAAACAGAAAGATTACCTAGAGGATAAATTGGCCCACTGTATGAGATAGCATCAGCAAATTCACCCTCTGGGGACCCCATTTTGCAAATGCCAGGTTGCTTAGTCAATATCCTTCTAGTTTTATGCTGATCACATGCTATATTTCACTCTGTGAGTCTAACAAGGCACCATCTGCAATGTCAACGCATTGCAGATGGTACCTTGTTGCTCTTGAGGGACGATTTATTTTTGTCACACTGACTCAAGTCGAGTCATCTATTATATTGCCAAAGCTTTTTGTAAGTAAATGGAGACTGGGACCAACCCTGTTATATCAATGATGGTGGTTTGAAGGGATCCCCTGCCTTCCTAGTAAAAAGGCTGCCTTTGTCAAACAAATTACATCTGTCCACTTTGTCAAACAATTTACATCTGCCCAGCAATATTTACAAAATTGCCAATCCTCTTATATTTTTTTTGTCCATCTAAAACACAGCTTACACTGAAAATAGTTAAAATACCAAGGTGTAAACAAATTCACTGCTTGAAATTTTATTTTAATATCAGTGTGCAGATGATTAAATTTTATTATCTCATTTTTAAGGCAAATTGTAACTTATCCCATGTTGAAGCAAAATTAAGCTCATTCCAATCAGTAGCCATAAACTAAGGTGTGGAGGAGAAAAACCGAAATTATTTTGTCATTTATGAATAAAACATTGATACCATTACTTTTATTTTCTATTAGGTAAATGATTGAATAATTTTCCAAAACAGTAGCCTTCTTAACTCCCAGTTCTTCAGTAGTATAAACAGAGGGTCTCCAGCGAGTCTCCAATTTAAAGTGAACTTTACAAAACAGGTTCGGTAAATTAGGTTCGTGTTTTTGGCAACAATGGTTCAAAACTCAAAAGCTGTTCCGTCTTGATATGTTGCATGTGAAATGTAAACAGATGACCATAGGTCAGCATTCAACATTCATACTTGAATATATATAATAGGTTGTCACCACTCTGGGAAGGAGAGGAAGTGTTGGTGTTGCGAAATGGTGTTTGGAAGTCTTGCTGATGTCTGTCTGGGCCATATATCAACTCTTCCAGAGGACGGGTCTGTTTATGGCCTAGAGCCGAGATCAAACTTAAATACATCATCTTGTGACACTGAAGTGTGGCAATAACCAATTGATCTTACAATAATAGCGAAGACCTCTCTGGGGGATATAACAAAGACATCCATTCATCCATCCATCCAAACTTTGTTTATGGCATAACTTGAACAGTCAATTTCAATTCTTTCTGCTATCGCAACAATGTCTATGTCAAGTTTGATAACCACCGATATCTCTTGAAAATTATGGGTTTTATGGCCCTTTATTATAAAAATATCCTGTAAAACTTTTTTATGGCATAACTTGAACAATAGTAACCAAATTGCAATTCTTTTTGGTATATGTCTCTATAGCAACAATATCTCAAGTCAAGTTCAATGACCAGCGATTTATTGCCCTTTGTTAAAAATTATTGTGTAATGCTTGTTTATGAAATAACTTAAACATTAGTAACCAAATTTCAATTTTTTGGGGGGGTATATATCTCTTTAGGAACATGTCTACCTCAAGTTCAATGACCATTATTATCAGATGAAAATTGTTGGAGTTATTGCCCTTTCTTAAAAAAAAAAGTAAAATAAGAAATTTGGACATTGTGTGAGTTGGGTTAAGGGTTAATTGGAAGTAATCCAAACTTCAGTGCCTGTACTGATATGTCAAATTTTCTGTGATAAAACATCATCCATGTAATTTTTTATGGGTCCTGATTGTGATCGGTTTCGAATATATTTGTTCACAAGGGGATTGGAATCGCTTTGCGATGCTTTTCTTGTTTAAACAAGGAACTATTTTATGATGCACAAACCAAAACACAGTACTGTCGGGAGTGATTTGGCCATTTGAGGAAATACTTTCACATGGATTAAAATAAATGTCATTTTCATTTCAGTTGAGCATAAAACAGTTGATTTCCAAGTACACTTGGCATTGTTATAAATATTAAATCGGTTAGCTTTATTGGCTAAAATTCCCTGTGGGAAATCTGGGAAGTGAAGCAGTGGTTGTGCCAAACAAACTCTGATTTACTGGTAAAATAGGACTAGGAAACTTCTCCAAAATGAGTATAAACAATTGGCTGGACTTGACTTTATATCCATGTTGCAGTCACAATTAGGCATTGGTCAGAAATATGTCACCTTAGACACCAATAAATAAATAAATAATTGACTAAATTAGTACATGTATTACTAAAAACAGTGACCTCAATGTGTACAAACTAAAGTATTTGATTACTTTTGTGTGTAAATACAGCTTTGATAATCTCCCTTCCTCAGTTGGTATGTGCTTGGAGCTACCCTCTATACAAATTTATATTTAGGTATTTTTAGCTGCGACTAGCAGCTCTATAAGTGGCAATGTCGGTCGGTCGGTCTGTCTGTCGGTCTGTCTGTCGGTTGGTCTGTCAGTCTGTCGGTCTGTCTGTGACCAACGAGTTTCAAAACTCAATAACTTTTGAAATACTTGATGGAATGACTTTATATTTGGCATGTAAGTGTATCTTATTGATGTCTAGCCACTGTTCAATGCATGTGTTGTTCCAATATATTTTTCTTGGAGTTATGGCCCCTGATGGACTTAGAATTTTGTGAGATTGCACCACCCGTCGCAGCTACGGCGTCAGTCTAGCGATTTTTACTTGTATTGGAGAAAATATAATTATGCTTATTTAAGACAAAACTGCATACACCCAAGGCTTTACAGGAATGTTTTTGAATGATTAAAGTCTTACTTCTTTTAACTGGTAGAGTGCTGGAAAGCCCATATTAGGGCTTTATTCTGAAGTGCCAATACTGCAATTTAAAGGCTTCATATTCTGTGGATGTGCTTCATATTGTCTTTGAAGTGATATTATTGGTTGAGTTGTGTTAACAACCGAGACCTATGGTTTGGCAGTGGTCGGTGTGCATCGAAGCATCCGGGAGGCCAGGAGTCTGGGCATCCTCGCACTGTTAGCACAATAACCTGAACAAACATTCTCTGATTTGACTAATATTTGCCATACAGGATTTTTGCATTAATACCTCAAGCTAGTTCGAAAACTGGCCCGGGATGATTTTTTGTTACAGAGTTATGGACCTTAATTAGTCAATTTTTATGAATTTTGAGCTCATTAGTGCAATAATTTAACAAACGTTATCCAATTTGACTAATATTTGCCATATTGGTTTTTTGCATTAATATTTCAAGCAAGTTCGAAAGCTGGCCCTGTGGATTTTTCGTTACAGAATTATGGACTTAATTAGTAAATTTTTACGAATTTTGAGCTCGTTTGCACAATAACTTGAACAAACGTTCTCCGATTTGACCAATATTTGCCATACAGGTCATTTGCAACAATATCTCAAGCAAGTTTGAAAACTGGCCTAGCCCAATTTTTTGTTACAGAGTTATGTGCCATAAATAGTCAATTATTATGAATTTTGAGCTCGTTATCACAATAACTTGAACAAACGTTCTCCAATTTGATTAATAGTTGCCATACAGATCTTTTGCAATAATATCTCAAGCAAAAAGTTTGAAAACTGGCCTGGCCTGATCTTTCATTGCAGAGTTATGGACCTTAATTAATTTTTACAAAATTCTGAACTTAGCATTATAACTTGAACAAAGGTTCCAGATTTGACAACCAGCATATGATTGATAACTGGATTATGGACATGCAACACTCTTTGTTTGCCACCACAACTCAACGCCTGCATATCCGAGGCCCACCTCTTGTTTTATCTGTTAGGATTTGCCTTGTTACAATTTACGGGAGGGTGCCTACTGGCACTCTCCCATAAATTTAACAAGGCAACGATGCACAAAGAAATTTTAAGGACCAAAAATAATTTAACACTCTACCAGTTAAAGTATGAGTTTAATGGTAAAAAATGTGTCATCATGTTGTAAACTTTTCTTTGATGACATTAGTTTGCCCCCTGTAAATCTAAGAATTTAACCAAATATATCATCTTTGACAAAGCTCTGTGAACAAAGATATAATTGGCAAAGTTCCCAATTGCATTATGGAAAACTTTGCTGCTGGAAACTATGGAGTTGACATCTGTGTGCAAAGGATTAATTCAGTGATAATTATATTTTCAAATTCAGGAGATTGCTGATGCTCGACAGATACGGAATAGAATTCTAAATAATTTTGAGCTAGCTTTACAGCCTGGTGTATCTAGAGATGAGAGAAAGCGACTGCTACACATAGTAATTGTTGGTGGGGGTCCAACTGGTGTAGAATTTGGAGCTGAATTATATGATTTTGTTGAACAGGTAAAACACAAAGCCATGAAAACATGTTTTGCATGGATTACTTTTTCCACTTTTTTTCTTGATGATCAGTCACTGCTAGTTCTACTAAATTGCAATAATGGCATACTTTTTAACAGATGAACATTGCTTATTTGATAAAAATTTGTTGTCATATTTCATGCCATTTTGTTCCCTTTCATATTTATTTATTGGAGTTTAACGACACTTTTTTAACAGGTAGTGAGTGTCAGCTCGTGTTGGACAGTTTTACGAGTGGAGGAAGCCAGAGTACCTGGAGAGAACCACCGAGCAATGGCGAGAACTGTCAGACTCCCCAATGTACAAACTCCACACAAGCAGGCTTAGCATTGGTTGAAGACAGGTGCACCATCGACATGCAGTATGCCTTAGTACACAGTGCCACAATGCCCCCACATGGGCAATTGGGATTAAGTGACTTGCCCAAGGACACAACGCAGTTATCCCTGATGGGGATGGAACTGTGGACCTCTCTGTTTGAAGTCCAATGCTGTAACCAATGAGCCACTGCACTCCCTTCCCTTTCATAGGAAAATATTTTTTGCTCTCATCTTGGAACTAACTTCTAGAATTGCCTTTGAGACCTGTGTATTTGTTGCCTGGTAGGGCTGCAATGATACATCTCACTCACGATACAATATGTATCGCGATTTTTTTTCACGATACGATTTTTTATGATACCTTACATGCAGTACATTGAGAGTGAAGTATCAGTAATAAAAGGCCCACAAATTGCACAGAGTCCAACTTTCATTTGGCCAGTAACATCTAATTTCTTTTTTAGTGCTTGAGAAAGACAATCAAGTTTCAGCCAATGGACCTCTGGGAGTCTGGGTTCAACTCAGAGGTGAGAGGTCTGTTGCCTCAAACTATGCTTATAATTTAGACAGAGTTGATACTTTACTGAAATACAAATGAACAAGTGGAATCACAGGAGTCTGAAATTCTATCAGTATAGTTATAATTCACTTTCAACGTGATATTTACGTTCCCAACGTAATCCCCTGAAGGGAATTATAAGTTGGAAAAGTACGAAATAGACTTGTTGGGCCTGAAAATGCAACTTCTGACTACATCATGCCAACCTTCTGGAAGTGTATCGTTTGTATCACGATACACATGAAACCATACGATATGCATATCATGTACAAATGTATCGTGATGCATTGAAATTGCGATGAATTGTTGCAGCCCTATTGTCTGGTGTTCACTAAGCTCTTAGCAGTTCCGTGGAATCAAGTTACCTCAATAGCTAATTTGCCAGAGGAAAACATTCCATTAACAGGAATATTTCAAGTAAAGTTTAGTAATTTTCCAATATTTTATACTGTACCAATGACCCAGACTTAGCTGGTGCTAACTCTAAAATATTTAGGGCCAAACGCAAATTTTACCCTCCAATCCCCAAAATTTGCATCTAAAACTGAAAATTACATGTCCTATATGGTCCTCCATACTTTTACTCCACACTTTTACTCCACTGCGCATGCGCAGTGTCAAGGATGTCTCGAAATTGCTGCCAAAAGTCATTCTTTGTTTGGCCCTCAATTCAGTTACAACTGACTGATATTTGTGCTTGTAAATCTCAGTTTAAATGATGCCAGATGCATAATTATTAGAGAAATGGTGGATATATGGTGGAAATAGAAGGTGGAGAGGAAAAAACGGTGGAAACAAATGTTCAGGGCTGTAACTTATAATTATTTTACGAAATTATTTATGTTACCTATTTTCGAGACATGACCTTGTTGTGGTCATTCTTGCTATGAATGTTCCATTGTTTAATCAGTGTTTCCTCTCTCCCTTTCCTTTATTTCCCCCTAGCTATTCTCCCATGCTTTTGGTTTATTTTTGTAATATTTATTACTAAAATTTCTTGGGAGTTTTGGCTTGGTAACAGAATTATTTTCTGTTTTTTCCCCATGTTTACGTCCTCACCCCAGGGGTGTTTAGGCATTTTGGTCTGCATCTACCATCTGATGTTCTACAGTTTCTTCTCTGGAAGCCTCTGTTTTGCATCAGATAGTGTTTAAATTGGTAACTGATTTCGGGCTATGTTTGTTGCAGTGCCTGGAGTCATGTTTCTGGTTTGTTGACACTTTTGCTTATGTTGACATCTGTTACTTCTGACAGTGATTACTTGTCTTCTGCTTAATTTAGTTCATAGCAAGATACATTAATATTGTCCGTAAGTGTTACATTAATTTTTCAAGATCATTAAAAAATTTTGTCCACACTTAGGCTTTTTTTGGGACCTTGGGCTCAAGGTTGCCATTGGGAACTTGGGCTCTTCTGAAAATTTTTTCAAAAATTTTTTTTTGGGGAAAATTATTTTCTTTTGAAATGTTATAATGAATTATAATATATATGTATATTTATTTCAAGGGCTAGTGCGAGTAATATGACAGTGAATATTTTTTCTGGTTGGAAAAAATATTCTTCATTCGTAATGCGGGGATATCTTCCTCTAATTCACAAGTTTATTGTGTTTCTTATAGTCAATGTAGTCGCCTTAATTCTTGCTCTGTGTGTGTGTTGATTGATTTGACATCGTTGGAGACGGGTGTCACGGTATTTTATTAGCAGTGAGAGGTCCATTACGGTCCTCTCTCCGTAGGGTCACTATATACTATCAGTTTCTTTTTCAGAATTCAGAGTGATGTTTCCGTGATGTCTTCAATAAGTGTGTCTCCGTCGTTGCAATAGTAGGGCTAGCGGGAAGTGCTCAAGGTATTACGACAATTGCTGGGAGTTAGCTAGTTCTACCGAAGGCATTGTCACCCACTAGTCTGCCCGGTGTTGCGTCCATTCACCAGGAAAGAATGGTACAGCACCCGGGTTAGTCCGTTGTGGTCCAGGGAAGCAGATTGGGTGATGCGAGCACTATAAAACTTCAGATGTGCACACCCAGCAACGACGGATCCGAGGATAGTAAGGAGGAAGCCTGTCCATCCGGTAGCTAGCTCGTCCAGGTCTCCCAGACCGCGAGTGAGCGAGGCCCCCCTCTCTCTTGCATCAACATCTGCGCCGCGATGTTGTTGTATGTTGTTCGCTTAGTCGGAGCTTACGTCCACTCCTCCTGCTCGGGACGCTCCATCGCATGACAGTCCGACGCGGCTGCTATCTTGGCTTCCTCATCCGCGTCAACGCACATGACCGCACCTTGGCTATGTGACCACAGATTTCCAGGGGACGTTCGCATATTATATAATGCAGGACTGAACGTCCCTGGTGCTCCTGCTTTGCCGACCAAGGAATACTCGTCGATCAGGTCACTCCATCTGCTAGCCAAGGATACGAGACCTTTCCAGTCGGGACGTTCGCATATTATATAAATGCAGGAATGAACGTCCCAGGAGCTTCCAGCGGATATTTCACGTAGGACCGCGGCTCCACAGGTCTCATAGGGGAACATGAACTAGGAATTGTTACCGTGAAGTCTTTGTAAGTGTGCTTCCGTTGTCACAGTCAAATCAAGAGCTAGCAGTAAAGTGCTCATATAGATACGTCAATTGCCTAAGAGGTCCCAAGTAGGATCGACGGCATTGGCGTCCGCTAGCTCACCTGGTGTCGCGACCATTCACCGAATGGCTCGGCACCAGGGTCCGTCTGTTGCGGTCCAGGAAGGAGATTTGGGTGATGCGAGCACTATAATATACAATGTGCACACCCGGTGACGACGGATACGAGGATGGTACGGAGGAAGCCTATTAGTCCGGTTCCTAGCTCGTCCAGGTCCATCAGGCTGCGAGCGAGAGAGGTTCCTCTCTCGTATTACAACATCTGGGCCCAGATGTTGTGGTACAAAACGTTGCTCAGTCGGAGCATACATCCACCGCTCGGGACGCTCCGTTATATAGACAGTCCGGAGAGACTGCTCTTTCGGCTTCCTCATCCTCACGGCAGCACTCGCGACCACACCTTGGCTACGTGACCTGTGATATTCAACAACATCGCCGACCAAGGATTATACGGCGACCAGGTCATGCCATCCGGTAGCCAAGGATACGAGGCCTTCATACTCCGGACGTTCACATATTAGATGTATGCAAGAGTGAACATCCAAGGAGCTTCCAGCGGCTAAATCCGATAAGGCCGCAGCTCCACAGGCCTCTGTTACGGACATGCTATCGCAGATAGCACAATTATCGCAGCATCCCTGCAACCGACAGTAACTCTGTCGGATCAGGAATTATCCGAGGAAACTGGGTTGGTACGTTCCGCTGCAGGTTCAGACACGGACGACCCAGAATTACAAGTGGTCTGACAGGATGGCGAAAGGGATACGGATGAGTTGTATTTTCCCCTTTCGGAACAACATAATTGCCGTAGAGTGCATCCGGCATTGTCATCTGACGTTGTTCCTCCGGACCAAAATGCTGGGTTGCCGGATAAGAGACTGATAGCGCCACTGGACACAGAATTTTTAATCGGTTTAGGGACATCATCCCTCAGTTTCCGACATAGTCCAGATATGTCTCACGGACATTGATCTGTTGAATGACGCTATATTATTTAATTTGCTACCTAATGGGCAGGTCAGGTTTCTTATCGGCAATATGCTCTACATCTGCCTTTCATCAATTCAGTGAATGTTTTGAAATAACAGGACAGAGCATTCTGAGAGTTCTCTGCGTCTAGACGACCAGGTTAGGACCTAGTATTGTTTTTTTACTGTCGTCTATGTCAATTCCAACCACGATGTTGGAAATAACAATATCAGCTTAGACGCATCATCGTACGCAGATCATCTTACCAGAACGTTATCATTACGACGCAAACAAAAAGAATTCTAGGATGCTCAATCTCCTTAAGAGTTCTTTCAAGAGCCTCACGTAAAACTCCGTCCTTTAGTGGCAATATGGAGTTGGTTAGACGTGACGCGGCCCTGGCTACATCCACGTGTGTAGATAGTAAGGTGAAAAACTCTCTCAGAGTCGCTCCGGTCTCCGGAGAATTTTCTTCGACGGCAAGCTTTCCGCACTCTATGATCAGTTAATTAAGAAAGCTTTAGACTCTCTGCTATTAAAATTTGCTTCCATATAGTCGGATTCAGCAGAGAGGAGTAGGACAGGCACTTCTGGGATGAATGCATCCAAGGGAAGTTCCTATAAAGGTTCCTATGCGTTCTCCATGTCTTATTCTAGAGACCGTCAGGGTAGCAACTCATATACGGGCCGTAATTACGGTCAAATGTCCCTAGGTCGACGGGGCGAGGTGTGGACCGTGGAGGACATGGCTTCTCCTTCCACAAGCCACGCAGAACCAGGAGGTAATGGTTTTAACCTCTATCGTGTACTCGTAAGCGGTAGACTGTCAAGTTTCTCAATTATTTGGGAATAAATTACGGACGTCCCTTGTATTCAAGGGGTGATTTCGAAAGGACTAAATTGTTCCTTAAACGAAATCCTCTGTCAACTCGGAGTCCAAGATGGACTCAGCTTCCGCCAAGTCAGTAGGATAGAGGCTCGCTTCCATCAGAAATTTAGTCTCTTCTGGAATGATCGTGATGGAGATCGTAGAAATCCAGGAATTTCCAGGTTTCTACAACCATCCTTTTCTGGTTCCAAAAACCAGACGGCTCGTTCCGTTCACTTATTATTCAGAACTGGATAAACAAGCTGATCGTGGCTCCAAGTTTATATATGGAGTCCACCCGATCGGTCAGAGCGAGTATTCGGGTTTACGATTATGCTACATGCATAGATCTCAAGATGCGTACTTTCACGCCATGGTACATCAGGCGTCAGAAAGTATCTTCGCTTCCTTATCATAGGAGTCGTATATCAGTTCCAAGCAATATGCTTCGGTCTGAATCTAGCCCCCTGGGCCTTCACTCGAATAACTGACTCGGTAATGACTCATTTCCGAACTTATTTGTCTGCGATAACGTCGGCCTACCTGGACGACATTCATACAGGTACGGCAATGAGTTAACGCTTCAGAACTATATGCAGAATCTGCTTCTATTGCTCCGACGTCTCGGTTTCTTAAGTAAACGAGGAGAAGTCGGATCTGGTATCATCCAAGTCATTCACCCACTGGGGGATGAGCTTCGTAATGCTCAACTTTTTCGTTCGTCTGCCGTTGCCCAGAACGAAATTATTCAGTTGTTATGCTCACTATTGTCTTCGCTCAGACAAAGTCTCTGCGCGAGATCTTTAGAGTCTGATATGTTTAGGCGGGACTGCCGCAATTTTATTCCAATGGGGTGGTTACACATTTGTTCTCTCCAAATTTCTTCAATTCAGTATTGGAGGGTGAAGATTCTTTCGCTCGATACGGACATCGTCTTGTCAAATCAAGTGAATAAGAGATTCAGACTTGGGAAAGTTTTTCTGGGCTTAACTCATGTAGTTCCACTGCAACTGCCGGATCCGAGTTTTACAGTCTTGACGGATGCCAGTAAACAGGTTGGGTCGTTTTCATTGAGCCCAACGGATTGAAGTGCCAGGGTCTTTTGATTCCGTGGTTCCTTATCAAGCACTCAAACATCAAGTATGATGTCATTTTGGCTTACTCTACGTTATTGGATAACGTAATTCAGAATGTTCATATGCTAATTCTGTCCGACAACTCGACGGTATTAGTGTATTTTCGGAATTATGGAGGCACTCATTCCATCCTGTTATTCATGTTAACGTAATGAATCTTTTGGTTGCTACTAGAACATCAAGTTCTCCTATCAGTCTGTCATCTTCCGGGTCGTCCGAGCATATTAGCAGACTCCCTTCGTGGAGGGGCCATTTGTTGCTGCCAGAATCGGCTTTCAACAAAGAAGTTTTCAATCAGATTGCTACCAAGCCGAGCGGCCAATGATCGACTTATTCACGACGCATCTCAACAATCAGTTGCAGACGTATGTGTCATTAGGTTTGGATCTTCGAGCATTTGCAATAAACGCTCTATCGATCTTGTTAGACAGAATAATAAGACATGCGTATCTTCCACGGCTGTTGATTCAGCAGATTTTGCTCTAGTGTAATTATTCAATGCAAATTCTGTTGGTAGCTTCTCTAGCTCCACAAAGGCTGTGGACTAATTTACTCAGGTGTCTGTTGTGGGACATGCCGTGGAAGCTTCCTCCACATTTCGGTCCATTCTATGGTCAGATGGATTCACTCTACAGTCAATTCTGCTTATGATTATATCTTTATTCAGCAGTCTGTGTTTTAGTTTAAGCTCATGAAGTAAAAGTTCTTCTACTTCATGGGCTTAAGCTATTAATATTGTTATTACAGATTTAATGAGGGCTGCATATTAGTGTTAGCCCTCCATTTTCACGATTTTGTATCTGAGAATATTGAGTCCTTTTTTGCAGATCTACATTGTTTAGGTCCGCTATTTTTGACTCAGAATGTTGTATACTAAACAGTGGCAACTATGTGTGTATAGGCTTTCGGTTCCGGCAGTGACTCTGTCCTGCTGCCCACTTTGCTCTGGAGTATTTGATCCAGGGCAAGGGAAAAGGGGGGGGGGGGGGGGTTCCCTTAGGTCACCTGCGTTATAGTGTAAAGCAAGGGAATACCTCCCTTGGACTTAGTATTTCCGTGTCGGTTCCAATATGTTTTTAGGGTTAAGCCTATGTTTACTCTTCTGCGTAATATTTTTTAAGTGTTGATTGGTGTGAAACATTAGTATATATCACGTGATAAATTGAGCGTTAATATACAATCCTCGTACACTTTTCAATGAGTATATAGAGTCTCATTTCTCTAGACTCCTGTATTTATTGGCTTTCCTTAAAAAATATTAGTATAAAGGATTATACTAGATGTTTATAGAGATCATTGATGTTATTGTGCTCAATTACAGAATAGTATTGTGTCTTTCTTTTTTGTTACAAATAAGAAAGATACATGTAAGACTATCTCTCCTTTTCTCCTTAAGGGGATATGTCTGTTATAGGTAATTGAGTCTATTGGATTTTCCTTATGTCCTAGGCCCTCCAACCTTTTTACTATTCAGCTAAGTCTGGGTCATTGGTACAGTATAAAAATGTTAAACAATTTATAGTAATTTATATATTTTTAGCTCAACTTTGACGAAGTCAAATTTGAGCTATTGTCATGGCCCGTCGTCCGTCTGTCCGTACGTCAACAATTGGCTATGGCTCGGGCTAGAGGTCGTATTTATGAACCGATCTTTACGAAACTTCTTGTGTACCTTTGTTATGACCCTGGGACGGGAACGAGTGTTTTTAGGTGTGGTCCAAAATTCAAGATGGCTGCCAGCGGCCATTTTGTACCGATGATACAAAAATCAGTTTTTTGTACAGAACTTCTGTATGAAAGTTCTGATTTGAATAAAGTTTTGTATAAATGTTTAGTACCATGGGATACATCACATATAATACGGATTTTTTTCTCGTGCGTAAATTATGCAAATTAGACTGACTTTGATTTATTTAGTGTTACTTTCAGAGCTGTAAGTGCCAAGCTGCTATGGCTCGGGCTAGAGGCCGTATTTATGAACCAATCTTTACGAAACTTCTTGGGTACCTTTGTTATGACCGTGGGATGAGAATGAGTGTTTTTGGGTGCAGTCCGAAATTCAAGATGGCTGCCAGCAGCCATTTTGTACCGACGATGCAGAAATTTTTTTTTTGTACAGAACTTCCATATGAAAGCTCTGATTTGAATAATTTTTCGTATGAATGTTTAGTACCATGAGATACATTACATATCATATGGGTTTTTTTCTCATGCTTATATTATGCAAATTAGACTAACTTTGATTCATTTAGTGTTACTTTCAGCACTGTAAGTGCAAATCCCTATACGGCTCGGGCTAGAGGCCGTATTTATGAACCGATCTTTACGAAACATCATGGGTACCTTTGTTATCACTGTGAGACGAGAACGATTGTTTTGGGGTCTGGTCGGAAATTCAAGATGGCCACTGGCAGCCATTTTGTACAGAATTAGGTCCAATCAGATTTTTGCGCAGAACTTCCATATGAAAGCTCTGATTTGAATAATTTTTTGTGTGAATGTTTAGTACCATGGGATACATCACATATAATACGGGATTTTTTCTCGTGCATAAATTATGCCAATTCGACTAACTTTGATCTATTTGGTGTTACTTTCAGCACTGTAACTGCAAATGCCAATACGGCTCGGGCTAGAGGTTGTATTTATGAACTGATCTTTACGAAACTTCTTGAGCACCTTTGTTAAAACCGTGGGATGAGAACGAGTGGTTTTGGGTGCGGTCCAAAATTCAAGATGGCCACCAGCAGCCATTTTGTATTTTAGTTAGTGCAATCAGTTTTTTGTACAGAACTTCTGTATGAAAGTTCTGATTTGAATAAATTTTTGTATGAATGTTTAGTAACATGGAATACATCACATATAATATGGGTTTTTTCTTGTATTTATGAACCGATTTTCACGAAACTTCTTGGGTACCTTTGTTATCACCTTGGGACGAGAACGAGTGTTTCTGGGTGCGGTCCAAAATTCAAGATGGTTGCCAGTGGCCATTTTGTACCGAAATTAGGTCCAATCAGTTTTTTGTACACAACTTCTATACGGCTCAGGCTAGAGGCTGTATTTATGAACCGATCTTTACAATACTTTACATGTACCTTTGTTATCAGGTCATTACCTAGATGTTTGTCATTGCTGTGTCATATACTATACATGTACATGTCTTAAACAAGTTGAGCTACAGTGTCATTGACACTTTCATTTATACTTACCAATGACCCAGACAGGGATGGCCCTCCCATGAGTTGGGAACTTATTCCTCCCCGCTGAGTACATAACACTTACCAGGCACTGGTTGTAAGAATGACTTTTGGCGGCAATTTCGAGACCTCCTTGACACTGCGCATGCGCAGTGGAGTAAAAGTATGGAGGACCATATAGGACATGTAATTTTCGGTTTTAGATGCAAATTTTGGGGATTGGGGGGTAAAATTTGCGTTTGGCCCTAAATATTTTAGAGTTAGCACCAGCTAAGTCTGGGTCATTGGTAAGTATAAAATATATAAATGACTATAAATTTTTTAACTTTTTGGTGATAAATTGTGTTGGACTCTCTTAAACAAGACACAATAGATTGGCATTAACTCCTAACCAGCTGAGTATTTTCAAAATATTTTCCCTCAAATCTAGTCGTGGCTGCTATGAAGCAGCCATGACTGGATTTGATGGAAAATTCATCTAAATTTTACTCTTGAAAACATTGGTCAAAAAGTCAGTTTAGTGTACAGGGGGATAATATGGTTAAATGTACCAAAATTATGATTATTTTAGAGGCAGGTCATTTCCCGTCCTGGGCAGGAATATCTGCCAGCAGCATTTAAGATGTTAATGGAACTACTGAGGCCAAAGAGATTTGTAAACCTGGGAAATTGATGGAATTGTAAGATTTAACCTGTTACCTAATGAATTTGCCACATCCACCCACTTAATTTATGAATTGAGCAGTTGATCAAAAGTTATTTTTAAAGACATTTCAACAAAACTTTATCATTCGATCACATCATTAGAGGGTTCACATGATATGTATGGTTTTGGTGTAATTTTCTAAAAATTAAAAAAAAATAATTAAAATAACAAATTTGGGGTAAAGGGTTGAGATTATTATTTAATCCCCACTTCAAAGAAGTGGATGCTATATTGTTGTCACTGGTTTGAAAAAGGACCATTTCGTTTAAATGATTAATGTTCATTTCCCCATTCTGTGATTAAAAGCCCATTGATTTCAAAATTAGTGCTGATGGGTAACTATTTATTTATTTATTTATTGGTGTTTAAGGTCACATACTTATGCACAATGGCTAATCGTGACCGTGACAGTTTTACGGGTGGAGGAAGCCGGAGTACCCGGAGAGAACCACCGAGCAACGACGAGCAGCTGTCAGCTCTCCAACATCGTAACTCTGAACTCTGCACCTCAGCACAGGCAGGGTTAGATTGGTTGAAGACATGCGCACCATCGACGTGCAGTACGCCTCGGTACACAGCGTCATCGTGCCCCCATGTAGGCAATCGGGGTGAAGTGTCTTGCCCAAGGACACAACGCGGTTGCCGCAGGTGGGATTCGAACCGAGGACCTCTCGGCTTGTAGCCTGCACCTCTACCAACTGAGCCACCGCGCCCCCCTGATGGGTAACTAATAAAAATGTTATTACAGTAGAACCTTTCTTGAGAGACTGCCCTTTGGATCACACAAAAGTGGTCTCTCAAGACAGGTGGTCTCTCATAACAAGTTTCAGGTTTTCTCAAGTCAGTGAATAACCAACCACAAAATTCAGAAATGGAGAAGAATGGATTTTTGTAATTACTTTGTAGTTGTTCTTTTTATGAAGTTTTCGTAACAAATTGAAATGGACTGTTATAAAAATTATAAAAATAAATTAGTGTTGAAAATCTTCATTGAAGATTTTCAACACTAATTTATTTTTATAATTTTTATAACAATCCATTTCAATTTGTTACAAAAAGATATTTTTATACTGTACCAATGACCCAGACTTAGCTGGTGCTAACTCTAAAAAATCCAGGGCCAAACACAAATTTTGCCCCCCAATCCCCAAAATTTGCATCTAAAACCAAAAGAAATCATGTCCTAAAGGACCTCCATACTTTGCCCTTACTGCGCATGCGCAGTGTCAAGGACGTTCCGAAATTGGCCCCAATTATCATTCTCTGTTTGGCCCTTCATCAGTCAACATCTCACTGATCTTTGTGCTTGTAAATCTCAGTTTAAAGGATGCCAGACACGTAATTATTGGAGAAATGGTGATTCTAAGGAGGATATAGAAGGAGGAGAGGAAAAAGGAGTGACAAAAAATAATCAGGGCTGTACTTAAAATTTTTTATGAAATTATGTTAAGTTGCCTATTTTCGAGGCATGGGCCTCTTGTTGTCATTCTTGCTATAAAGTTGCACTGCTTATTCAGTGTTTCCTCTCCCCTGGTCTTCTAAGTCCCCCCCTTGCTATTCTCCCATGCTTTTGGCATATTTTTGAGAAAGATCATTTCTAAATTCTCTTGGGAGAGTTGGCTTGGTTACAGAATGTATTCTGTTATTTTCCCCATAGTTACGTTTTCACCCATGGGTGTATAAACGTTGTGTTCTGCATCTTCCATCTGATGTTCTGCAGATTCTCCCCTGGGAGTCTCTGTCTTGCATCAGATAAAGTGTAATTTTGATGACTGATTTCGGGCCAGTTTTGTCAGTGCCTGGAGTCATGTTTTCTGGTGTTTTTACACTGTTTGTTTACATTGGCAACAGTCTCTTTTGAGGGGGGCTATTTGCCTTTGGAGTAGTTTATCTCATTATAAGATACATTATTATTATCCGTAAGTGTTGCATTAATTATTTAATATAATTTTATAATTTTTGACCACACTTAGCCTTGGGATCCATTGGGGCTCAACGTTACTTTTCAGAAACTTGGGCTTCGCTGAAAAAATATTTTTCAAAAATTATTTTGATTTTCAATTGTTTTTTCATTATTAATGGATCATGTTATTATGTATCTTTGTGTTAGGGGTTTGTGCGAGTAACTAGGACTTGTTGACTTTTCACAATGAAGGGATATTGTTCAAATTGTAATGAGAAGAAATCTTCCTCTGACTTTCATGATCATTGTATTAATTGTAGTCAGTGTTCTCGCACTAATCCCTGTTCTATATGTCAATATTGGGATGACAAACATTGGAAACGTGTGTCACGATATGTTGTTAGTGGAGAAAGGGCTATGCCGGCTCTTTCTCCGCAGGGTCACTCTACTCTATCAGTTTCTATTTCAGAGGAACAAGAACAGGGTGATGTTTCCATGTTATCTTCCGCAAGTGCGCTTCCGTCGTCACAAATGAATACAGAGCTAGCGGCAAAAGTGCTCATGGAGATAAGACAAATGTCGTCCGCTAGCTCGCCCGGTGTTGCGTCCATTCACTGAATGGTTCGGCAGCCAGGTTCATCCGATGCGGTCCAGGAGGAAATGTTGGGTGATGCGAGCAAGACCGCGAGCGAGCGAGAGAGGCCCCTCTCTCGGACAACAACATCTGGGACCAGATGTTGTGGTACAAAATGTGTCGCAAGCGGAGCACACGTCCGTCACTCGGGACGCTCCGTTGTATAGGCAGTCCGCGGAGACTGCTCAGGCTTCTTCCTCTCATCAGCGCACACGACCGCAACTTGGCTACGTGACCGCCGATATTTTACCAGCTTCGGGATTCTTCGGCGACCAGGTCACGCCATCCGGTAGCCAGGGACACGAGGCCGGTGGACTCCGGACGTTCGCATAGGAAGAGTATGCGGGAGTCACCAGATGCGGAGCTGCCCTCGGCGAAGCAGCGAAAGACTGCGCCTCCGCAGGCCTCGATGTCGGACGTGCTTGTGCAAATAGCACAACTTATCGCAGCATCCCAGCAACCGACAGAAACGGTGTCGGATCGGGAATTATCCGACGGCGCTGGGTCGGTACGCTCCACCGAAGCATCGGGGGCGGACGACCGGGAGCATCATGAGGTCCGACCGGATGGTGAAAGGGATACGGATGACTTGGAGCTATCCCTTTCGGAACAACATAAAGCTGCTGTGGACTTCATCCGGCACTTTCTTCCTCAAGTTGTTCCGTCGGGCCAGACTGCTGCGGTCCCGGACAAGAGAATTATAGCGTCATTGGACTCTGATTTCTTTGAGCAGTTCAGGGACATCGCTCCCGAGTTTCCGTCTCAGTCCAATAATGTTGCAAGAACATTTGAATTATTGAACGACGCTATATTCAAACTTGCTTCCAAAACAGGAAAAGCAGGTTTCTTGTCTGCCAATACTCTCAACCTGCCTTTCATTAATGCAAGGAATAAATTCGATACGGCAGGACAGGGTATCCCGAGAGTTCCTCTGCGTATGGACGACGAGGCGGAAGACTTAGAATTATCATTACCGCCGTCGGCGTCTATTCCAACCGCGGTGTTGGAGACAACTATTTCGTCTAACAGAGCCAGTTTAGATGCTTTATCTTACGCAGACCACCTTACTAAGGCGTTATCACTGCGTCTTCAAGGGAAAGAATTCCAGGATATACAATCCTCTTTAAGACTTCTTTCAAGGGCAGTAGCTTATTCCACGTGTAACTCCGCCCTTTCAGTGGCAAACCTGGAGTTGGTTAGACGTGACGCAGCCCTAGCTACATCCACACTCGTGGATAGTAAGGTGAAGAACTCTCTCAGAGTCGCTTCGGTCTCCAGAGAACTTCTCTTCGACGGCAAGCTTTCTGCAATTTACGATAAAATTACTAAGAAAGCTTCGGATTCTCTGCTGTTCAAATCTGCTTCTAAGAAGTCAGACACGGCAGATAAGAGTAAGACAGGCACTTCTGGGTCTAATGCGCCCAAGAGAGGTTCCTATAGAGGTTCCGATGCGTCCTCTTGGTCTTATTCAAGAGACCGTCAAGGCAGCGACTCACGTTCGGGACGTCCTTCGGGCTGGGACAACCGGTCAGACGCCCCGAGGTCGACAGGACAAGGTGCGGGTCGTGGAGGACGTGGTTTCTCCTACCGCAGGCCTCGCAGGTCCAGGAGGTGATGGCTTCAACCTCTATCGCGTGCCGGTTGGCGGAAGGTTGTCAAGTTTTTCACAAGAGTGGGCGTCGATTACGGACGACCCTTGGGTGAGAGGGGTGATTTCGGAAGGTCTAAAGATATCCTTCAAACGAAAGCCTCCATTAACTCGAAGTCCAAAATGGACTCAACTTCCGTCAAATCTGCAGAAAAGAGATGCTCTGTTATCAGAGGTGCAGTCTCTTTTAATGAAGAACGCGGTAGAGGTCGTAGAAAACCAGGAGACACCGGGATTCTACAGCCATCTGTTACTGGTTCCGAAACCAGACGGCTCGTTCCGTCCAGTCATAGATTTGAGCTGGATAAACAAGCTGATCGTCGCTCAAAACTTTTATATGGAGACGATTCGATCGGTCAGAGCGAGTATTCGGGTGAACGATTATGCAACAAGCATAGATCTCAAAGATGCGTACTTTCACGTCATGGTACATCCGACATTCAGAAAGTATCTACGCTTCGCAGTCCTAGGGGTGGTGTATCAATTCCGGGCGATGTGCTTCGGATTGAATCTAGCACCCTGGGCTTTCACTCGGGTAATGAACTCGGTAATGATGTATTTCCGAGCTCATTCGTCTGCGGTAATGTCGGCCTACCTGGACGACATTCTTCAGAGGTACGGCAACGAGTTAACGCTTCAGAACGATGTGCAGAATCTGCTTCTATTGCTCCGACGTCTCGGTTTTATAATAAACGAGGAGAAGTCGGATCTGGTGCCGTCCAAGTCATTCACACATCTGGGAATGAGCTTCGAGACGCACAACAATCTCGTTCGTCTGCCGTTAACCAGAGCGAAATTAGTCAGTTGTTACGCTCGCTATTGTCTGCACGCAGACAAAGTCACAGCGAGGGAGTTTATGAGACTGATAGGTCTGTGCGGAGCTGCTGCGGATCTCATTCCGATGGGGCAGTTACGCACGCGTCCTCTCCAAATTTTCTTGACTCAGAATTGGAGTGTGAAAATTCATTCGCTCGACATAGACGTTCTCTTGTCAGATCAAGTGAAACGAGAGATTCAGACTTGGGCAAACATTCAGTGGTTAACTCAGGGAGTTCCGCTGCAGTTGCCGGATCCAAGTTTTACCATTATGACGGATGCCAGTCAAACAGGTTGGGGTGCATCATTGATCCCAACGGATTCGAGATGCCAGGGTCTTTGGGATCCGCAATTCCTGGGCAAGCACATAAACATCAAGGAAATGATGTCAATTTGGCTTGCGTTACGTCATTGGATGGACATTATTCACAATGCTCATGTCCAAATCCTATCCGACAATACGACAGTAGTGGCGTATATACGGAATCAGGGAGGAGGCACTCATTCAATTCCGTTGTTCAATCTAACGGAAAGAATCCTTCTGTTTGCTCTAGAACATCAGGTTCTTCTTTCGG
Source organism: Pictodentalium vernedei (assembly GCA_031216915.1). Lineage (NCBI taxonomy): Eukaryota > Metazoa > Mollusca > Scaphopoda > Dentaliida > Dentaliidae > Pictodentalium > Pictodentalium vernedei. The sequence goes on from CM062294.1 coordinate 89,820,148, forward strand.
TCCATCATATACCGGGTCATCTGAACGTACTAGCAGACTCCCTTTCACGAAAGGGTCGCTTGTTGCCGTCGGAGTGGACTCTCAACAAACAAGTATTCAATCAGATTTGCTACCAATGGGAACGGCCAATGATAGACTTATTTGCGACACATCTCAACAATCAGTTGCAGACGTATGTGTCTCCGTGTCCGGATCCAAGAGCATTTGCAGTAGACGCTCTGTCGATCCCTTGGGACGGAATGATAGGATATGCGTATCCTCCAGCGCTGTTAATTCAGCAAGTATTGCTAAAGATAAAACAATCTCATTGCAAGATTCTGTTGGTAGCATCTCTGTCTCCACAGAGACCGTGGATAAATCTACTCAGGTGTCTGTTGTGGGACCTACCGCGAAAGCTTCCTCCACAGGAGGATCTTCTTTCGCAGGGGAAATCGCGTCAACTCCATCACAACCCGCAAGGTCTCAACCTTCACGTTTTTCCTTTGTGCGGTCCTTCTTGCATGGCAAGCACTTTACAGGATGAGCAGTGGACGCGATTTCTAACTGTAGGAGGACCTCCTCTTCGCTAAACTATGCGGCTAAGTGGAAGGTTTTTCGTCGTTGGTGTAGGGATCATTCTGTTGATATTTTTGATCCCTCCATACCAGACATTGCAAACTTTCTAGTATACTTGTTTGACGAAATCAAACTGCAGCCTGTTACTATTAAGGGTTATAGGTCTATGTTATCTGATACCTATGCACATCATGATAGTTTACAAATTGGATCTAATGTCTCTTTATCTAAGTTAGTAAGAAACTTCTTGATAAATAGACCCAGAACTCTTAGGTTAATTCCTAAGTGGAATTTAGCTTGGGTTCTTCTTAAACTGAAGGAAAAGCCATTTGAACCTCTTGGGACAGTAGATTTCAAATTCTTGTCTTATAAGACAGCTTTTCTCTTAGCTTTCTCTTCTGCTAGAAGAGTCAGTGAGCTTCATGCACTGTCGGTGGATGATTCTCACTATCGTAGTGTCGGGAACACTATCACCTTCACTACTAATGTGGGATTTTTAGCTAAGAATCAGGCTCCTAATAAATATCCAGAACCTATTGTTATTAAGGCTCTTCCGTCTTCAGACGGGCGTAGGCCTTTACTCTGTCCTGTTAGAGCGTTATGTATTTATAAACAGAGATCTCAGTTTATCAGAAAGGGACGAAAACGTTTCTTTCTGTCTCTGATGCCTAATAGAAAGGACATTTCGGTCCATTCTATTGCTAGATGGATTCAGTTAACTATCCGTACTGCTTATGAAAATTTATCTTCTTCTCAGCAGTCTGTGCTTAAGATTTCGGCTCATGAAGTAAGAGCTCTTGCTACTTCTTGGGCTTACGCTAATAGTATTGCTATTACAGATTTAATGAAGGCTGCTTATTGGTCTCAGCCATCCACATTCACGAATTTTTATCTCAGAAATATTGAGTCCATTTCTGGAGACCTGCATTGTTTAGGTCCGTTATCTGTTACTCAGAATGTCGTCCACTAAACAGTTGCAACTATAGTTATGCAGGCTTTCTGTTCCGGCAGTGACTCCGTCCGGCTGCCCTCTTTGCTCTGGGCTATTTGACCCAGGGCGAGGGGAAGGGGGGGGGGGGGGAGGGTGTTCCCTTAGGTCACCTGCTTTATAGTGAAAAGCAAGGGAATGCCTCCTCCGAAGTCAGTATTTCTGAGTCGTTTCCGGGATGGTTTTAAAGTGTAATATTAATGTTAAAAATTCATTCATGTCATATTTTTAAAGTGTAGCTCGGTGTGAAGCATTTGTATATGTCAAGTGTCAAACGGGCGTTAATATACAATCCTCGGACACTTTTAAAGAATATAAAGAGTCTCAATTCTCTGGACTAACTTTATTTATTGGCTTACTTTAAAAATAATTAGTATAAAGGGTTATACTGGATGTTAATAGAGAACATGAATGTTATTGTGCTCAATTATGAAGGGTATTGTATCTTTCTAATTTATCATAAAATAAGAAAGATACATGTAAAGCCTAATACTCCTTTTCTCCTTGAGGGGTTGACTCTATATTATATAGTTGAGCTTATTGGATTTTCCTCTATGTCCTAGGCCCTCCAGCCTTTTTACTATTCAGCTAAGTCTGGGTCATTGGTACAGTATAAAAATGTTAAAAAATTTATAGTAATTTATATATTTTTTATACTTACCAATGACCCAGACGGGGATGGCCCTCCCAGGAGTTGGGAACTCTTACCTCCCCGCTGAGTACATAGCGCTGACCAGGCACTGCCAGTAAGAATGATAATTGGCGCCAATTTCGGAACGTCCTTGACACTGCGCATGCGCAGTAAGGGCAAAGTATGGAGGTCCTTTAGGACATGATTTGTTTTGGTTTTAGATGCAAATTTTGGGGATTGGGGGGCAAAATTTGTGTTTGGCCCTGGATTTTTTAGAGTTAGCACCAGCTAAGTCTGGGTCATTGGGAAGTATAAAAAATATATAAATTACTATAAATTTTTTAACTTTCAACACAAATTTATTTTTATTCCTATCTGTCACATTTCAGGTATGTATGAAATTGTTTATTCAGCAATAATCCTAATCTTTTCACAGGGTCTTATAAAAACATCTCAGTCTGTAATGAGTTAGCAATCGAAACCCAATTAAGAGCTTTTAATACTTTTAATTATGTTAGTATAACCACAATGGATTTTCCAATTCCAGAACAGGTAAAAAGTTTTTGTCAAAGTTTCAGTCTTCAAAGGGGCAGTCTCTCAAGACAGGTCCATTATGGCATAAAAATACAAGTTGGTACCAGGTCACAGTGGTCTCTCAAGACAGGTGGTCTCACAAGACAGGTGGTCTCCCATAGCAGGTCCATTATAGAGTAAAACCAATCGGTGCCTGGTAGATGTGGTCTCTCAAGACAGGTGGTTTCTCAAGACAGTGGTCTCTCAAGACAGGTTTTACTGTAGTGTTAAAATTTTTAGGAGGCACAACTATTTTGCAGGATGTTTCAAGACTATATAAGCAAGAAGAAAAAGATGTACGAGTTACCTTGATTGAGTCCAACCAGATCTTGAGTTCATTTGATCAAAGACTACAAAAGTATGCAGAGAAGAAAATCAAGGAGAGGGATCGATTTACTCTTGTCCAGTCATCAGTCAAAGGTAAAATGAATTGCAGAGCTTTGTGAAAAGCATGTTCTGTACCCTCTCAAACCAGGACATACCTGAATTGTTTAGTTTCCATTGTTTCAAGATTTAAAAAAAAAACCTTTTTCTTTTAAAAGATTAAGACAGATAAGAATGAGGGTGGTGTATGCTTGGGGGAGGATGCAGGTGGAGGGGCCTAGGATCAACAATGCTGGAGTTTTTCCTGTATTTCATGAGTACAAAACTTGCGTGTGAAATACAGAAAAAACTCCACCAAGGGTTGTCATCCAAACTCATAGGGTTGGTATGCTTATGAAAGAAGGCAAACCCTATCGATTTTCTATCATTTGTCTACCAAAGGTCAAAGTCACTGTTTCCAAAATACCAATTTTGGGGTTTCTGGGTGATAACATTAGTTCTATTTATTTGATAGCTCATATTTGCATATGGAAAGGGAAATACCCTATCGATTTTCAAGCCGGTAGCTGATTTTCGAGTCGGTAACCAAAAGGTTGAAAGTAATGGGACTGTTACTATAAATATAACTTAGTCTAATACATTTGAACCCTGTTCATTGATAGCCACTATGCCAATGAAAATTATTCAATTAACAGGAGTATTCAATTTACAAGGACTGTGGCTCAGTAGGTTGAGGTACAGGCTGTAAGCCAAGAGGTCCTCGCTTCGAATCCCACCTGCGGCAACCGCATTGTGCCGTTGGGCAAGACACTTCACCCTTGCCAATGTGGGGGCACAGTGGCATTGTGTACTAAGGCGTATTGAACGTCGATGGTGCACCTGTCTTCAACCAATGCAAACCCTGCTTGTGTGGAGTTAGTATGTTGGCGAGCTGACAGTTGCTCGCTGTTGCCCGGTGGTTCTCTCCATGTACACTGGCTTCCTCCACCCGTAAAATTGTCGTGGTCATGATTAGCCATTGTGCAGAAATATGTGACCTTAAAGACTAATAAATAAATAAATAAATAAATAAATAAATAAATAAATAAATAAATAAATATCAGGGATTGTGTCACTTTCCTGTATTCTAGAGATAAACTTAGCATTTAGTCTATTATATCTTGTTTGTCAGAGCTCCATGAGCTCTGTCAAACATGAAATAATAGATTAAATGCCTGTATTGGATGTACTGAGGCCAAATAGGTCTTTAAACAAAGGAAAACTGGGGAGAGTCAGGGTAATTTCTTGACAGGTTACAAGTTTTTTATTCAGTTAACAGGAGTTTACTCTTTTACCTATATTCAATTAATAGGTCAAATTTGTACTACGGATATGGTAAATGGTTTTGTGTTGGGAAATTATATTCATTTAACAGGGTTATTCAGTTAAGAGATATCCAATTAAGTGGGCGCCACTGTACTGTCAATATAAATAGAACTTGGTCAACAAATTCTGGTCAATAACTTTTGTTCTTCATAATAATTCCATCAAATCTCAGGACTTTAAATGATATTAGTTCTATTTATCACTTCTGTCCCAAACTTGCAGTAAATATTTGTACAGTAAAGCTCTGTTAATTGAACAGATAGCCACTTCGCCAGTGAGAATTATTCCATCACCAGCACTGTACAATTAACAGGGATTTGATCACTTTCCTGTATTCTAGACGTAATCTGAGCGTTTATTCTATTATATATAAACATGATACAATAGATTAAATGTCTACATTGGATGTACTGAGACCAAATTGGGCAATATACAATGGTAATTCAATGATTGTCAGGTTACTTTTTGATACATTACAAGATTTTTTATTCAATTAACAGGAGTTTACTCTATAGCCTATATGCAATTAACAGAGCAAATTTGTATTGAAGGTATGGTAAATGGTTTTGTGTTTGGAAATTATACTTAATTAACAGGGATATTCAATTGAAGGATATCCAATTAAGTGAGCTCCACTGTACATAGAAAGAGAAGAACCCCATCATTTTTTTTGAGTCTGCAGCCATGAGGATGAATGTGATGGGACTATTAATATAAATAAAACTTAATAAAAATGGTTGAAGGGCAATGAATTTTGTTCTACATAATGCAGGTCCATGAAACTTAAGGGTTGACACCCTCGTTAAAGGTGAAGAATTAACCCTTTGAACCTGAGAGGCCTCTTTTCCGGCCTAGGAACATAATACATCATAATTTCTTTAACCCTTTACCCAACAAATCACCCGCGTAATATGCAAATTCAGCAACTGAAAAAATATTATTATCGTTGAGCCCGTTCCAAAGAGGGGTCACATGAAATGGTTTTGTTGAAACTTTTTGAAAAAATTTGAAAAACGATATTTAAAATAATAAATTTTGAAATCGTCTGTGTTGGGTAAAGGGTTAAGTAGGATGGCTGCTAAGTGAATGTGTGAGGTAGACCAAATAATATTTTCAAACATGCAGCCCCCAAGGCTGCACACTAAAAATATTAATTGATTTACCCCCAAATAATGAATATGGACTCTTTCGATTTCTGCCATTAAACTGACATGAAAGATACCACCAGGGTTCAATGGGTTAATACTTAAGATAACACTTTTGTTCTCTTGGGTTTCTGGATAATAACAATAATTGTATTAACTCAACTGATTCAAACTTGCAGTGAAGTTTTGCATATGGACAGAAAAGAACCCATCAATTTGAAGTTGGTACTGCAAGGTCGCAGATCACGGACCTGGTATTATAAAAAGAACTTTGTTGTGTATGACATGTGAACATCAAATTTGCAGATTAGGTACCTCTATGGGAGAAGAAACCTTATTTCCAAATGAAATACTTCGTTTTGATTGGCTGAGAGGTACGGTGTAACTTGCAGTCCACAGTTGGTTTTTTTACACCGTGATTAACCACGCTGTAAAAACAAGAATATACAATAGCAGGCTATATGGCTAAAAAAAGTACCAATTTTTAATTATTAATTCATACCTTCTGCTCAGTTATGTTAGAACAAAAATAAAAATTCAGGAAATTTAATATTTATGTGCAATAAAATATTACAGATATATACTACTCAAAGTTTGCTAAGCACCAAGTATATCCAACTACCTGTTTTACGTTTTAGTTGAAATATTGTAATGAAAAGTGTATATATTTTTTATTTAATTATATCTTTAATGATTTAAGTACAGAAATTAAGATTTTATTTGTGTTTGACATTATTTTTTAGCTTTTGAATACGATAACCATGGAAAATGGATATTATTGGTAAAAGAGGGAATTTTTCAATTTGTCAAAAAGTTGACGGAGCGAACTGGTATGGGTTCAATATCGAGTATGAGACCCATTACTGTTAATTACAGCTTGACAACGCCTTCTCATGTTCCCAATCAGATTCCTGGTGGTCCTTTGTGGGATATTGTTCCTTTCTTGGACCAACATGGCACCAAGCTCCTGGACACTTCTTGGCTGGACTGGACAAGCTGAAATTGCAAGCTACAACTCATTCCAGACATGTTCGATTGAATTGAGGTCAGGGGATCTTGCTGGCTAGTCCATACGCTCAATCCCCTCCCTCTGTCGGTACTCCCCGACAGGCATGTGTAACATAAGGACGGGCATTATTGTCCATCAGAATGAATCTATCACCCACTGCACATGCATACAATCTGACATGGACATCCAGGATCTCAGCAATATACTGCTGTACAGTCAGTGTACCATGTTCAAGGACACAGAGCTCTGTACATCCATCCCTGCTGATGCTGCCCCAGACCATGATTGACACTCTATCATAGCGGTCATGCTCAGCAATGTTGGCTGCATGGAATCACTCTCCTAGTCTTCTCCATACTCTAGACTGCCTATCTGTGTGGTCCAGGCAGTACCTTGACTCACCTGTAAAAAAGACAGGTCGCCAATCTTTTCTGGTCCATCCACATGGTCCATGGCCCATTCATATCATGCGTGGCGGTGGTTCTGGGACAGCGGAATACAAATACATGGGCTTCTCGATTGGAGACCACCTTCGTGCAACCTTGCCCGGATAGTCTGCGCCAAAACATTTACCCCGGATGCATGCTGAAGGTCACTGCGAAGCTGGGTTGCTGTGGCAAAGCGGTTCCTACAGGCCTGAATGATCAAAAAACGGTCTTCAGCTGCAGATATTGCCCGGTCTCTGCCATCACCATGCCACCTTACTGGTGTGCCATACTGCTGAAATCTTGCCCAGGCTCTGGTGATCACCGTATGATGCATACCAAGGGCTTCACCAACCTGACGATGCGTAGCCCCTTGCTCCACAATCACTACAGCCCACCACATTTCTGCTTCAGACAAATGTCTTCTTACATTTGTATTTGCCATATTTAATCATTAAATCAAAAGGGTTTGTGTGGAAATGAAGATTGAATACCCTACACATGTCATGTACATGTAGACAGTATACGAAAACATCATGAAAATCAAAGGGTACATGCTTTCCATGACTGTCACAAAAAGTCTGCCTGTCAAGAGAGCTACTGTAAACACTGAGGACCATCTCAATACATTCCTCAATCATATCCACTAAAAATATCGCAAATATGTCACAAGCAAATTTCACAATGATGTGTCAAATATTTGGTGCTTAGCAAACTTTGAGTAGTATAGATGTCATTGGTACTGGCTCATTGAGCCAGTTCCAATGACTTCCATATTTGTCTGGTTTTATTTATTAACTCTTTGCATGCTGCTGGCGGATATTTTTATACTGTACCAATGACCCAGACATAGCTGGTGCTAACTCTTAAAAATATAGGGCCAAACACAAATTTTGCCCCCCAATCCCCAAAATTTGCATCTAAAACCAAAGAAAACATGTCCTGAATGGCCAACCATATTTCACCTCTACTGCGCATGCGCAGTGTCAAGGACGTCCCGAAATTGGCGCCATTAATCATTCTTTGTTTGGCCCTTCATCAGTTAACATCTGACTGATCTTTGTGCTTGTAAATCTCAGTTTAAATGATGCCAGACACATAAATATTAGTGAAATGGTGATTCTAAGGAGGATATAGAAGGAGGAGAGGAAAAATGAGTGACAGAAAATAATCAGGGCTGTAACTTAAAATTTTTTGATGAAATTATGTTAAGTTACCTATTTTCGAGGCAACAGCCTGTTGTGGTCATTCTTGTTATCAAGATTACACTGCTTATTCAGTGTTTTCCTCTCTCCCTTTCCTTTAAGTCCCCTCTTGCTATTCTCCCATGCTTTTGGCATATTTTCTGTAATATTATTACTAAAATTTCTTGGGAGTTTTAGCTGGATAACAGAATGAATTCTGTTCTTTTCCCCATGTTTACGTCTTCACCTATGGGTGGTTAGGCGTAGTGTTCTGCATCTACCATCTGATGTTCTGCAGTTTCTTCCCTGGAAGTCTCTGTTTTGCATCAGATAGTGTATTATTGGTAACTGATTTCGGGCCAGGGTGCCTGGAGTCTTGATCTGGTGTTTTTACACTTATTGTTTACATTTCCAACAACCCTCTGTGTGAGGGGGGATTTCTTGAAAATAATATCTTGATGTTAATTTAATCATAACTACATACATTATTATTGTTCGTAAGTGTTGCATAAATTGTTTAAAATATTTTTAGAATTTTTGTCCACACTTAGGCTTGGGATCCATTGGGGCTCAACGTTACTTTTCAGAAACTTGGGCTGTTCTGAAAAAATATTTTTTCAAAAGTTTTTGATTCAATTATTTTTTCTATGTTAATGGATCTTGCTATTATGTATTTTGATTGTCAGGGGTTGGTGCGAGTACTAGGACTTTGTTTTCCTTTCACATTGAAAGGATATTGTTCAATTGTAATAAGAGGAAATCTTCCTCTGACTTTCATAATCATTGTATAATGTAGTCAGTGTACTCGCACTAACTCCTGTTCTGTATGTGTTGATTACGATGACAACATGGGTAGCGTGTGTCACGGTATGTTAGTGGGGAATTGGCCATTCCAGTCCTTTCCCCGCAGGGTCACTCTACTTTATCAATCTCTATTTCAGACGATCATGATCAGGGTGATGTATCCGTGATGTCTTCCAAAAGTGTGCCTCCGTCGTCACAATTAATGAAGAGCTAGCGGAAAAGTGCTCATGTAATACGTCAATTGCCTAAGAGGACCCTAGTAGGTTCGACGGCCTTTGACATCCGCTAGCTCGCCCAGTGTAGCGTCCATTCATCGAATGGTTCGGCAGCCGGGTTCATCCATTGCGGTCTAGAAAGGAGTTTTGGGTGATGCGAGCACTATAAAATATCCATGTGCACACCCAGTGACTGCGGATTAGAGGGGAGAACGGAGGAAGCCTTTTAGTCCGGTTCATAGCTCGTCCAGGCCCATCCGGGCTGCGAGCGAGAGAGGCCCCTCTCTCGTACATCAACATCTGGCCCCAGATGTTGTGGTACAAAATGTCTCACATTCGGAGCATACGTCCGCCGCTCAGGACGCTCCGTTATATACACAGTCCGGAGAGACTGTCAATAGGCTTCCTCATTCTCATGGCAGCGCACACGACCACACCTTGGCTACGTGACCTCCGATATCCAGTCAACTTCGCAAATCAGAGAATCCTCGGCGACCACGTCACGCCATCCGATAGCCAGGGACACGAGGCCTGGAGACTCCGGACGTTCGCATAAGAAAGTATGCGGGAGTCAACGTACACGGAGCTTCCAGCGGCAAAGCATCGTAAGACCGCTTCTGCACAGGCCTCGGTGACGGACGTGCTATCCCAAATAGCCCAACTTATCGCAGCATCCCAGCAACGACAGAATCTCTGTCGCATAATATAATATCCGACGACGCTGGGTCGGGACGCTCCGCGGAAGCATCAGGTGCGGACGTCCGAAAATTTCATATGGTCCGACGGGATGCCGAAAGGGATTCGGAAGCTTTCGAGCTTTCCCTTTCGGAACAACATAAGCTGCTGTATATGTCATCCGACTTCATCTTCTAGAGGTTCTTCGTCGGACCAGAATGCTGCGATACCGGATGAGAAACTGATAGCGTCGGTGGACTTAGAAATTTTTGTTTCGGTTCAGGGACATCGTCCCTCAGTTCCGACACAGTCCAATAATGTCTCAGATACGTTTGATTTATTGAACGACGCTATATATTTTTTTTTTATATGCTTGCTATGTCCAAGCATATCTGGTTTCTTGTTCGCAAAATTACTGAGATGTCTTTCAAAGTGTGCCTCTGTCGTCATAGTTAATGAAGAGCTAGCGGCAATTAGTGCTCATGGATTACGTCAATCGCCTAAGAGGTCCCTAGTAGGATCGACGGAGTTGACATTCGCTAGCTCACCCGGTGTAGCGTCCATTCATCGAATGGTTCGGCAGTCGGGTTCGTCCGTTGCGGTCTAGGAAGGAGATTTGGGTGATGCGAGCACTATAATAGACTTTAGTACACACCCAGTGACGATGGATTAGAGGAGAGATCGGAGGAAGCCTGTTAGTCCGGTTCGTAGCTCGTCCGGTCCGTCCGGGCGGCGAGCAAGAGAGGTCCCTCTCTCGTGCAACAACATATGGGACCGGATGTTGTGGTACAGACATTTCACCTTCGGAGCATATGTCCGCCACTCGGGCCGCTCCGTTATATAGACAGTCCGAGTGACTGTCGATATTGCTTCCTCATCCTCACAGCAGCGCACACGACCGCACATTGGCTACGTGACCTTGAATATCCGGCCAGCTTTGGCATTCAGTGATTCCATGGCGAACAGGTCACACTATCCGGTAGCCAAGGGACACTAGGCCTGCACGCTCCGGTCGCTCGCATAATAGAAGTATGCACGGGGTAAAGAACATGGAGCTTCCAGCGGCAATGCATTGCAAGACCGCTTCTCCACAGGCCTCAGTGACGGATGTGCTATCCAAAATAGCACAGCTTATCGTAGCATCACAGCAAACGGCAGATTCTCGGTCGGATCAGGAATAATCCGACAGCGCTGGGTCGGTGCGCTCCGCTGTTGCATCAGGTACGGACGACCGAATATTTCATAGGGTCCGACAGGATGGCGAAAGGGATTCGGATGATTTCGAGCTTTCCCTTTCGGAACAACAGAAGCTGCCATACATTTCTTCCGGCATTATCTTCCAGAGGTTGTACCATCGGACTATATTGCTGCGATGCTGGATAAGAGACTAATAGCGTCATTGGACACAGAGTTTTGGATCGGTTCATGGGCAATGACCCTGAGTTGCCGACGCAGTCCAATAATGTCTTAGAACATTTGAATTATTTTACGACGCTATATATATATAAGTTTGCTACCAAGCATGATAGTTTAGTTTCTTGTCTGCAATGCTCTATTCTGCCTTTTATCAATTCTAGGAAATAATTTATATTGGCAGAACAGGGCATACCGAGAGTTCATATGCGTCTAGACGGCGGGGCTGAAGACTAGGAATTATCTTTTTCGCCATCTATGTCAATTCCAACCACGATGTTGGAAACGACAATGATGTCTAATAGACTTAACTTAGACGCTTTATCATACGTAGACTACCTTACTGAGGCGTTATCATTACGTCTTCAAGAGAAAGAATTCCAGGATATGATCCTCAATGTGATTTCTTTCAAGGGCAGTAGTTTCCACGTATAACTCCGCCCTTCAGTGGCAACCTGGAGTTGGTTAGACGTGACGCAGCCCTGGCTATATCCACGCGCATGGATAGTAAGGTGAAGAACTCTCTCAGAGTCACTTCGGTCTCGGAGAAGCTTCTCTTCGATGGCAACTTTTCAGCAATCTATGAATTGCTCGATATACACGTTCTTGGTTGACTCAGAGAGTACCACTGCAGTTGCCGGATCCGAGTTTTATGATTATGACGGATGCCAGTCAAACAGGTTGGGGTACAATATTGGTCCCAACGGATTCGAAGTGCCAGGGTCTTTGGGTTCTGCAGTTTCTAGGCAAGCACTTAACTTCCAGGGAATGATGTTATTTAGGCTTGCACTATGTCATTGATTGAACATTATTCAGAAACGGATGTCCAATCCTGTCCGATAATACGACAGTAGTTGCGTATCTCCGGAACCAGGGAGGCACTCATTCGATTCTGTTATTCAATTTAACGGAAAGAATCCTTCTGTTTGTTATAGTACACCAAGTTCTGCTTCGGTCCGTCATATTCCAGGTCGTCTGATTCTATTAGCAGACTCCCTTTCACGTAAGGGTCGCTTGTTGCCATCAGAATGGACTCTCAACAAACAAGTATTCAATCAGATTTGCTATCAATGGGAGTGCCCAATGATAATTTATTTGCGACACAACTCACTATTCAATTGCAGACGTATGTGTTTGCATGTCCGGATCCCTGAGCTTATGTTGTTAACGCTCTATTGATCTAATAGGACGCAATGATAGGATATGCGTATCCTCCGGCGCTGTTGATTCAGCAAGTATTGCTAAGGTAAACATCCACAATACAATTCTGTTGATAGCATCTCTGTCTTCACAGAGACCGTGGGTAATTTTACTCAGGGGTCTACTGTGGGACTTACCGCGAAAACTTCCTCCATGAGAGGATCTTCTTTCGCTCGTGTCATCTTCATCACAACCCGCAAGGTCTCAACCTTCACGTATTCCGTTGTGTGGTCCTTCTTGCTCGGCAAGCATGGTACAGGACGAGCTATGGACTTCAATTTCTTACTGTAGGGGAACCTCTTCTTCGCTATACTATGCAGCTAAAGTGGAGGCTCTTCCGTCGTTGGTGTAGGGATCATTATGTTGATATTTTTGATCCCTCCATACTAGACATTGCAACTTTCTAGTATACTTGTTTGACAAGATCTACTGCAGCCTGTTACTATTAAGGTTATAGGTCTATGTTATCTCATACCTATGCACTCTTATATAGTTTACAATTGAGTCTTATGTCTCTTTATCTAAGTCAGTTAGAAACTTTTCGATACATAGACCTAGAATCCTTAGATTAAATTCCTATACGGAATTTAGCTTCGGTTCTTATTTAGCTAAGTAATCATTTGAGCCTCTGGAAACAGTAGTTTTCAAATTCTGACCTTTTAAGACAGTAATTCTGTTAGCCGTCTTTTTTACTGAGGAGTCAGTGAGCTTCATGCACTATCGGTGGATGATTCTCACTTTTGTAGTGTCGGTAACACTACTTCCTTTACTACTTAGGTTGGATTTTTGGTTAAGAGTCAGGCTCCTAATAATATCCGGAACCTATTGTTATTAAGGTCCTTCCGTCTTCGTACGGACATAGGCCTTTACTCTGTCCGGGTAGAGTTTATGTATTTATAAACAGATATCAGTTTATTAGTATGGACGTAAGCTTCTTCTGTCTTTGATGACTAATAGAAGGACATTACGCTCCATTCTATTACTAATGGATTCAATTAACTATCGGTACTGCTTATGGTATATCATTGACTCAGCAGTTTGTGCTTGAGATTTCGGCTCATGAAGTAAGAGCTCTTTCTACATCTTGGGCTTACATTAATAGTGTCGCTATTATAGATTTTATGAAGGCTGCTCATTGGGCTCAGCCATCCACATTCATGAATTTTTATCTCAGAAATATTGAGTCCATTTCTGGAGGCCTCCATTGTTAGGTCTATTATCTACTGCTCAGAATGTCATTCACTTAACAGTTGCTACTATAGCTAGGTAGGCTTTCTGTTCCGGCAGTGACTCCGTCCTGCTGCCCTCTTCGCTCTGGGCTATTTGACCCAGGGCAAGAAAAAAGGGGGGGGGGGGGGGGGGGAGGGTGTTCCCTTGGGTCACCTGTTTTATTATGAAAACAAGGGGATACCTCCTCCGGAGTTAGTAATTCTGAGCTGTTACTGGGATGGCTTTTAAGTGATAAGTTTATGTTTTAAAAATTCATTCAGGTCATAGTTTTTAAAGTATAGCTTTTGAATATATTACGTGTCAAACGGGCGTTATTATACAGTCCTCAGACACTTTTAAGGAGTATAAAGAGTCTCTATTCTCTAGACTAACTTTATTTATTGGCTTACTTAAAAAATTATTAGTATAAGGATTATACTGGTTATTAATAGAGTTCAAGGATGTTATGATGCTCAATTTTGGAAGGTGTTGTGTCTTTCTAATTTATCATAATTAAGAAAGATACATGTAAGGCCTAATACTCCTTTTCCCCTCTAGGGGATGACTCTATTTTATATAATTGAGCTTATTTGAACTTGCTCTATGTCCTAGGCCCTCCAGCCTTTTTACTATTCAGCTATGTCTGGGTCATTGGTACAGTATAAAAATGTTAAAAAATTTATAGTAATTTATATATTTTTTATACTTACCAATGACGCAGATGGGGATGGCCCTCCCAGGAGTTGGGAACTCATACCTCCCCGCTGAGTACATAGCGCTTACCAGGCACTGGTTTATAAGAATGATTAATGGCGCCAATTTCGGAACGTCCTTGACACTGCGCATGCGCAATAGAGGAGAAGTATGGAGGGCCATTCAGGACATGTTTTCTTTGGTTTTAGATGCAAATTTTGGGGATTGGGGGGCAAAATTTGTGTTTGGCCTTATATTTTTAAGAGTTAGCACCAGCTATGTCTGGGTCATTGGTAAGTATAAAAAATATATAAATTACTATAAATTTTTTAACATTCCTGCCCAGCACAAAGTTTCTCTTGTCTCTGAAATTAGTATAATTTGTGCATATTTAATCATATTGTCTCCCTGTAAATGGAATGGATTTTTCACCAATGATTTCTTGTATAACATTTAGATTTATTTTTCATCAAATCTAGCCATGGCTGCTTTAAAGCAGCCGTGACTAGATTTGATGAAAAACATCTATAAAATACTCAGCGGGTTAAGAGTTAAGAAACTTACAAAGTACAAATTTTCTGCCAGTTTTTGGCCACAGTGTAGGTTAAAGTATTAAGTACACCAAAATTCTTGGAAATAAATCTGTTATCCTTATGTTTTCTAGGGTGTATGGGAATTTACACCAGTTTGGGAACTCATACACCCATCAGCTTTGCCTCAGGGTATATGAGTTCCCAAACCAATGTAAATTCTCATACACCCTGGAAAACAAAAAGATAACTAATACTCCATTTTTCAGTCTGCAAGCGTAATGTTGAAGATCACAGGACTAATTCATTTTCATTTTACCTTTGTCTGATGCTAAAAAATTTAACCTCAGAGTGTTCTTCAACTGCACTAGAGTAATCTTGGGAGACAGTAAGGATTTGATTTGTTATAGTCTTCCAGATGAATGGTACAGTCACTGGGTCTCTTCAAGTATCCACTTAAATCGAAACAAATAGCAGATGACACTCGTAAAGTTTCCTTTTTTCCCGCAAAACATAGCTTATCATCTGATATTGGAACAAGCTCAATTAGCTTGTTCTATTGATAGGATACAAATGAAAAAAATAATCAAACTTTTGTGGTCATTTTTGTGAATAGTACTGACTGGTTTTGATGGTTATGTTTAACCTTTTATCTAACATGAAAAGCAGACGACACTTGCAAAAAGATATTCTTGAATAACTATTATTTTCATTTTTTGTCTCAAAAATATAGGTTATGACCCCTCATTGGAATGAGCTCGACAAGCTCATTCCAATGAGGGGTCATAACTTATGTTTGAGAAACAAAAAATGAAAAAAATAATAAAAATTAATTGGTGAGTTTTGAGAATGGCGTTGGCCGTTTATGGCCGTTACATTAGGTAAAGGGTTAATAAAGCATTAAAAAGTCTTCTAGTCCAAAGAAGGTCCTAATAGAAAGGTTCCTAGAGAGTTATTCTTGATATGGATTCAGAAACCAATCTTGACATCATTCCTGTTATACATTGGTCAGCCAGTTTCTTTCCTGCATCTCTGAACCACTGAGCATGTGAGAGTTGTGACAGTTAGTGAAGCAGTTTTTGTGTGTTGTTTTTCTCTCTCCACAGGATTATTTTGGAGAGCATTATCTGTACCTCCATATGTTAACATATATATCCATCCATCCCAAACATTTGTCTAACTCTCTTGTAAATGGATATATCCAAATGTCCCGATACCGACCGCAATACCTTGCAGTGATTGGTCAATGCCTCATTGATTTTATTTTATGTTGCCGGGCACGGGCATGTCTACTGTCAGCGATTCTTATGTCCAATCAAGGAAAGCATGCCATGAGCAACGGTTCATCGCAATGTCTTTTTTCACTTGAAATCAACTGAGACAAATACATTTAACTGAAGTAAAATACACACAAAAGTACCGTTATTACATACAAAAAGATTAGTCATGTAAACATGGGTAATTATTTATGAAACCGATTAGATTATAAGGTCTCTTTTCATTAATTTACTGCAACATAAACTGAAATTGCTTCATTCGAATCATTTTAAAATTTGTTGTTGTACAGCGAATATTAGAAAGCAGACGTTTTTGTAAGGTGTTAACTTTTATCATTTTTTTTTCCAATTCAATTTTACATGTGTAAGAATGAGACATGTACACTATTCTGTTTGTTGACAGGGGACATGGTCTCATGTTCCCTACATGAAACATATATTCAACCTAGGCTGACACCTCGGTTGAATATAAGTTTCATGCAGGGAACATGAGACCATTCCCCTGTCAATGAACAGAATAACTTATAATGTCTTTTGGCAGCAAATTATGTACACAATTGTTGCTTTTGTTAATTTTATAATTTGTAGTTATTGGCACCAATTTCCACATGAGTAGAGCTTATTTTTCTCCAGCCCACAATTAAATTTACTTTGGCTGTGTTTGTTTGGCCTTTATACGCAGATTGGATATTATGAAAGGAAAAATCATTCAGAAGTCTCTCTACAAAAGATCAAGATCACAGTGATCCTGACCTTGAATTTGTTTCCACTCCAGATCTAAAGATTCTCTTTACCCCATGATCCTACTTTAATTGTTCACTGAACATGTGTGAAAAATTAAAACTATAACTTATCTGGTGTATATCTACAGCGGCTTATTAGCGCCACGTAATTTTTAGCTCACCTTGACAAAGTCAAGCTGAGCTAATCTCATTGCTCTCCGTCCGGCATCCGTCAACACCATGTGTTGGTCTTCTCCTCCAAAACAACTGGGCCAATTCAAGTGAAAGTTTGTGTGAGTGATGGTCCCAAAGGGGCATTGCATTTTTGTTCAACTCAACATGCCCAGCCCCATAGGGAGGGGGTTGGGGAAAATGCACCAAAATATTTTTAAAATCTTCTCATGAACCAGTGGGTACAGTGACTTGGTATTTGTTATGGAGCTTCCTTTTGAGGTGTGGAATCAAGTTTGTTTAAACGAGGTTCGTGGCTCCCCGTGGGAACCCTGGGAAGTAAGCAGCACTTGTTTACTGCGGTAAACCAGTTCCGCTTTACTAGTAAAATAGGACCCAGTCACCAATGCTTGGGGTGAAAGTCCTCTAAAATGGGCAACATGTTGATCTACGATTGACTATCCTTGACTTCATCGCCATGTTGTGTCACGATTAGCCATTGTGCATAAATATGTGACGTTAACCACCAACAAACAAACAAACGAGGTTCGTGGAGCAATATTTACCTTTGTAATGGGAGGGGTAAGATTTTGGGCACTGCCCAAAATTTCTATTTTCTGAACCAATGGTCCGATTTGAACCAAATGTGGTATGTGGTATTATTGGATCATAAGTACTTGACTCATGCAAAAAAAAAAGAAAAAATAAGCCAAAACTGGGTCGAGCGCCACCGGCGCACACCCAGTAGGGGACGCTCTTCTCTTAGTACAAATCCACGGCTTCCGGCAACCAGTGCGCAGGCAGTAACTAATGAATCATTCTTTTTTTGTCCGCCCATGTGGCGAGACGTCCATATTTGCCTTAAGAAACAGTGATAATTCAACTCGTTGATAATGGTTACTTGTGACTGGAATTATGGATCTGAGGATCACATAATAAGAGGACTGTGTTTTATATATTCTCGTTATTATTTTCAACCATATTTTCGTTGTATTTTATATATTCTCCGTATTCGCGCGTGACTTTCGTGTACCGTGCGGTTTGGACATAAAATTTTTCAGTTGATAAATTTATGTTATCCTTCTGGATATTATTATTATTATTATTGGAGATAGGTGTCAATGGGGCTGTATGGACAGGATTTCTCCTCTCTGTTGAGGGCAGAATTTCTGTTTTTTGGCTCCCTGTCGGCCATCTGGGTTCATTTGTGTTCCCTCCTGTCCTTTATTTTCTGCCACCTTTCTCTCATAGTTGGGAGGTGTTCTACTTTATACATCTGTTGAGTTCACCTTTTTCTTCTACTGTTCTCACCTCTGTTATGCCCAGGACTGTTCTTTGACTGCAATGCCTTTTGCCCAAGCTTGTGGTGCGTTCTCATGGCCATTCCTCCCACAACTGCAGGGGGGGGGGGGGGGGGGGGGGGGGGGGGGAATGCTGTCGTTCAGGACCTCCCGACACGACCACATCTGGTGAGAGTTATACCCCCTCTGTGGGGGGTGTGCAGTCTTTTCTGTGGTGGATACTGCAGGAGCTGTTGAGTTGTCTGGTGAAGAGATGCCTGGTTCCGGGACTAGGGTCCCTCTCCAGTCGACATCTGAGGCTGTCACTAGGGTTGTGACTCCTTCTTTGGAGCCAAGCCCGGCTGCTCTCTCCCCTTTTCCACCAGTTTCAACAGCTCCCATCATATCTGCTGCTACTGCTGTTCCGTCTGCAACACCATCGGTCACCGTTTCAGCCAGCCTCGGCTTATCCCTGCAGGAGTCTGCAGCGATGTCTGGTAGTGTGGACGTGGGCTACCGGCCTCAGCCTTCCCTGACTTCAAGTCGGCGAAGTCGGACAGGGCTGGAGGGGGGAAGTCGGCCGAACCTTCTGCTGTGGTCTCTTAGCCGCCGAGCACTGTCCCTCAGAGATCTGCGACGACTCTCCTGAGTACCCACTCGGTAGATCCTCGGGGTATGTCATATCCCTATACGCATCTGTCTTCAGATGTTTTGGCTGCCACCCATCGCCCCGTATTGGGTGTATTTGAGGATCGTGACCCTTCGCTGGTTAAAAGGGTCAGGAGTGAGCCACTTGGCCGGTTCATTTCCACATCAAACCAGCTGACACAGGCCGTGAGCTTAGGGAGTCCCTCTCCTTGCTCACTCAGGTTCTTTCGAAGAGCTTTCCTGTTGCTTCCAGCAAGGCTACTAGTGGTTTCCAGGTGCTCCCTGACTTGGCGAAGTCGGAAGGGGCTGCCGATCGAACCCTCTGCTGTGGCCTCTCAGCCATCGAGAACAGCAGTTTTATCCCTGCAGGGGTCTGCAGAGATGTCTGGTAGTGTGGACGTGGGGTATCGGCCTCAGCCTTCCATGACTTCAAGTCGGCGAAGTCGGAAGGGGCTGAAGGGGGGAAGTCGGCCGAACCCTCTTCTGTGGTCTCTCAGCCGTCGAGCACCGCAGTTTTCTCATTGGATTCAGATGTTCATGGTGGGGCCACCATGAACTTCATGGCATTCCCGTCCATGCACTCTGGTCCCATGGCCAGTTTTGCGGGACCAACGCCTTTGTGCAGTCTGGACCTTCTGTCTCTCAGAGGTCTGCGGCGACTCTTCTGAGTTCCCGCACTGTAGATCCTCAGGGTATGTCATATCCCTATATGCATCTGCCTTCAGATGTTTTGGCTCCACTCGTCGCCCCACATTGGGTGTATTTGAGGATCGTGCCCCTTTGCTGGTTAAAAGGGTCAGGAGTGAAGCCACTTTGCCAGTTTGTTCCCACATTGAACCGGCCGACACAGGCCGTGAGCTTAGAGAGGCCCTCTCCTTGCTCACTCAGGTTCCTTCCAAGAGCCTTCCTGTTGCTTCCAGTTAGGCTGCTAGTGGTTTCCAGGCGCTCCCTGCAATGCCGCCTCCTGGGATTGGATGCGTGCCGCTTTCTGATCCCTCAGGTGTGCTTGCACCATGGGAGGCATCGGCTGGTTTGCCCATGATGGGCTATATGTCTTCAGACTCAGAGGATAAGCCCGACATACCTGATGTCGAGAGCCAACAGTCTTCTGACTTGGGGGCAGCTCTTGACTTTGTGTTTGGGTTCCTTCCAGATCTCAAACCATCAAACCAGTCGATAGTGTCAGCCAGGCCGTGATCATTGGTCAAGTGCCTACAGCCTGTGGAGCAACCTGCTTCTGGGCGCCTTCGACCGTGCCAGTTGGTACAGGTGGTTAAAGCGTTTACAGCTTTGGACTCTAAGCTGAGTTCCAAGGCTATGAAGACTTCGTTCTTCACCAGGGTTGACACTTTTTGGCCTCCCAGTGCATTATCGTTCCTACGATTCCACCAATCTGTCAGTCTGCCAGACTTTGACGGTCTTGGATCAGGACTCCACCTCCATCGGGCTTTCCAAGCCCAAGTCGGCTGTTATTCCTATGGCGACTCTTGGAGTCCCTGTTGGGCTTATCGAGAGAGAGAGGCTGGGCATGCTTTCTCTCTCAGATCACGTTGTCTCTGCTTTAGCTGCTTGTCTGCCTTGAGATAAGTTTCACAATGTACAGGCTCCTTTGCATGTGCTTTCCAAGGCGCTCATGCATCTTACTTTAAAGCATGCCTGTAACACGACTAACTTGGAATTAGTTCGCCGTGATGCTGCGGTGGACACAAGCCGTTCCCGTCCTGAGGGGCAGCGCGCTTCTCTTCGATCTGCTTCTTTGGCGGGTCTGCAACTATTCCATGGTTCCGTGGCAACGGTCCGGGATGACGTCTTACGTCATTTCAAAGATCAGCTGCTGCTTCGTCAGCTTGATCAGCCTTCTGTTGGCGGCAGGGGCTGTCCAAAGCCTAACAAGCACCCTTCTGCTTCCTCTGCAAAGCCAAGGGCTGATCCTCCTGTTGCTGCTTCTACTTCTTACTCACGGGGTAAGGGTAAGCGTCGGCAGGCTAGAGGGAGGACTCAGGATTCTTCATATAGTGGAGGAGGTAGTTTTTCCTCTCACCGGGGCTCGAAATGAAGGTCCTCACCTCAATTCGTCCCAGGTTGGAGGAAGGATATCAGAATTCGTAGACCATTGGGCCACAATCACATCCGATCCTTGGGTGTTAGATGTTGTTCGGTCCGGGCTGCGAATATCCTTCCTGAGGCACCCCACTCTATCGAGAGTGCCTCTTCCAACACAAGTTCCTTCAGACGTTTCACGTCGGGAGCTTTTGATCATGGAGATAGACAATCTCCTGTCAAAGGGGGGCGATCGACCTCATCAAGAACATTCATTCACTGGGATTTTATTCCCGCCTGTTCTTGGTGCCGAAGAAGGACCGACTCTGACCGCTTATCGACCTGAGTATCCTAAACCAGTCTATCATTGCTCCCAAGTTCAGCATGGAGACTTTCAGGTCGGTTCGCCGCTCCATTCACTGGGGAGGTTTCGCTTCCAGCATCGACCTGCGAGACACTTACTTTCACGTTCTGATTCATCGGACATCGCAAAAGTATCTCAGGTTCGCTTTTCTGGGGCGAATTTACCAGTTCAAGGCCATGCCTTTCGGCCTCAACCTGGCTCCTTGGGCCTTCATCCGACTGATGTCGCATGTGATAGCCTGCTTATATTGTGTTCTGTTCAAGGTGAGCGCTTCAGGCCCTGTGAGGCCTCTTGTTATTATTATGCCCCCAAGAGGTTTTATGCCCCCGAGAACCTCTCGAGGGGAGGGGGGCATTATGTTTTCACCATGTCCATCTGTCTGTCCATCATTTGACGTCTGGTATCCGTCCGTTAACTTTTGATTTCCGTCAAATAACTAAAGAACTGCTTATTTGATCAAATCATAATTTTAGGGGTAACTTGTGGATGACTAGACAATGCTTTCTGTCGATTTTGGTCCAGCTAGCCGATTCAGTATGGCCACCATGGCAGCCATATTGAATTTGGTTTCCGTCCAATAACTAGTGAATGCTGACTCAAATCATTTTTATTTTTTAATTATGCATTGTTGGTGTCTAGAGGAAGCTTTCTTTCGATTTTGGATCAGTCAGCTGATCCAAGATGGCCACCACTGGACAATTCATTATTGTGGTCATCTTGAATTTGGTTTCTGCCCAATAGTTAATGAATACTGACTCGAATCAATTTCAGGCCCTGTGAGGCCTCTTGTTATTATTATGCCCCCAAGAGGTTTTATGCCCCCGAGAACCTCTCGAGGGGAGGGGGGCATTATGTTTTCACCTTGTCCGTCTGTCTGTCCATCATCTCCGGTATCCGTCCTTTAACTTTTGGTTTCCATCAAATAACTAAAGAACCGCTTATTTGATCAAATCGTAATTTTTGGGGTAACTTGTGGATGACTAGACAATGCTTTCTTTCGATTTTGGTCCAGCTAGCCGATTCAATATGGCCACCATGGCAGCCATATTGAATTTGGTTTCCGTCCAATAACTAGTGAATGCTGACTCAAATCATTTGTATTTTTTAATTATTCATTGTTGGTGTCTAGAGGAAGCTTCCTTTCGATTTTGGATCAGTCAGCTGATCCAAGATGGCCACCAGTGGACAATTCATTATGGTGATCATCTTGTGAATCATCTGGTGAATCTTTTTAAATTTTTTTAATTATGCATTTGTTGTTGTATAGAGAAAGCTTCCTTTCGATTTTGGACCAGTCAGCTGAACCAAGATGGCCACCAGTGGACAATTCATTATGGCTTCCATCGTGGCTATCTTGGAATTTGGTTTCCTTCCAATAACTAATGAATGCTGAGTCAAATCATTTTTTTTTTTGATGCATTATTAGTGTCTAGAGGAAGCTTCCTTTTGATTTGGTTATGCCCCAAGAGACTTACCTACCCTTTTATGACACCATCGGGGGCATATGCCACCCTTTGCATTGCTCTTGTTAGTTATTAAATTGCAGCTGGAGTTTAGTAAATTGTACCTGCAATTTAGCTAAATTAATTATAGGTACAATTTAATAAATTGTAGCTGCAATTTAGCAAAATTATGGTATAAATAAGTTGTAGAATAAAGCTCATACACCTTTACATTTGGCTTAGGGTTTCCTAATTTATATCTTGGGAAGGAGTTTTGCTGATCTAAATTTTAAAAATAGGTCATGTTGCATGTCCATCGAGAAAAAAAATTGAGACTCATAATTTCTATACTCTGTGTCTAGGGTTCACAAACTTAACATGCTTATACATCTTGCGGAGCCCCCCCCCCCCCCGTGGGAACCCCGGGAAGTGTAGCAGTGCTTGTTTACTGTAGTAAACAAGCTCTGTTTCACTGGTAAAATAGGACCCAGTCACTAATGCTTGGGGTGCAAGTCCTCTAAAATAGGCAACATGGGGTATAAATGATTGACTGACCTTGACTTTATCTCCATGTTGTGGTCATGCTTAGCCATTGTGCAGAAGTATGTGATCTTAAACACCAATAAATAAATAAATATCGTGGCACAGACCATAAGCAGGTTATGCTGACTACAGTTTAGAAAATATTTAATTTTCATGTGTCTCATTTGTCTGTATGTCTATTTCAAAAACAACCCACACAAATAATTATATACCATTTGGCTTAGAGATTTATATACATCTTGTGGAAGAGGAGGAGAGGGAAGTGGAGGCAGTTTGTCACAGACTATAAGTAGGTCCTGCTGACCTACATCTTAGAAAATAGGTCATGCTGTCTGTCAGACGAGACTCAGATAATTCTGTATCAGTCATTTGTTTTTATAAAGATTACATGCAGCCAAAGTTAGATACTACTGTTTCAGACTCATGGATGTTGTATGTGTCTCAAATCTGTGCAACTGAGGTATAAGTTGTAAGTGTGGTAATATAATAGTTAAATGCAGTGTCACATCATTGCTATCAATCATGATACAAGCTTAGAAATAAGCAGACTGTTATCTGCAGAATGAGGTGCACAGCAGGGTAGCATCACTAAATTTACCCTCTGTGAGCCACAGTCTGAATCAAGGTCTCACTCCCTGGTGACTTCATTCTGTGAATGGCAGATTTTGCTAATTTCAAGGCTTGATCAGATATGAAGGAAGACTGTCATATTTCAGATTCTCTCTTTTCTTTTACAACATGGGCTCGGTTTGACCAGGTTTGTTGGAAGTGTGGAAAAAATACAAAATAATGTCCATCAGATAACTGATAGATGTGTCTACTACCATTGACTGCTTTCTTGTTTAGTTCTGTTTATTTCCCCACAGGAACCCCAGGAAGTGAAGCAGTGCCTGTTCACTGCGGTAAACAGGCTAATTTTTACTGGTAAAATAGGACCCAGTCACCAATGCTTGGGAGGTGTAAATCCTCTCTAAAGTGGGCAACATGTCTTATTAACGCTCACCCCTGGTCTTGAGTTAATACTCTTGTTGTGGTCACGATTAGCCATTGTGCAAAAATATGTGACCTTAAACACCAATAAATAATAATAATAATTCTGTTTATTCAGTATTTATTCATATCTGATGCTGATAGCAATGACATGGCAATAACTTACCAAATTTTATGATCTTCTAGAAGTTGGAGAAGAGAATGTTACCCTGGCAGATGGAAGTTCCATTCCATGTGGTCTTGTTGTATGGAGTACAGGTTTATATCCAGGACCATTTACAAGGTCTTTGGATATTCCAAAGAATGTAAGAGGACAGGTAAGACAAATTATGTTATGATGACTAGAGAAATCATCCCATGTTTTATCCTTAGTTAATTGTACAAAGAGTGTTCATGGCCTTGAATACTAGCCTTGTCAGTGGTGGGCTTTAAAAATCATGAAAACCTGTAGTTGATATTTGAAAAGCTCCCATACCAGTGTCTTAGTCATTGTCAGGTGCTGGATTTATCATATTATCAGTGTAGGAAATATAAGATATACATACAAATTATCATGATTATGTGCATGTCCTGTGATTTGTATCAGATTCGAGGTGGTGTCCAGAATGGGATCTCAACGAGCCGGCTTTGCCGGCGAGTTGTGATCCCATTTTTGGACACCACCGAGAATCTGATACAAATATCACAGGACATGCACATTATCATGATAATTCATTTATCGAAGAATTCTGTAACATAAACAGATTAAATCTTAATCCTTTACCCAATGCGAGGGCCAAAACCGGCCAATGCTATTCTCAAAAATCGCCAATTAATTTTCATTATTTTTTCTCTTTTTGTCTCAAAAGCATAGGTTATGACCCCTCGTTGGAACGAGCTCATTGAGACAAAAAATGAAAAATGAAAAAAATTAGTTATTCAAGAATTTTTTTGGCAAGTGTCGTCTGCTTTTCATGTTAGGTAGAGGGTTAAATTATTTTTAAACATTTTTGGGACATAATGTCCGGTCAATCACTGAAACGCACATAAAATGTATCCATGCGCCTGTTAGGATAGCCTGTGGCGCTACTGGAAACGAGTCGACTACATCATACAGAATCAGAATGAGTCGTCTATATGATACGGAATCGGAATGCAGTATGTGATACGTACCTTTTCTCATGGTTTTCCGGCCAAAATCTATATGATTGTTAGATAAATTTTCCCTCTATTATCTTACATTTTCCTGATGTTCTCATCTACCGACCAATGTCCCTTGGAACTATGTTCTCTCAAAACTACATATGCCAATCAGATGTGAGCTCTGTCAAACAAGATCTAATAGAATAAATGTTCAGTTTATCCTTGGAACACTGTAAAATGACCAAATTTAACTTGAATCGATTTAAATTACCAGTATTTCTTTTATAATTCCTTGTATGTCTTTCTTACAGATAGTTACAGATAAGTATTTACATGTTATTGGTGACCCAACAGAGAGTATTTATGCGATTGGTGATTGTGCTGATATACAAGACATGCCATTACCATGTACTGCACAGGTATTAATATATTAACATTATGAAAATGATCTTGAAGTAATTATTAACCCTTTACCTAATGCAGATGATATTAAAATGTATTATTTTAAATATCATTTTTTCAAATTTATCAAAAAATTTCAACAAAACCATACCATGTGACCCCTCGTTGGAACGAGCTTGATGAGCTCGTTCCAACAAGGTGTCACATGATATGGTTTTGTAGAAATTTTTGGAAAAATAATATTTTTTCATCTGCTGAATTTGCATATTACGCGGGCGGATGCGGGCGATTTGTTGGGTAAAGGGTTAACTAAGCTGTCATTGACATAGTATTAAAGGATTTCAAATTCAGGCAACAAACACATTAATCGATGGTGTAGGTCGAAAACTTTTATTGTAAGGCAAAAAATAGTTGAAAAATATGTTTCTCAGACCCTCTCACATGGTACTTTTGCCTGCCAAATGCTCTCTTCTTATAACCAATGCAAACCTAAAAAAATAATAATTAAATGGTTAATGTCTGATATTTTACCCAAGTTAATAAAATTGATGAATTTGTCCCTTGAGTGCAGCAATGGTTTAGCATTACAAAGCCTTCTTGCACTCAAGGGATGAAATACACCACCACCCATGCCATTCTATAGATTATGAGGTCTAAAGCATAAAACAATCCAAGAACATGAACTTTTTGATGGCAAAGAAATAATTATAAAGATAAAAAATAAAATGAAAAACTGCCCGCCCACATGCAGTTTTACAAAAAATGGCCTGAGAAATAGAAGATCTACTTTGTGGGCCCAATCATTCCTAATTTATTAGCTCACCTGACTGCAAGTCAGTGGGAGCAATTGCCATCACTTTTGTCCAGCGTCCGTCGTCCGTTAACTTTTGCAAACTTGACCTCTTCTTCAGAACCACTAGGCCAAATTCAAACATATATTGCACAGACCATCTATGGAGTATACCCTTTCTATTTTGTTCAAATGAAGCAGCTGCCATATTCATGCTCAGGTTTTTGCCCAAAAGGCTTAAAAACCTTTAAAAATCTTCTCATGAACCACCAGAGTGAATGCCTTGACATTTGGTATGGAACATCCTTTGGTGTAGAAGATTAAAGGTTGTTCAAGGGAAGTTGATAGGTCAATATTTGGGCTCTCTGTGGGAGCATATCCATTTTGGGCTCTGCCCAAAATTTCTATTTCAAGGACCGGTGGGCCAATTCATCCAAATTTGTCATGTAGTATAAGTGTGTCCTAAGTAATTGATTGATGCCAAAAAAAAATGTCCAAAGCCCTGTGGCAACCCCAGGGGCTAAAAACAGAAAAAAATTCAGAAGCCCATATATCAATGAACAGAGAACTGTTATTTGGTATGAAGCATCCTTAGGACTAGTAGAAGGGATTGGGTAAAAAAATTGCTACTGGTTTAACCAGGGTGCCCGGTAGAGGGTATTGAAAAAATGATGGGTCAGCATTTTTGCAGTAGTTTACCCGGAGAAAAATTTCTTTCACTGAGAACCTTGATTGACATCTAGAACAACATGTTGTTCTTAAAACAACAAATTGCTGCCAGACACATTCTAATCTGTTATTATAATAAGGAAATGATATTGTTCTGAAAATGTTGATCAAACCCTTTCAGTACTGTGCACATGTTTTTTCTGGTTCCTTGGAAAAAAATTGATCTGATTTCTGTATGAATATCTTTAATTTAACCCTGTCATGACTTCGGTGTGTTTTTCAAAGATTTTATTTCATGTTTAACCCTTTCAATGTTGTGCACATATATGTTTTTTTCTGGTTTCTTGGAAACATTTATCTGATTCCTGTATGTGTGTCATTAATTTAACCCTCTCAAGACTGCCATGTGGGTTCCAAAGACTTTATTGATGCCATAATCAAACCCTTTCAATGTTGTGCACATATATGTTTTTTCTGGTTCCTTGGAAAAAATTGATCTGATTCCTGTATGAATATCTTTAATTTTACCCTCTCATGACTTCAGTGTGTTTTCCAAAAAAATTATTTTATGTTGAACCCTTTCAATTCTGTAGACATATATGTTTTTTCTGGTTTCTTGGAAACATTTATCAGATTCCTATATGGATGTCTTTAATTTAACCATCTCAAGACTTCATTGTGGGTTTCAAAGATTTTTTTGTTGCCTTGATCAAACCTTTTCAATGATGTTCACATATATGTTTTTTTCTGGTTTCTTAGAAAAAAATTCTCTAATTCCTGTATGAAAATCTTTACTTTAACCCTCTCAAGGCTTCAATGTGGGTTCCAAAGATTTTATTTCATGTAATACTGTTAATGAAAACCTATTTCTGATTTCTTTAAAAATATTTTGCCCCCCAAAATAAGCCTCCATAAATTCTCTTTTTGTTTTGTTTACTTTTGATGCTTTAACCATTTTCACACAGCCTTGAATTTACTGGTGGCATTCTGTTTCTCTAGTTTGAAATCTTTCTTATTCTTTAAAACCACTGGGCCATATTTATTCATTTATGGCACAGACCATCTTTGGAGTAAACCTTTTCTCCTTTGTTCAAATGAAGCTGCTGCCATCTTCAGGCTGGTGGATTTTACTCTTTTGATTTTTCCCTCCAAATTACTATATCCCTTAGGGTGGGGTTAATGCTCCATAAGCCTAATATGCTTTTAAAATCCTCTTTTTTATGAGCCACTTGCAATAATGCTTAGATTTCCTGTTTGGAACTTACTTTAGTGATGCAGATTCACTTTTTTCAAAGAAACTCAGTCATAATTTGGGCTCCCAAATTTTGGGCGACACTCAAAAATTTCTATTTTCAGATTCAATGGGCAGATGTGAACCATATTTGTCATGATGTATATTTATTTATTGGTGTTTAAGGTCACATACTTATGCACAATGGCTAATCATGACTGACAGTTTTACGGGTGGAGGAAGTCTGAATACCCTGAGAGAACCACCGAGCATCGAAGAGCAACTGTCAGCTCCTCAACATTCTAACTCTGTTCAAGCTCCGCTCTTGCAGGGTCATGCGGTTGAGGACATGTTCACCATCGACATGCAGTACACCTTAGTACATGGTGTCATCGTGCCACCATGTAGGCAACTGGGATAAAGTGCCTTGCCCAAGGACACGGCACGGGTCATCCCGGATGGTTATAGAACTCGGGACCTCTAGCATAGAAATCCAACAATCTACCACTGAGCCACCATACTCCCATATAGTATATAACTGGGCCATAAGTATTTCATCTCTGCCTGATTTCTTTTGGGGGTGGGGGGGGGGGTGGGGTGGTAGAGAGAACCACAGTAGTTGAAAACAAAACAAAAATTTTCTTCGGTTGTTGTTTTTTAATACTTCATAGAACAAAGCTTGCTAGAAAGCTTTCCTAGGAGCCTGTGGTTCATTATGTTGTAATATCTACATATTCTTGTTTTCAGACTGCACAGCAAAGTTTTATCTGTACAGTACCAGCAGAAATGAATAAGTTTTTAGAATAACCACAAGAAATTGTACCTCTCATTTATAATACATGTGCTTCTGACATAAATTCTTGGAAAGCTCTTTAACTGGTAGAGTGCTAAATTATTTTTGACCATGCAAATCTGATCAATTGTCTTTGCCTTGTTACAATTCATGGGAGAGTGCCTGTGGGCACTCTCTCATAAATTGCAACAAGGCAAATACTTAGAGATTAAATAATATCTCTTCATCAAAGATAATATGAAACATAGTCACAGAATTTGAATCCTTAAAGTTGCGATACCTGCACTTCAGAATAGAGCCCAAATATGGGCTTCCTGCACTCTACCAGTTAAGAGAGTTTTCCACCAATTGATGCTGATTATTGAAAATTGATAAGGGAATGTAAGCAATCTACAATTTATCTACCTTTGCTCTCGATTTTATTTCCTTGACAGACAGTTGTTTGATGGTAGTACTTAGGAAATCAGAACAAATGAGCATATTGGACAGGTGTGGTGAAGAAGAAATGGTTTTTGCTTGCCGAAGGTGTGCAGGGATGCTGTGGGGCAAGCCCCTTTCGACCCTCATTAGCTGTATGATATTTGCCATGTCTGGGCGTGGTAAAGGAGGAAAAGAGACGGAAGCAGCTTATTCGCGTTTGTGTTTTCTGCGGGTCTTCTTTTTAGGAGGTGGCTGTGATGGAGATGGAGATGAGGCTGTTTCTTGGTTTTGTTGTTTTTTCTTATTATCTAGCCATCCCTGTGCCATTCTGGAGACATCAGCAGATTGTCGTTTGAATTCTTGGGACTCGGCCATGATTTTGTTGTATTCCCCCATAATCTTTTCTTCGCATGTTTCTGAGGACTGCAGTGTCTGGATTGGTGTGTGTCCCTTGCTGGGCTGTCTGGAAGCGAAGGAAGAGGGGAGTGAGGGGTGGGAGGTGGCAAAAAAGCAACTTCCAGTTCCTGCTCAATCTCCACAGGACGTTCCTCATCCAACTGGACCGGCTGAACCCCTCAGAACCTCCACCCCCTCACTCACCTCTTTCTTCTTATCCAGGAAAGCCTCCAAGCGTCAGGCGTCCCTACGCTTGATCGACAGGCACTTCTTTCTTTTTAATTCTCTTTTTAGGGCCTCCCTGCCCCCTCGGGTGAGGACCAGTGTGAGAGGGGATCCTCTCACCAAAGGTGCTACCTCCCCGAGGAGGGCGGTGTGGTAGTGTCTTCTACTTGAAATTCCAGCGTCAGTTGGACGCTCTTGCCTATTTCCTGGATAGTCCAGGAGATAGGGCAAGAGATGCCCAGAGCTGAGATGGCATTCTTCAGTCTTGTCAGTATTTCCAGATTATCCATGATGTCAATCAGGGTATTTGCACTCTGAACTCAGAGGTGCGAATATGTAACCTCAACGACAGGTGTGGTGTAATGAACTTCCACTACAAATAGTAGCTATAGGATTACAAATACTCTGGTGCCCAGTTAATTGGATGTCTCTAAATTGAATAACCCTGTTAACTGAATATAACTGTCAAATACAAAACCATAAATTGGACTGATTGATTCTGTATGGGTTATAGAGTAATTTTAATATGGCATTTTTTCTGTAGACCCATGACAGTGGCTTCTAGCACTCACTCAATTAATTCAATGTAAGCAAAGTTAATTTTAAAACACTTGTTAACTTGAAACACAATTAATGTTTGTTTTTCCAGCAAGCCTGCAAATAATATAACATTAAAATGCCGCTCAGGATCACAGATCCAATGTCGAGTTGTGACCTTGACCTTTGACCTGGCGAGTCCAAGGTCAACAGGGTTCTTCCTCGCACCAAGGCCAACACACCTATGAAGTTTCATGAGTCTAGGTTGAACCACTATCAAGTTCTCATCCGGAAACCAATTGTTGCGATATGCTATGTTCAAGGTCACTGTGACCTTGACCTTTGACCTGGTGAGTCCAACATCATCAATAGGGTTCTTCCTCGCACCAAGGCCAACACGCCTGTAAAGTTTCATGGCTCTAGGTTGAACCACTATCAAGTTATCATCCGGAAACCAATTGTTGTGATATACTATGTTCAAGGTCACTGTGACCTTGACCTTTGACCTGGTGAGTCCAAGATCAATAGGGTTCTTCCTCGCACCAAGGCCAACATACCTATGAAGTTTCATGACTCTAGGTTGAACCACTATCAAGTTATCATCCGGAAACCAATTGTTGCGATATACTATGTTCAAGGTCACTGTGACCTTGACCTTTGACCTGGTGAGTCCAAGATCAATAGGGTTCTTCCTCGCACCAAGGCCAACACACCTATAAAGTTTCATGACTCTAGGTTGAACCACTATCAAGTTATCATCCGGAAACCAATTGTTGCGATATACTATGTTAAAGGTCACTGTGACCTTGACCTTTGACCTGGTGAGTCCAAGATCAATAGGGTTCTTCCTCGCACCAAGGCCAACACACCTATGAAGTTTCATGACTCTAGGTTGAACCACTATCAAGTTATCATCCGGAAACCAATTGTTTAAGATTTACTATGTTCAAGGTCACTGTGACCTTGACCTTCGATGTAGCATGTCCAAAATCAATAGGGTTCTTCCTCCCACCAAGACCAACCTATGTATGAAGTTTAATGAATGTGAGTTGAACCACTATCAAGTTATCATCCGGAAACCAATTGTTTACGCCCGCCCGCCCGCCCGCCCGCCCGCCCACCCGCCCGCCCGCCCGCCCGCCCGCCCGCCCGCCCGCCATTCACCAAACTATAAGTCGAGTTTGACTTCGTCACAACTCGACTAAAAATTTATTTATTCCCAACTAAATTGCAGGCATCAACAAGACTGTGCCTGATAAAATATATTTTGTGGTGGACATTTAGCAAGACATTGTTATTTTGAAAAGGAAATAATTCATTCTCATCACTACCATGCTATTAATGTTTCCCTACACTGAACTCCACATCCTAATGTGGAAGTAACACAAGAGGGGCTGCAGGGACCTTGGACTTCAAAATCCAATCACGTCCCACAACAAACAGTCCATTGTTCTCACCACATCTATAGATAGATAGATATTTTTATTTAATGGTATAGTTTACAGACAATTACACATTGGACTATTGGATACAAATAGATAACTAGAAAATGATATTCAGTCTATACCTTTGGGAAATGACATAGCCAGATTGGCTGTCTACCTGTCACTCCCTTAATACATTTAACTCCAACACTGACTACATGCTCTGCACATTGATCTTTGATGGAAAGATCTACTTGTATGGATACTCATGAGTAGCTAGTAAAACTGCAACTTTGTCTCGGCAACGTACCCCATTAGTCTATTTCTGTAGATGGACGAGTTTCCAGGTTAAAAAAGGTGGCTAAATGTGAATGTGATAGTTGGTATCCCTAACCCTATGTGCTAATATGATATTATTGTGGTTATCAAGCTGGGTTGTGGTTAACTTTAGAAGACAGATATGCACGGTTCAAGTATTGTTCATCAGTCAAGATAAACATAATGGACACACTATTATACAAAATAAGTCCTCGATGTGTCGACAGTTTGGGACTCTTAAGTTATTTAGGTTATCGGTGTGCCAACCCTTACTGTTGAGTGTAACAGTCAGGACAGTATGGGTTGCCACACTGATAGCTTTCTTGATATGCGGACAGAAGTTTTGTTCTTAACTTCTCTTTAAATTCTTTTCTATTTTCAATGTTTCGCACTTCTGGGTCCAGTTCGTTCCAGATTTTCGGAAAGGCATATGAGGGCAGCCTATCTAAAGCCTTTGTTTGGGTTTTGTTGATACGTACCAGTCCTGATTGCCTTGTCTCATGTGTGATTGAGGGATTGGGGAAGTAAAATAATGTTCGAAAGATTCTGGAAGTTTTCCATTTTTCCAATTAAACAAATAAACAGGCATGTAGTTTGTACAAGTCTGTGACCTTCAATATTTTATCTTTTATGAACAATGGGTCTGCATGTGAATTATACTTTTTGTTGTTTAATATTCGAAGTGAACGTTTCTGTATTCTTAGTAATTTATTGATTCCTCTTGAGTTACCCCATATTTGAATGCTGTATACCAAGTGGCATTGGACCAAAGAGTAATAGAGCATCTTCATAACATGTTGTGGTAGTAGATTTTTGCTCTGTTCAAAGTATAATTTGCCCATCCAATCTTAGAACAAATTTTTGATATATGAGTTTGATAAGATAAGTGTTCATCAATATGAATACCTAAACAATTTAGAGATTTATCTTCTTCATTTGAACCCACCCTTTTTAATTGTTGACCATTCATGAAAATATCAGGGTGAATGCAACTTTTAGTTTTATGGTTTGGATTAATGATAATGTATTTTTTTTGTTGGCGTTCAGAGCGAGTTGATTTGCCGAACACCACTCATATAGATTATTGAGTTCATGGTTAAAATGAGTATCTATGGATTTGGTATAAGGGAATGAGTCATGGGCAGTTGTGTCATCCACAAATGATCAAGAGTTGTAGAACGACTGATGTCATTTATATATAATAGGAATAAGACTGGACCAAGAACTGAACCCTGTGGGACCCCACATGCTAATTCGGTGAGTTCAGACTTTTGATCGCCATATTGAACATATTGCGATCTATTCGAAAGATAGCTTTTAAACCAATTGTTACTGATGCCTCTGAATCCATACTTTTCCATTTTTGGTATCAATATGTTGTGGTTTATTGTGTCCAATGCCTTGGAGAGGTCCAGAAATGCTGCTAGTGTGTTGTTTTTACTGTCCTTGTTATTTTCAGAACCTATAATTTTCAGTAGTTGCATTACTAAATGTATGGTAGAATGCTTTTTCCGAAATCCGTATTGATGGTGATATAGGATATGCGATGTTTCGAGGTATTTCATTATTCTGTTGCACATGATTTTTTCCAATACTTTAGAAAATCCTGGTAAAATACTTATCAGTCTATAATTATTAAATACGTGCTCGTCTCCACTTTTAAAAATCGGAATAACTCTTGCTATCTTCATCCTATCAGGGACAATACCGCGGATAAAGGACATATTAATGATGTGGGCCAGAGGAGGAGCTATTACATTAATTGTGTATTTCAGGAGGTTAGTGGTGATGCCGTCACAATCCTCACTATTTTTAGGCTTAAGTGAATTACATAAAATACCTCGTATTCAGTTGTTGGCGTTATGAAAAAACTGTTTGGTTCATTACTGTCCATGAAGTCCAGAAACTTTTCTGGGATACATTTATTTGTTCACTAGTACGTTTCCCTAGGCTTGCGAAAAAGTCGTTGAATTCCTGTACTATTTCCGCTGGATCATCTACTTCTTTATTATTTTCAGTTACGAAGCATTGAGGCAATGTGGCTGTATGGTTTGTTCTAAGTAGGGCATCATTAATAATTTGCCACTTTCTGCGTAAATTACCTGCATTTTCTGATAGTATGTTAGAGTAGTACATTGCTTTACTTTGTTTTTTAATTTTGTTAAATAGTTTACAGTAGTTTTTAGTCGAGTTGTGACGAAGTCAAACTCGACTTATAGTTTGGTGAATGGCGGGCGGGCGGGCGGGCGGGCGGGCGTAAACAATTGGTTTCCGGATGATAACTTGATAGTGGTTCAACTCACATTCATTAAACTTCATACGTAGGTTGGTCTTGGTGGGAGGAAGAACCCTATTGATTTTGGACATGCTACGTCGAAGGTCAAGGTCACAGTGACCTTGAACATAGTAAATCTTAAACAATTGGTTTCCGGATGATAACTTGATAATGGTTCAACTCACATTCATGAAACTTCATAGGTAGATTGGCCTTGGTGAGGGGAAGAACCCTATTGATTTTGGACTCGCTACGTCAAAGGTCAAGGTCACAGTGACCTTTAACATAGTATATCGCAACAATTGGTTTCCGGATGATAACTTGATAGTGGTTCAACCTAGAGTCATGAAACTTCATAGGTGTATTGGCCTTGGTGCGAGGAAGAACCCTATTGATCTTGGACTCACCAGGTCAAAGGTCAAGGTCACAGTGACCTTGAACATAGTATATCGCAACAATTGGTTTCCGGATGATAACTTGATAGTGGTTCAACCTAGAGTCATGAAACTTTATAGGTGTGTTGGCCTTGGTGCGAGGAAGAACCCTATTGATCTTGGACTCACCAGGTCAAAGGTCAAGGTCACAGTGACCTTGAACATAGTATATCGCAACAATTGGTTTCCGGATGATAACTTGATAGTGGTTCAACCTAGAGTCATGAAACTTCATAGGTATGTTGGCCTTGGTGTGAGGAAGAACCCTATTGATCTTGGACTCACCAGGTCAAAGGTCAAGGTCACAGTGACCTTGAACATAGTATATCGCAACAATTGGTTTCCGGATGATAACTTGATAGTGGTTCAACCTAGAGCCATGAAACTTTACAGGCGTGTTGGCCTTGGTGCAAGGAAGAACCCTATTGATGTTGGACTCACCAGGTCAAAGGTCAAGGTCACAGTGACCTTGAACATAGTATATCGCAACAATTGGTTTCCGGATGAGAACTTGATAGTGGTTCAACCTAGAGTCATGAAACTTCATAGGTGTGTTGGCCTTGGTGCGAGGAAGAACCCTATTGACCTTGGACTCGCCAGGTCAAAGGTCAAGGTCACAACTCGACATTGGATCTGTGATCCTGAGCGGCATTTTTATATTTTCTAATATTCTGCTCATTTGGGTATCTCAGTTTTTTGTTATAAAATTTAGATTTATTATTTGATGAGGTTAGGAGCCCCTTCGTCATCCAGGGATTTTGTTTTATGAACTTTTTTCTTAACCAAATATTTTTTAGAGGAAAGGCCTTCTTGAAAGCAGATTGGTATATGTCCATAAAAAGGTTGTATGCAACATTCGGACAGTTAGTCTCGGGCACTGGGGAAAAGTCACTTTCAGTCAAAATTGTTTTAAAGTTAGCTATACTGTCTGGATTAAATTTACGCTTTGCGGTTGTTGATGAAGTGTCATAAGTTTTCTGGCCTCTTTCAGTGTGAAAGGTGGCGAAGTGATCAGAAACGTCTGTGATGATTATACTGGACAGGGATGTTGATAGAACGTGGTTTGTAAATATGTGATCGATTAATGTAGCGGAGTGCTGCGTAACTCTAGTCGGCTTACTGATATGTCGTTAAAAGCCTTGGCTAATCATTGTATGTAAATAAAAGTCGGTCTTGGTATGGACACCCGATTTCAAGAGGTCAGTGTTAAAGTCCCCCATTATGAATGATTTTTTGTTCTCGTGATTTATTTTGTCCATTATTTCGTTTAATTTTGCCAGGAACAGATCAATATCTGCTTTAGGTTGCGTGTTGGGTCTATATATTACCCCAAGCAATTTACTAGACTTGTTGTAATTGATTTCAGCGGACAGGGATTCGATGACATGTGGTATAAAGACTGAGAGATCCCGACGAGTCTTAAAGGCTATATTCTCCTTGATGTACATACCAATACCACCACGTCCGTCGTCGCCATCAGGTCTTGTGGTCCTAGTAAGGGGATGGTAGCCATGTAGTGTGTAGTGACATTTGGGGGGAATTTGGAAAATTTCCATCAGGCCTATAACATCAAAATGGTTTTGAGAACCTTGTGTTTTAGACAACAACTCATTAAAAGAATCCCAGTGAGCCTTGAGACTTTGACAGTTTAGGTGAAGAATCGAGAACTCTTCTTGCTGGAGATTAAAATTAGGGGGCATTTCGTCGGGTAGATAGTATTTACAATTGTTTGTGAGAACATCTAAGTGCCAACCATTGTTAGCTGGTGTCTCACGCACCCTATCATTTAAAATCGATTTTAAATCATAGTTCAGATTTTTCTGGATCTCGTCCAATGAAATATTATCTGACGACATTACAACAAGGGGGCTCGCTAAGTCGTAGTTGCACATCTGTAGGAGAATGCATTTGTAGATCATTGTACACAAACGTAAATGCCATTCTATATGATTCGCGCAGAGTCAAGAGTAGTGTAGGAATGGTTAAATGCATAGAACAAAATAAATACAAAAACATAAACTGGAACATTTTTACAAATTTCATGGTATTAATTATCTAATATAAGACTTTGGAGGAGAAGAATAGTTAATATATTAACTTAGTTATGTGCAACTGGTGCCTGGAACAACCTTATAGCATGATTAGATCATATATGTTTAAAACATTCCTCACAGGCAGAACGCTGACCCAAAGTCGGGGGCGCGGTGGCTCAGTTGGTAGAGGTGCAGGCTGCAAACCGAGAGGTCCTCGGTTCGAATCCCACCTGCGGCAACCGCGTTGTGTCCTTGGGCAAGACACTTCACCCCGATTGCCTACATGGGGGCACGATGACGCTGTGTACTGAGGCGTACTGCACGTCGATGGTGCGCATGTCTTCAACCAATCTAACCTTGCCTGTGCTGCGGTGCAGAGCTCAGAGTTACGATGTTGGAGAGCTGACAGCTGCTCGTCGTTGCTCGGTGGTTCTCTCCGGGTTCTCCGGCTTCCTCCACCCGTCAAACTGTCACGGTCACGATTAGCCATTGTGCATAAGTATGTGACCTTAAACACCAATAAATGAATAAATGAATAAATGACCCAAAGTCTCTGTAAGGCTCTTTTCACCTCAGACTTACCTGGGCTCTGAACCCAGGTAGTCCTGAGGTAGAGTCTAGGTATTGAGGGTATCTCCCGGTGAAAGGCTATAAAGAGTCTTATAGAGACTACCCAACCCCACCTATGAGAAGTGTACATAGCAGACAAAGTCAGGCTGGTACCGGTCACAATGTCAG
The DNA here is from genome assembly GCA_031216915.1 of Pictodentalium vernedei. NCBI lineage: Eukaryota > Metazoa > Mollusca > Scaphopoda > Dentaliida > Dentaliidae > Pictodentalium > Pictodentalium vernedei. Next base: position 89,858,370 of record CM062294.1, read on the forward strand.
GATACAGGGATTGTTTAAATTTAGAGAAATGACAGTGATTTACAAAAATGCTCATCAAAATTATCTGTTTTTGTAGGTTGCAGAAAGGCAAGGCAGATATGTGTCTGAACTTCTGAACCAACAGGATAAAAAAATCGGACCATTTGAATTCCACAGCATGGGCATGTTAGCTTATATTGGAAAATATGAAGGTTTGACTGATACACCAGATTTGAAAATGCAAGGTAAAATAAATTAATGAATTGTTTTGTTTTTTTTTTCAAATCAAAGCTTTGCCCAGTATGAATGGGCAAAATAATATTTTTATACTGTACCAATGACCCAGACATAGCTGGTGCTAACTCTTAAAAATATAGGGCCAAACACAAATTTTGCCCCCCAATCCCCAAAATTTGCATCTAAAACCAAAGAAAACATGTCCTGAATGGCCCTCCATACTTTACCTCTACTGCGCATGCGCAGTGTCAAGGACGTCCCGAAATTGGCACCATTAATCATTCTTTGTTTGGCCCTTCATCAGTTAACATCTGACTGATCTTTGTGCTTGTAAATCTCAGTTTAAATGATGCCAGACACATAAATATTAGTGAAATGGTGATTCTAAGGAGGATATAGAAGGAGGAGAGGAAAAATGAGTGACAGAAAATTATCAGGGCTGTAACTTAAAATTTTTTAATGAAATTATGTTAAGTTACCTATTTTCGAGGCAACAGCCTGTTGTGGTCATTCTTGTTATCAAGTTACACTGCTTGTTCAGTGTTTTCCTCTCTCCCTTTCCTTTAAGTCCCCTCTTGCTATTCTCCCATGCTTTTGGCATATTTTCTGTAATATTATTACTAAAATTTCTTGGGAGTTTTAGCTGGATAACAGAATGAATTCTGTTCTTTTCCCCATGTTTACGTCTTCACCTATGGGTGGTTAGGCGTAGTGTTCTGCATCTACCATCTGATGTTCTGCAGTTTCTTCCCTGGAAGTCTCTGTTTTGCATCAGATAGTGTATTATTGGTAACTGATTTCGGGCCAGGGTGCCTGGAGTCTTGATCTGGTGTTTTTACACTTATTGTTTACATTTCCAACAGCCCTCTGTGTGAGGGGGGATTTCTTGAAAATAATATCTTGATGTTAATTTAATCATAACTAGATACATTATTATTGTTCGTAAGTGTTGCATAAATTGTTTAAAATATTTTTAGAATTTTTGTCCACACTTAGGCTTGGGATCCATTGGGGCTCAACGTTACTTTTCAGAAACTTGAGCTGTTCTGAAAAAATATTTTTTCAAAATTTTTTGATTTCAATTATTTTTTCTATGTTAATGGATCATGTTATTATGTATTTTGATTGTCAGGGGTTGGTGCGAGTACTAGGACTTTGTTTTCTTTTCACAATGAAAGGATATTGTTCAATTGAAATAAGAGGAAATCTTCCTCTGACTTTCATAATCATTGTATAATGTAGTCAGTGTACTCGCACTAACTCCTGTTCTGTATGTGTTAATTTCGATGACAACATGGGAAGCGTGTGTCACGGTATGTTAGTGGGGAATTGGCCATTCCGGTCCTTTCCCCGCAGGGTCACTCTACTTTTTCAATCTCTATTTCAGACGATCATGATCAGGGTGATGTATCCGTGATGTCTTCCAAAAGTGTGCCTCCGTCATCACAATTAATGAAGAGCTAGCGGAAAAGTGCTCATGTAAATACGTCAATTGCCTAAGAGGACCCTAGTAGGTTCGACGGCCTTTGACGTCCACTAGCTCGCCCGGTGTAGCGTCCATTCATCGAATGGTTCGGCAGCCAGGTTCGTCTGTTGCGGTCTAGGAGTTTTGATGCGAGCACTATAAATCAATCAAATGCACACCCAGTGACGGCGGATTAGAGGAGAGAACGGAGGAAGCCTTTTAGTCCGGTTCCTAGCTCGTCCAGGTCCATCCGGACTGCGAGCGAGAGAGGCCCCTCTCTCGTACAACAACATCTGGCCCCAGATGTTGTGGTACAAAGTGTTTCGCATTCGGAGCATACGTCCGTCGCTCGGGATGCTCCTATATATAGTCAGTCCGGAGAGACTGTCAATAAGGCTTCCTCATTCTCATGGCAGCGCACACGACCGCTCTTGGCTACGTGACCTCGGATATCCAGTCAGCTTCGCCAATCAGAGAATCATCGGCGACCAGGTCACACCATCCGGTAGCCAGGGACACGAGGCCTGCAGACTCCGGACATTCGCATAATAAAGTGTGCGGGAGTCAACGTACACGGAGCTTCCAGCGGCAAAGCATCGTAAGACCGCTACTGCACAGGCCTTGGTGACGGACGTGCTATCCCAAATAGCACAGCTTATCGCAGCATCCCAGCAACGACAGAATCTCTGTCGCATTATGTATCATCCGACGACGCTGGGTCGGGACGCTCCGCGGAAGCAGGTACGGACGTCCGAGAATTTCTTCCGGTCCGACGGGATACCGAAAGGGATTCGGAGGATTTCGAGTTTTCCCTTTCGGAACAACATAAGCTGCTGTGTATGTCATCTGACTTTATCTTCTAGAGGTTCTTTCGTCGGACCAGAATGCTGCGATGCCGGATAAGAAACTGATAGCGTCGGTGATCACAGAAATTTTTTGGTTCGGTTCAGGGACATCGTCCCTCAGTTCCGACACAGTCCAATAATGTCACACAACTTTCGAATTATTGAACGACGCTATATATATTATTATATGCTTGCTATTAACAAGCATGTCTGGTTTCTTGTTCGCAAAGTTACTGAGATGTCTTTCAAAGTGTGCCTCTGTCGTCATAGTTAATGAAGAGCTTGCGGCAATAAGTGCTCATGGAATACGTCAATCGCCTAAGAGGTCCCTAGTAGGATCGACGGAGTTGACATTCGCTAGCTCACCCGGTGTAGCGTCCATTCATCGAATGGTTCGGCAGTCGGGTTCGTCCGTTGCAGTCTAGGAAGGAGATTTGGGTGATGCGAGCACTATAATAGACTTTAGTACACACCCAGTGACGACGGATTAGAGGACAAATCGGAGGAAGCCTGTTAGTCTGGTTCCTAGCTCGTCCAGGTCCGTCCAGGCTGCGAGCGAGAGAGGTCCCTCTCTCGTACAACAACATATGGGACCGGATGTTGTGGTACAGACATTTCGCATTCGGAGCATATGTCCGTCGCTTGGGACGCTCTGTTATATTGACAGTCCGAGAGACTGTCGATAATGCTTCCTAATCCTCACAGCAGCGCACATGGCCGCACATTGGCTACGTGACCTCGAGTATCCGGACAGCTTCGTCATTCAGTGATTCCACGGCGAACAGGTCACGCCATCCGGTAGCCAAGGGCCACGAGGCCTATACACTCCGTTCACTCGCATAATAGAAATATGCACGGGGTAACAAACACGGAGCTTCCAGCGGCAATGCATAGTAAGACCGCTTCTCCACAGGCCTCAGTGACGGACGTGCTATCCAAAGTAGCACAGTTTATTACAGCATCCCAGCAAACGACAATTCTCGGTCGGGTCAGGAATAATCCGACGGCGCTGGGTCGGTGCGCTCCGCTGTTGCATCAGGTTCGGACGACCGAACACTTTATAGGGTCCGACAGGATGGCGAAAGGGATTCGGACGATTTCGAGCTTTCCCTTTCGGGACAACAGAAGCTGCCATACATTTCTTCCGGCATTATCTTCCAGAGGTTGTTCCGTCGGACTACATTGCTGCGATGCAGGATAAGAGACTAATAGCGTCATTGGACACGGAGTTTTTGATCGGTTCAGGGACATTGTCCCTGACTTACCGACACAGTCCAATAATGTCTTTAGAACATTCGAATTATTTAACGATGCTATATATAAGCTGGCTACCAAGCATGATAGTCTAGTTTCTTGTCCGCAATGCTCTATTCTGCCTTTTTTCAATTCTAGAAAATAATTTATATCGGCAGAACAGGGCATACCGAGAGTTCATATGCGTCTAGTCGGCGGTGCTGAAGACTGGGAATTATCTTTTTCGCCGTCTATGTCAATTCCAACCACGATGTTGGAAACGACAATGTTGTCTAATAGGCTTAACTTAGACGCTTTATCATACGTAGACCACCTTACTGAGGCGTTATCATTACGTCTTCAAGAGAAAGAATTCCAGAATATGATGTGATTTCTTTCAGGGGCAGTAGTTTTTCCACGTATAACTCCGCCCTTCAGTGGCAACCTGGAGTTGGTTAGACGTGACGCAGCCCTAGTTACATCCACGCGCGTGGATAGTAAGGTGAAGAACTCTCTCAGAGTCGCTTCGGTCTCGGAGAAGCTTCTCTTCGACGGCAACTTTTCAGCAATCTATGAATTGCTCGATATACACGTTCTATTGTCTATCAAGTGTAGCAAGAGATTCAGACTGGGGCAAACATTCGGTGGTTGACTCAGAGAGTGCCACTGCAGTTGCCGGATCCGAGTTTTATGATTATGATGGATGCCAGTCAAACAGGTTGGGGTACAATATTGATCCCAACGGATTCGAAGTGCCAGGGTCTTTGGGTTCCGCAGTTTCTAGGCAAGCACTTAACTTCCAGGAAATGATGTTATTTAGGCTTGCACTATGTCATTGAATGAACATTATTCAGAAACGCATGTCCAAATCCTGTTCGTTAATACGACAGTAGTTGCGTATCTCCGGAACCAGGGAGGCACTCATTCGATTCCATTATTCAATTTAACGGAAAGAATCCTTCTGTTTGTTATAGTACACCAAGTTCTGCTTCGGTCCGTCATATTCCGGGTCATCTGATTGTATTAGCCGACTCCTTTTCACGTAAGAGTCGCTTGTTGCTGTCAGAATGGACTCTCATCAAACAAGTATTCAATCAGATTTGCTATCAATGGGAGCGCCCAATGATAATTTATTTGCGACACAACTCACTATTCAATTGCAGACGTATGTGTTTCCATGTCCGGATCCCTGAGCTTATGTTGTTAACGCTCTATTGATCTAATAGGACGGAATGATAGGATATGCGTATCCTCCAGCGCTGTTGATTCAGAAAGTATTGCTAAGATAAACATCCACAATACAATTCTGTTGATAGCATCTCTGTCTTCACAGAGACCGTGGGTAAATTTACTCAGGTGTCTACTGTGGGACTTACCGCGAAAACTTCCTCCATGAGAGGATCTTCTTTCGCTGGGGAAATCGTGTCAACTCCATCACAACCCGCAAGGTCTCAACCTTCACGTATTCCGTTGTGTGGTCCTTCTTGCACGGCAAGCATTGTACAGGATGAGTTATGGACGCGATTTCTTACTGTAGGAGAACCTCTTCTTCGCTATACTATGCGGCTAAAGTGGAGGCTCTTCCGTCGTTGGTGTAGGGATCTTTATGTTGATATTTTTGATCCCTCCATACTAGACATTGCATCTTTCTAGTATACTTGTTTGACAAGATCAACTGCAGCCTGTTACTATTAAGGTTATAGGTCTATGTTATCTCATACCTATGCACTCTATGATAGTTTACAATTGAGTCTTATGTCTCTTTATCTAAGTCAGTTAGAAACTTTTCGATAAATAGACCTAGAATCCTTAGATTAAATTCCTATACGGAATTTAGCTTCGGTTCTTATTTAGCTAAGTAATCATTTGAGCCTCTGGAAACAGTAGTTTTCAAATTCTGACCTTTTAAGACAGTTATTCTGTTAGTTTTCTCTTCTACTGAAGAGTCAGTGAGCTTCATGCACTATCGGTGGATGATTCTCACTTTCGTAGTATTGGAAACACTATTTCCTTTACTACTAATGTTGGATTTTTGGTTAAGAATCAGGCTCCTAATAAATATCCGGAACTTATTGTTATTAAGGTCCTTCCGTCTTCGTACGGGCATAGGCCTTTACTCTGTCCGGTTAGAGTTTACGTATTTATAAACAGATATCAATTTATTAGTAAGGACGTAAGCTTCTTCTGTCTTTGATGCCTAATAGAAGGACATTACGCTCCATTCTATTGCTAATGGATTCAATTAACTATCGGTACTGCTTAAGGTATATCATTAACTCAGCAGTTTGTGCTTGAGATTTCGGCTCATGAAGTAAGAGCTCTTTCTACATCTTGGGCTTACATTAATAGTGTCGCTATTATAGATTTTATGAAGGCTGCACATTGGGCTCAGCCATCCACATTCATGAATTTTTATCTCAGAAATATTGAGTCCATTTCTGGAGGCCTCCATTGTTAGGTCTATTTTCTACTGCTCAGAATGTCATTCACTGAACAGTTGCTACTATAGCTAGGTAGGCTTTCTGTTCCGGCAGTGACTCTGTCCTGCTGCCCTCTTCGCTCTGGGCTATTTGACCCAGGGCAAGGAGAAGGGGGGGGGGGGGAGGGTGTTCCCTTGGGTCACCTGTTTTATTATGAAAACAAGGGGATACCTCCTCCAGAGTTAGTAATTCTGAGCTGTTACTGGGATGGTTTTTAAGTGATAAGTTTATGTTTTAAAAATTCATTCAAGTCATAGTTTTTAAAGTATAGCTTTTGAATATATCATGTGTCAAACGGGCGTTATTATACAATCCTCAGACACTTTTAAGGAGTATAAAGAGTCTCTATTCTCTAGACTAACTTTATTTATTGGCTTACTTTAAAAATTATTAGTATAAGGATTATACTGCATATTAATAGATGGATGTTATGATGCTCAATTATGGAAGGTGTTGTGTCTTTCTAATTTATCATAAATAAGAAAGTTACATGTAAGGCCTAATACTCCTTTTCCCCTCGAGGGGATGACTCTGTTTTATATAATTGAGCTTATTGGAATTTCCTCTATGTCCTAGGCCCTCCAGCCTTTTTACTATTCAGCTATGTCTGGGTCATTGGTACAGTATAAAAATGTTAAAAAATTTATAGTAATTTATATATTTTTTATACTTACCAATGACCCAGACGGGGATGGCCCTCCCAGGAGTTGGGAACTCATACCTCCCCGCTGAGTACATAGCGCTTACCAGGCACTGGTTATAAGAATGATTAATGGCGCCAATTTCGGGACGTCCTTGACACTGCGCATGCGCAATAGAGGTGAAGTATGGAGGGCCATTCAGGACATGTTTTCTTTGGTTTTAGATGCAAATTTTGGGGATTGGGGGGCAAAATTTGTGTTTGGCCCTATATTATTAAGAGTTAGCACCAGCTATGTCTGGGTCATTGGTAAGTATAAAAAATATATAAATTACTATAAATTTTTTAACTTCCATGTCACCTCTCAAAATCAAAATGAAATGGCATTTTTTTTTTAAAGCTTGGTTTAACATAGATTCATTTTGTTGGCTGTTTGAGTCATCAGCAGAGCTTGACACGTAGACTTGTTCTTACTAAATGAACACATCTGATACTAGATCAGTACTCACATACACCCCATTTTGATCTGGATTTACTTTTAGGAGAGCTTTCTGGTACTTGATTGAATGCCTAAAAAACTTGTTTGGTTCACAAAATGGCAATCAGAAACATACAGGAAAAAAAAATGTTTTGATTCTCAGGCAATCTCTCACTGAAATTGAACCCCCTCATTGGATGTTTTTATTGCCTTGCAGTGTATTAAAAAATGGGGAACCTCCAAACTTTTACATTTTTTGATGGATGTATATAACTGAAATCTGAAGAGCATAATTAAAGACTATAAGTTACAGGGCATTTAATTGGCAGATACAGTGTCATATACGGCAAAGAGAAAACAATATTAGGTGAGGCAAAACCGAACCTAATATTGTTTTCTCTGAGCCGTATATGACACTGTATCTGCCAACTAAACGCCCTGTAATGTATTTATTATGCGCGGCATGCTAAAATGTCATTGGGGAAGTTAACTCAACGAATAGTTAAATGATGCGCACTTCTCGAAAAATGTAAACAAAACAGACGATGTTTACATACACAACAAGGGGAGTAATTTTGCTTCCGCATTCTAATAAATCACTCGTGACTTGTTCTATAACAGCCAATGTTTTGGGCTGGTTTGGCATTTTATTATAACAGTTTCATTCAATCGAATACAATGTTTATACGACAGGGCTATTTTATATGGTGGGTCTTCTGTACAACTGCACTGCAGCATGTACGTACGTGTAAATTAAAAGCTGAGGCATGTGGATATAATGATAAAGCAAAATGGCTGACGGGCACCTAATATTAAAATAATATTGGGTGCTTTTCAGCCACCTTGAACCTAATATTGCAGAGTCCATGTCTCTTAGTAACTTCATTTGATTGGATAAACAAATTTACTAGCATAATAAAATTTTTATCCTGTGGCTTTGCAGGTGCTTCTAGGCAAGTCTTCGCTGCCTATATAGGCAGCCAAGACTTGCCTAGAATTGAGTGCCAAGGTACTTAGAATGTAACTTACAAAGTTTCCTGGAGACATCATATTGGGGTAACTGTTCTGTTGCAATAAAAAGTTATCCAAGTTGGAATTAGGCTCTTGAGAGTTAAAATTAAATGAGTTAATTTGTTTAATTATACACTTTTTGTATATTCTGTGTGTCAAAATCCATTGAAAGCCTCTCAATCCATACTCATTATATGCAAGAAAAAAAATATATAAATAAAACCCTTCTTCCCTCACTGATTTAAAAAAAAATGCCTAAGAATCAATTAATTTATTTTGTGTGGCCTTAATTCCATCCTGTAATAAAATATGAATCCAAGACCATATACAGGTTGCAGTTACTCACATGCACTACTTTCTCATCTGCATTTTTTTTTAGAAGATCTCCCTTGTACTCGCCTACCTGCCTAAAAAACTTGTTTGAACAGTTCTCCAAATATTTTTATTAGCTCAACTTGACAAAGTCAAGCTGAGCTATTGCCATCACTTCTCGTTTGTCGGCATACATACATACGTACGTTAGTATGTACATCCACAATTTCTTATCAACCTACTCACAATTGTTTACTACAGGCTTGCACTACAGTGGAAGTCCCTAACTCGGATAAAATACTCTCTATTTTTGTCTTTCCCAAGCAAGTTGGGAAGGAAAAGTGGTGCAAAAGCACCAATAAAAATAAGCCAAAACTGGGTCGAGTGCAACCGGCGCAGACCCAGTATGGGACGCTCTCTCCCAAGTACAACTCCACGACTTCCGTTGCCAGTGCGCATATACCGTCTCTAAAGACTCATTCTTTTTAAAATCCGCTTCGTGTCGAGATGTTTTTGCACGCTTATCAGTGTTCCACCAGCTCGATGTTTGATGATTCCTGATTCATTATACCGCAGTGTATCCTTTGTATTCTCAGGAACAGTGTTTTATATTCTCTTTTCTATTATATGTCCATAATGTATATTTATTTGCTCTCTCTCGAATTGCGCGCGAATTTCGCGTGCCACGCGGTTCGGACTTAGATTTTTCACAATTATTGTTAATGCTTTTTTTGCAAAATTTTCTAATTGTGTTAGAGTTAGGTGTCAGCAGGGTACCACTCCTACAGTGTTTCTTCTTTCTTTTGAGAGTAGTCTTCCTGTTGGGTGGTTCCCGGTCGACCGTCTGGGGTCTTTGTTTCTGTCACCTTTCTCTCTTCTTTGGGGGTGTTCTGTTTTCTCATCTCACCTTCTCTGCTCCTCTCACCTCTATCATGCCCAGGACAATTCCTTGTGGGCAATGTCTGCTGCCAAAGCATGTGGACGATGTACATTCGTCTTGTTCCACCTGTAATGGGTGTTCGGCCGAGCAGCCGTGTGGTGTCTGTGGAACATGGTCTTCCACCTTCTGGGCGTCAGTAAACCGTGTCGTTCGTTCTCGTGGCCGTGCCTCCCGCTCCTGCAGGAAAGGGGAACGTGGTCGTTCGGGGCCTCCCGAGCCGACTTTGTCTGGTGAGAGTTATTCCTCCTCCGTGGGGGATGTGCAGTCTTTTCCTGTGGTGGATACTGCGGGAGCCGTTGAGTGTTCTGGTGTAGAGATGCCTGGTTCCGGGACTACGGTCCCCCTCCAGTCGACATCTGAGGCTGTCACTAGGGTTGTGACTCCTCCTTCGGAGCCGAGCCGGTGTGCTCTCTCCACTTTTTCACCAGCCTCAACGACTCTCGACGTATCTACTACTGCTGCTGGCCCGTCTGCTTCGTTGTCTGTTTCAGCCGGCCTCGGCTTTTCGCTGCAGGGGACTGCAGGACTGTCCGATACTGTAGACGTGGGATATCGGCCTCAGCCTTCCCTGACTTCAACTCGGCGAAGTCGGAAGGGGCTGCTGGCCGAGCCCATCGCTGTGGTCTCTTCACCGTCGAGCACCACAGTTGTGTCTTTGGATTCGGATGTTCGTAGTGGAAACACTATGAACTCCGTGGCATTTCCGTCTACTCACTCTGGTCACACGACCAGTTTTGGGGGACCAATGCCTTTTGTGCAGCCTGGACCTTCTGCCCCGCAGAGGTCCGCGGTGACTCTCATGAGTTCTCGCAATATTGATCCTCGGGGTGCATCGTACCCCTATACACGTCTGCCTTCAGATGTTTCGGCTGCCGCCCGTCGTCCCGCGTCGGGTGTTTTGGAGGATCGTGACCCTTCGCTGGTTAAGAGGGTCAGAGGTGAAGCCACTTTGCCGGTTCGCTCCCCTGTCGAACCGGTCGGTACAGGCAGTGAGCTTCGGGAGGCCCTCTCCTTACTCACTCAGGTTCTTTCTAAGAGCCTTCCTGTTGCTTCCAGCGAGGCTATGGGTGGTTTCCAGGCGCCTCCTATGGCGCCGCCTCCCGGGATTGGAAACAGGCCGGTTTCCGATTCCTCTAGTGTCCCGACACCATGGGAGGCGTCGGCTGGTTTGCCCACGATGGGCTATGTGTCTTCCGACTCTGGGGAGGAGTCCGACATGCTTGAGGTCGAGGGCCAGCAGTCTTCGGACTTGGGGCGGCTCTTGACTTTGTGTTTGGGTTTCTGCCTGAGCTCAAACCTGCTAACCAGCCGACAGTGTCAGCCTGGCCGCGATCATCGGTCGCGCGCCAACAGCCTACGGAGCAACCTGCTTCTGGGCGCCTTCGACCGTGCCAATCAGTACAGGTGGTTGAAGCTTTTTCAGCATTGGATGCCAAGCTGAATTCCAAGGCTTTGAAGACTTCGTTCTTCACCAGGGTTGACACCTTTTTGCCTCCTGTGCATTATCGTTCCTACGATTACGCCAATCCGTCAGTCTGCCAGGCTTTGACGGTTCTGGATCAGGACTCCACTTCCCTCGGGCTTTCCAAGCCCAAGTCTGCCGTCATTCCAATGACGACTCTGGAGTCCACGTTGGGCTTATCTAGAGAGATGCTTGGCATGCTTTCTCTCTCAGATCACGTCGTCTCAGCTTTGGCTGCTTATCTGCCTCCAGATAAGTTTGACGAGGTACAGGCTCCTTTGCGTGTGCTGTCCAAGGTGCTTATGCACCTTACTCACACGCATGCCTGCAACACGGCTAATTTGGAATTAGTTCGAAGGGACGCTGTGCTGGACACAGGATGATCCCTTCCCGAGGAGCAGCGTGCTACTCTTCGATCTGCTTCTTTGGCAGGTCCGCAACTTTTCCATGGTTCCGTGTCGACGGTCCGGGATGACGTCCTACGTCATTCCAAAGATCAGCTGCTGTTTCGTCAGCTTGATCAGCCTTCTCGGGGAGGCAAGGGCCGTTCCAAGCCTAACAAGTACCCTTCTGCTTCCTCTGTGAAGCAAAAGGCTGGTCCTTCTGCCGCCGCCTCTACTTCTTACTCACGGGGTAAAGGTAGGGGTCGGCAGAATCGAGGGAAGTCTCAGGATTCTTCATTTAGCAGAGGAGGTGGTTTCTCCTCTCGCGGGCCTCGTCGGGGCTCGAAATGAAGGTCCTCACCTCGACTCGTCCCAGGTTGGAGGAAGGATAGCAGAGTTCTCAGACCATTGGACCACCATCACATCCGATCCATGGGTGTTAGATGTTGTTCGGTCTGGGCTGCGCATATCCTTCCGACGGCACCCCACTCTGTCAAGGGTGCCTCTTCCAACCACAGTTCCTTCAGACGTTTTACGTCGGGAACTTTTGTCCACGGAGATTGCCAATCTCCTGGCAAAGGGGGGCGATCGAGGTTGTCAAGAACGTTCAGTCAGTGGGTTTCTATTCCCGCCTGTTCTTGGTGCCGAAGAAGGACGGCCGACTCCGACCGGTTATCGATCTGAGTATCCTGAACCAGTCTATCATTGCTCCCAAGTTCAGCATGGAGACTTTCAGGTCGGTCCGCCAATCAATTCACCAGGGAGATTTCGCAGCCAGCATCGACCTGCGAGACGCTTACTTCCACGTTCCGATGCATCGGGCGTCACGGAAGTATCTCAGGTTCGCTTTTCTGAGGCGAGTTTACCAGTTCAAGGCCATGCCTTTCGGCCTCAACCTGGCTCCTTGGGCGTTCACCAGACTGATGTCGCATGTGATAGCGTTCCATCGCACACAGTCCAGGGTGACTACTTCTGCATATCTGGACGATATCCTCCAGAGGCATTCCAATGCTGCCTTACTGGAATCGGATGTCGCCACTCTGTTGAGCTTGCTCACGTCGCTAGGATTCAGAGTCAACGAGGAGAAGTCGGACCTGGTCCCTTCTCAGTCGTTTTGTCATCTGGGGATGTCTTTCCAAACCAAATTCAATTTGGTGGCTGTTCCCCAGGCCAAGGCTGTGATTCTCTCAGCTTTTGCTCTGACTCTGTCCCAGTCCAGGTCCGCGACCGCTCGGAGTTTTCTCCGGCTGATCAGTCTCTGCGGTTCGGTGACGGATCTCATTCCTCTAGGTCGGCTGCGTGTCAGACCTCTCCAACACTTTCTGCTCAGTCGTTGGAGGCCGAATGTAGATTCTCAGGATCAGGTGCTTCTGTTTCCGGACTCTCTGTATCCTCACCTTCTTCCCTGGACAGATGTTCAGTGGATTACGCAGGGTGTTCCGCTGGACTTACCCACGTCCGATCGCGTTCTGACGGCAGATGCCAGCGATCTCGGATGGGGTGCGACGTTGGATCCTCTCGGTCTTTCCCTACACGGGATGTGGGACCAGGATCAAGCAGCTCTACACATCAACCAGAAGGAGCTTCTTGCTCTTCTTCTGAGTTTCAGGCAGTGGATCCCTCTCCTGTCGAATCACCAGGTCCTTCTACTATCCGACAATTCGACAGTGGTTGCTTACATTCGGAACCAGGGCGGCACGCACTCGCTTCCGATGTACGCGTTAGCTCGGGATCTTCTACTGCTTGCTCAGGATGTTCACGCCGGAGTGGTTGTTCGTCACATTCCCGGTCGTCTGAACGTCCTAGCCAACTCCCTGTCCCGACAGGGCAGGGTTATTTCCACCGAGTGGATGCTTCACAGGGCAGTGTTCCAGTCGTTTTGCGATCTCTGGGGACGTCCCCACATCGACCTCTTTGCGACTCGTTGGAACCATCAGGTGGACACTTTCGTGTCCCCGTGTCCAGATCCTCTGGCTTTTGCCGTGGACGCTCTGTCACTCGACTGGAACGGTCTAGTTGGCTACGCCTTCCCGCCAGTTCCGATTCTTCCTCAGGTTCTCGCCAAAATTCGAACCTGCAGTTGTCGAATCATTCTGATCGCTCCCCTGTCGCCTCAGCGGGTGTGGATCAATCAGCTCCGCTCGCTGATGGCGGCGGTTCCGGCACGTCTCCCGCTATGTCACGACCTTCTTTGTCAAGGTCGCCCGATGAGGTTTCACGTCGACCCGACTTCATTGTGCCTTCACGCATATCTTTTGTCAGGTCCTGTCTCCTCCGTAGAGGTTTTTCGAGACGAGCAGTGGAGTGCATTTCTTCTTCAAGGAGGCACTCCACTGGTTTAGCTTATGCAGCTAAATGGAAGGTCTTCTGTCGATGGTGTGCTGATCACTCTGTTGATTATGCCAATCCTTCGATTTCACAGATTGCGGAGTTTCTGGTATATCTGTTTGATTCTCAGGGTCTCCAGCCTGTTACCATCAAGGGTTACAGGTCTATGCTTTCAGAGACTTTTTCTTATGTGGGGAAGCGTCGTATCGGCACTAATCCTTACCTCTCCAAGCTTGTTCGGCACTTTTCTTTGAAAAGGCCTCGGACTTAGCAGCTTACTCCACGATGGAATCTTTCGTCGGTGCTGCTTTGCTTGGGGGGGGGGGGGGGGGCGCCGTTCGAACCTTTATCCCAGGTGGATATGCATTTTCTCACATGTAAGACGGTTTTTCTGATGGCATTTGCTTCGGCAAGACAGGTTAGTGAGCTTCCCGCCCTCTCGGTTGACCCGGCCTTTTTTAGGAGCTCTCCCAACAGTGTTACTTTTACCACTGATTGCTCCTTTTTGGCTAAGAATCAGTTACCAGATACTACTCCTCCTCCTATCTGTATCAGGGCTCTTCCCTCTGTTGAGGGTACTCGCCCTTTGCTCTGTCTGGTCCGTGCTATTCGCATTTATCTTGATCGGACACGCTTCATACGGAAAGGCAGAAAACGTTTTTTTCTGTCTCTCATTCCGGGTCGACAGAAGATCTCTCCTCAATCCATTTCTCGATGGATTTGTCTTGCTATTCGTACGGCTTATAGTCGTTTAGCAGCTGGCGATTGTATTACCAATCGTATTTCTGCCCACGAGGTGCGGGTACTGTCTACCTCTTGGGCTTATTCTAACTCCGTCAAGTTGTCGGATGTTATGCAGGCAGCCTACTGGAGAAATGCTTCTACTTTCTCCACCTTTTATTTGCGCCAGTTGCAGGAGCAGTCGGAGGACCTTTTTGCCCTGGGTCCTCTTTCTTCTGCTCGGCTGTTGTCTGCCATAGCCATTAGGCTTCTTGAAGGTCAGTTTCAGCCTTGTGCTGTTACTGCCCTTTTTCTGTCTGTGTGTCACACAGGCTCATATGTCTCTTTTCATTGTCCTTTAACAATGATTGCGACATTATGGTTGATAAGCCTCGGGACCTCTTCCTTCTACTTCACGGTTCCAGTGCACTAGGGTTATGTGGGGGTTGGTTATGCTATTCCCTCCAGCCTTTTGGCTATTCAGCCTGTAGTAAACAATTGTGAGTAGGTTGATAAGAAATCTAAATTTTATAGTAAATTTCCTTTCTTATTATACCTACCACAATTGTTTACATGGAGGCCCTCCCGTCTTCTTTACGGGTAAAGAATCTTTCCTCCCCGCTGATCTCATAACTCTAACGTTTACGGATTCAAAAAGAATGAGTCTTTAGAGACGGTATATGCGCACTGGCAACGGAAGTCGTGGAGTTGTACTTGGGAGAGAGCGTCCCATACTGGGTCTGCGCCGGTTGCACTCGACCCAGTTTTGGCTTATTTTTATTGGTGCTTTTGCACCACTTTTCCTTCCCAACTTGCTTGGGAAAGACAAAAATAGAGAGTATTTTATCCGAGTTAGGGACTTCCACTGTAGTGCAAGCCTGTAGTAAACAATTGTGGTAGGTATAATAAGAAAGGAAATTTACTATAAAATTTAGATTTCTTTTGGCACACCTCACAGGTCGCCTTCATGATCATATCACTTTGAAACTTCGTATGCTTGTTTGTGTTGACCTCTAGATGTCAGCTATCGATTTTCTTCAATTTCCGTCAAAAAATGTTGCCGCGGCCAACATTCTTAGAACTTAGTTTAGTCAGACCACAATATTTCCTTTTGGCTTACCCTACAGCGCACATTTATGATTAGATTGCTTTGAAACCTGGTATGCTTGTTTAGGGTGACCTCTTGATGGGAGCTATCGATTTTATTCAATTTCTGTCAAAAAATGTTGCTTCTGTCAAAAAATGTTGCTGCGGCCAACGTTCTTAGAAATTAGTTTAATCAGACCTCAATATTTCCCTTTGGCACACCCTACAGGGCACATTTATGATCGGATTGCTTTGAAACCTGGTATGCTTGTTTGGGGAGACCTCTAGATGGGAGCTATCGATTTTCTTCAATTTCCGTCAAAAAATTTTGTCACGGCCAACGTTCTTAGAACTTAGTTTAGTCAGAAGACCTCAATATTTCCCTTTGGCACACCCTACAGGGCACATTTATGATTGGATTGCTTTGAAACCTGGCAGGCTTGTTTGGGGTGACCTCTAGATGGGAGCTATCGATTTTCTTCAATTTCCATCAAAAAATATTGCCGCTGCCAACGTTCTTAGAACTTAGTTTAGTCGGACCACAATATTTCCCTTTGGCACATCCTACAGGGCACATTGATGATTGGATTGCTTTGAAACCTGGTATGCTTGTTTGGTGAGACCTCTAGATGGTAGCTATCGATTTTCTTCAATTTCCGTCGAAAAGTGTTGCCGCTGCCAACGCTCTTAGAACTTAGTTTAGTCAGACCTCAATATTTCCCTTTGGCACACCCTACAGGGCACACTTATTAGCTCAGCTTTACAAAGTCAAGCTGAGCTATTGCCATCACTTCTTGTACGTACGTACGTATGTATGTACGTTCATATGTACGTTTGTACGTACGTCCACAATTTCCTTTGGCACACCTCACAGGTCGCATTTATTTTCATTTCCTTTAAAAAATTATTGTCGTTTTCACCAGCCTTTAAACTTACTGCATTTGTGCAGCAACTTATCCCTGTTGCACTCTCTGCAGGGTATATTTATGAATTTCCATAAAAAAGAGAGAAAGACATTGCCACAAGCAATGACGTTCAAACTTAGTGCATTTGTGCATTAACATCTTTCTTTGGCATGCCTAAGAGAGTGCATTCATTATCAGGCTGTTTTGAAACTTTGTATGCTTATGCAGGATGACAAAGATAGGAGCTATCGATTTTCTTTTTCATTTCCATCAAAAACTGTTGCTGTTAGCAACAGTCTTTGAATTTATTGTATTTGTGCATCAACATTCCTCTTTGAAATGGCCTACAGGCCACATTTATCAGGATTTTTTTTTTAACTTGGTGTGCTCATTGGGCGAGACCTTTAGATAAGAGCTATTGATTAGCATTCATTCCTGTGAAAAAAGTTGCCATTTACAATAACCTCTGAACCTACTGCATTTGTGTATCAACATTCTTCCTTTAGCCAGTCTTACAGTTTACATTTATAAATTCAAGGATTACTCTTGGCGTTGTGCACACACAATGCTGTTATGTTGAAATTTCACCAAATAACATTGGTACCAGTGATCTTCAATTTTGCCATTTCACTTATAACTTACTAAGTTCAAGTTTGTCAAGTTGAGCTACAGTGTCATTGACACTTTCATTACACACCTGTTCTATGAAATTCCCATCCACAGCAACACTAAACCATGTGGAAAATGAAAATCTGTTCCGCACACATGTTCCGAACGAAAATCATTAAAAGGCTGTTTTTAAATAGAAGCAAAATCTCACTGTAATTTTCGACAAATCATGCACCGCAATTACAATTTGAATCACTAGTGATAGCTAAAAATAGTAACATGAGTTCCTCTCGCAAATTTGGTAAGCGATAAAATAAGTTCTTTTTGTTCATAGTTTGTCCCCTAAGTTCTAATGTGTTCTATGAGCCTATCAAATGAATTGCTCAGTGTTCTTCTAATAATTGCTTTACAGATGTGAAGCCTGTGGCTCTCTCGTTTTATCCTTCCACACTGGCACTCTTGCCATATCTATTAACCCTTCACACGTGTGTGTCGTTCTGTGTTTATATGAAATATTGAATTCCTGATCTTTTTCGGTGGTGTGGTGGCCCATGTACCTTTACATAATACACGGAGCTATGTTTGGGGCAAACAAACCTCTACACAGAGAAAAATACATGTTTGGGCTCCATATTTTAACAAATTTTTCCTCTGAGCCAAAACATTGTGAGCACTTTTCTCAACTTTAATCCTTTACCCAACGCAAAAGCCCAACCCATCCACCGCTATTCACAAAATTCACCATTCAGTTTTCATAACTTTTTCATTTTATTTTGTAACAAATTCATAGCTTATGACCCCTCATTGGAACAAGCTCGTTCCAATGAGAGGTCATAAGCTCTGTTTTTGACGCAAAAAATGAAAAAAATTAGTTATTGAAGAATTTTTTTGCAAGCCATCTGCCTTTGTGTCAGGTAAAGGGTTAAAGGTCATAGGAAACAAATCATTTGAGATCATTTTCAGTCATAACATCAGAGTAATAAGATTGTGCACCCTTTCCTGCTAATTATCCTCCGGCAAATTGAAGTTTGTGGGGGATATAGAAAAGGGTTCCGTCCATTTGTCTGTTCATCCATTCATCCATCCATCCATCCATCCATCCATCCATTTGTCCATGACAACTTTGGACCTTCATATCTCAGTCAGTGGATGTTGGATTTAAATGATCTTTGGTATGCTGATAAATCACCATGGGGGGTGGGGGGGAGGGAAAGGATATTCACAATTAACAGGTTTTGTCCATGTTTTTTCTTCTGGAGTTATGGGCCTTTTCCCACTTTTTTCAACTTAGAAATTTCAATATTTTTATACTGTACCAATGACCCAGACTAAGCTGGTGCTAACTCTAAAATATCTAGGGCCAAACGCAAATTTTACCCCTCAATCCCCAAAATTTGCATCTAAAACCGAAAATTATATGTCCTATATGGTCCTCCATACTTTTACTCCACTGTGCATGCGCAGTGTCAAGGAGGTCTCAAAATTGACGCAATTATCTTTCTTTGTTTGTCCCTCAATACAATACACTTCACTGTTATTTGTGCTTGTAAATCTCAGTTTTAAGGATGCCAGACACATAATTATGAGAGAAATGGTGGATATAAGGAAGAAATAGAAGGAGGAGAGGAAAAAACAGTGGAAACAAATGTTCAGGGCTGTAACTTATAATTATTTTACGAAATTATTCATGTGACCTATTTTTGAGGCATGACCTTGTTGTGGTCATTCTTGCTATGAATGTTCCATTGTTTAATCAGTGTTTCCTCTCTCCCTTTCCTTTATTACCCCCTAGCTATTCTCCCATGCTTTTGGTTTATTTTTTGTAATGTCTATTACTAAAATTTCTTGGGAGTTTTGGCTTGGAAACAGAATTATTTTCTGTTGTTTTCCCCATGTTTACGTCCTCACCCTTGGGTGGTTAGGCATTTTGGTCTGCATCTACCATCTGATGTTCTGCAGTTTCTTCTCTGGAAGTCTCTGTTTTGCATCAGATAGTGTTTCAATTGGTAACTGATTTCGGGCCATGTTTATCAGTGCCTGGAGTCATGTTTCCGGTTTGTTTACACTTTTTGTTTATGTTGACAATGGTTACTTCTTATAGTGATTACTTGTCCTCTGCTTAGTTCAGTTCATAGCAAGATACATTAATATTGTCCGTAAGTGTTACATTAATTTTTTTAAATGATTTTAAAATTTTTGTCCACACTTAGGCTTTTTTGGGATCCATTTGGGCTCATTGTTCCCATTAGGAACTTGGACTCTTCTGAAAATTTTTTAAAAAAAATTTTTTTTGTAAATTATTTTCTTTTGAAATGTTATAATGGATTATAATATATTATGTATATTTATTTCAAGGGTTAGTCCGAGTAATATGACTGTATATTTTTTCATGTTGAAAAAATATTCTTCAATTGTAATGCGAGGATATCTTCCTCTAATTCACAGGTTCATTGTGTTTCTTATAGTCAATGTAGTCGCACTAATTCTTGCTCTGTGTGTGTTGATTGATATGACAACGTTGGAGACGTGTGTCACAGTATTTTGTTAGCGGTGAGGGGTCCATTACGGTCCTCTTTCCGTAGGGTCTCTCTATATTATCAGTTTCTTTTTCAGAATTCAGAGTGATGTTTCCATGATGTCTTCAACAAGTGTGTCTCCGTCATTGCAATATTAGGGCTAGCGGGAAGTGCTCAAGGTATTACGACAATTGCCAGGAGTTCGCTAGTTCGATCGAAGGCACAGATCGCCCGCTAGTCCGCCCGGTGTTGCGACCATTCACAGGAAAGAATGGCTCAGCACATGTGTTCGTCCGTCGTGGTCCAGGGAAGCAGATTGGGTGATGCGAGCACTATAAAACATCAGATGTGCACACCCAGCAACGACGGATCCGAGGATAGTACGGAGGAATTCTGTCAGTCCGGTAGCTAGCTCGTCCAGGTCCACCCGGACCACGAGTGAGAGAGGCCCCCTCTCTCTTGCATCAACATCTGCGCCGCGATGTTGTTGTATGTTTGTTTGCTTAGTCAGAGCTTACGTCCACTCCTCCTGCATGGGACGCTCTGTTGTATGACAGTCCGACGCGGCTGTTATATTGGCTTCCTCATCCTTGTCAATACACACGACTGCACCTTGGCTATGTGACCACAGATTTCCAAGGGACGTTCGCATATTATATAAATGCAGGATTGAACGTCCCTGGTGCTCCTGCTTCACCGACCAAGGAATACACGTCGACCAGGTCACTCCATCTGCTAGCCACAGATCTCATAGAGTAACATGAAAAAGGTGTTGTCAGAGTGATGTCTTCGTAAAGTGTGCTTCAGTCATCACAGTCAAATGAAGAGTTAGTGGCAAAAGTGCTCATGTAGATGTGTCAATTGGCTGGAGTTCCCTAGTAGGATTGATGCCTTTGACACCCGCTAGCTCGCCCGGTGCCGCGACCATTCACCGAATGGCTCAGCACCCGGGTTCGTCCGTTGCGATCCAGGAAGGAAATTTGGGTGATGCGAGCACTATAAAATACAATGTGCACACCCAGTGACGACGGATACGAGGATGGTACGGAGGAAGCCTATTAGTCCGGTTCCTAGCTCATCCAGGTCCATCCGGGCTGCGAGCGAGAGAGGTCCCTCTCTTGTACTACAACATCTGGGCACAGATGTTGTGGTACAAAACGTTCCTCAGTCGGGGCATACGTCCACCGCTTGGGACGTGCCGTTATATGGACAGTCCAGAGAGACTGCTCTTTCGGCTTCCTCATCCTCACGGCAGCACTTGCGACCGCAACTTGGCTACGTGACCAGTCATATTCAACCAACATCGCCGACCAGGGATTCTATGGTGACCAGGTCACGCCATCTGGTAGCCAAGGATACGAGGCCTTCATACTCCGGACGTTCGCATATAAGAAATATGTAGGAATCAACGTCCAAGGAGATTCTAGCAGCTAAATTCTGTAAGACCGCAGCTCCATAGGCCTTCATTATGGACGTGCTATCGCAGATAGCACAAATTATCGCAGCATCCCAGCACCCGACAGGAACTCTGTCGGATTAAGAATTATCCGAGGAAGCTGGGTTGGTACGTTCCGCTGCAGCTTCAGGCACGGACGACCAGGAATTACAAGTGGATATGGATGAGTTGTATTTTCCCTTTCGGAACAACATAATTGCCGTAGAGTGCATCTGGCATTATCTTCTGGCATTGTTCCTCCAGACCAAAAATTGCTGCATTGCCGGATAAGAGACTGATAGCGCCACTGGACTCAGAATTCTTATCGGTTTAGGGACATCAGCCCTCAGTTTCCAACATAGTCCAGATATGTCTCACGGACATTTGATCTGTTGAATGACGCTATATTTATATAACTTGCTACCTAAATGGGCAGGTCAGGTTTCTTATCGGCAAATGCTCTACATCTGCCTTTCATCAATTTAAGGAATATTTTGAAACGGCAGGACAGAGCATTCTGAGAGTTCTCTGCGTCTAGACTACCAGGTCAGGACCTAGTATTGTTTATACTGTCGTCAATGTCAATTCCAACCACGATGTTGGAAACAACAATATCGTCTAGCAGGGTCAGCTTAGATGCATCATCATACGCAGATCACCTTACCAGAGCGTTTTCATTGCGTCTCAAAGGAAAAAGAATTCTAGGATGTACAACCTCCTTAAGAGTTCATTCGAGGGCCTCACGTAAAACTCCACCCTTTTAGTGACAATATGGAGTTGGTTAGATGTGACGCGGCCCTGGCTACATCCACGCGCTTGGTAATAAGGTGAAAAACTCTCTCAGATTTGCTCCGGTCTCCGGAGAGTTTTCTTCGATGGAAAGCTTTCCGCAGTCTATGATCAGATAACTAAGAAAGCTTCAGACTCTCTGCTATTCAAATCCGCTTCCATATAGTTGGATTCAGCAGAGAAAAGTAGGACAGGCACTTCTGGGATGAATACGTCCAAGGGAAGTTCCTATAGATGTTCCTATGCATCCTCTAGGTCTTACTCCAGAGATCGTCAGGGTAGCGACTCAGGTAGGGGCTGTAATTCTGGCCGAGACATCCGGTCAGATGCCCCTAGGTCGACAGGGCGAGGTGCGGGCCATGGAGGACATGGCTTCTCCCTTCTGCAAGCCTCACAGGACCAGGAGGTAATGGTATTAACCTAGTGTACTAGTGAGCTGAAGACTGTCGAGTTTCTCAATTAATTGGGAGTAGATTACGGACATTCCTTGGATTCGAGGGGTGATTTTGGAAGGACTAAATTGTCCTTCAAATGAAAACCTTCGTTAACTCGAAGTCCAAGATGGACTCAGCTTCCGTCAAGTCCGCAGGGAAGAGGCTCGCTTCCATCAGAAGTCCAGTATCTTCTGGAATGATCGCGATAGAGATCGTAGAAGTCCAGGAATTTTCAGGTTTCTACAACCATCCTTTTCTGGATCCATAACCAGACGCCTCATTCTGTCCACTCATAATTCTGAGCTGGATAAACAAGCTGATCATGGCTCCAAGTTTATATATGTCCATCCGATCGGTCAGAGCGAGTATTCGGGTGTACGACTATACTACATGCATAGATCTCAAGATGCGTACTTTCACGTCATGGTACATCAGGCATTCAGAAAGTATCTTCGCTTCTTCATCATAGGAGTCGTGTATCAGTTCCGAGCAATGTGCTTCGGTCTGAATCTAGCCCCCTGGGCTTTCACTCGAATAACGAACTCGGTAATGACTCATTTCCGAGCTCATTCGCCTGCGATAACGTCGGCCTACCTGGACGACATTCTTTAGAGGTATGGCAATGAGTTAACGCTTCAGAACGATGTGCAGAATCTGTTTCTATTGCTCCGACGTCTTGATTTCATAAGTAAACGAGGAGAAGTCGGATCTGGTATCATCCAAGTCATTCACCCACTGGGGGATGAGCTTCGAAACGCACAACATTCTCGTTCGTCTGCCATCACCCAGAGTGAAATTAATCAGTTGTTATGCTCACTATTGTCTTCGCTCAGACAAGGTCTCAGCGAGAGATCTCATGAGACTGATACGTTTGCGTGGAGCTGCCGCGATTTTATTTCGATGGGGCAGTTACGCACTTGTCCTCTCCAATTTCTTCTGATCCAGAATTGGAGGGTGAAAATTTTTTCGCTCGATACGGACATCTTCTTGTCAATCAAGTGAATAAGAGATTCAGACTTGGGCAGGTTTTGAGAGGTTAACTCTGGGAGTTCCACTGCAATTGCCGGATCCGAGTTTTACAGTTTTGACGGATGCCAGTCAAACAGGTTGGGTCGTATCATTGAGCCCAACGGATTTGAAGGGCCAGGGTCTTTGGGATCCGTAGTCTTAATTACGCACATTAACATCAAGAATGATGTCATTTTGGCTTGTGCTACGTTATTGGATGAACGTTATTCAGAATGCTCATGTGCTAATTCTGTCCGACAATTCGACGGTATTAGCATATTTTCGGAACTAGGGAGACAATCATTCCATTCTGTTATTCATGTTAACGGAAGGAATCTTTCTGTTTGTACTAGAACATCAAGTTCTCCTATCGGTTTGTCATATTCTGGGTCGTCTGAACGTATTAGCGGACTCCCTTCACGGAGGGGGCCGCTTGTTGATGCCAGAATGGACTTTCAACAAACGAATATTCAATCAGATTTGCTACCAAGGAGAGTGGCATATGATCGACTTTTTCGTGATGCATCTCAACAATCAGTTGCAGAAGTATGTGTCAGAATGTTTGGATCTTCGAGCATTTGCAGTAGACGCTCTATCGATCTCGTGAGACGGAATAATAGGATATGCGTATCTTCCAGTGCCGTTGATTCAGCAGATATTGCTCAAGTTATATATCTCAATGCAAAATTCTGTTGGTATCATTTCTAGCTCCCCAAAGACCGTGGATTAATCTACTCAGGCGTCTGTTGTGGGACATGCCATGGAAGCTTCCTCCACATTTCGGTCCATTCTAGGGTCAGATGGATTCAATTTACTATCAGTACTGCTTATGATAATATCTTCAATCAGCAGTCTGTGCTTTAGTTTTAAGCTCATGAAGTAAGAGTTCTTTCTATATCATGGGCTTACGCTAATAATGTTGCTATTACAGATCTAATGAGGGCTGCATATTGTTCTTAGCCCTCCACTTTCTCGAATTTGTATCTGAGAAATATTGAGTCCTTTTTTGCAGATCTGCATTGTTTAGGTCCATTATTTTTCTCTCAGAATGTCATCCACTAAACAGTGGCAACTATATATTTGTAGGCTTTCGGTTCCGGCAGTGACTGCCCTCTTCGCTCTGGAGTATTTGATCCAGGGCAAGGGGAGGGGGGTGTTCCCTTAGGTCACCTGCTTTATAGTGTAAAGCAAGGGAATACCTCCCTTGGAGTCAGTAATTCCGAGTCGGTACCGGGATGGTTTTAAAGTAAAGCTAATGTTTACTCATCTATGTAATATTTTTTAAGTGTTGCTCGGTGTGAGACATTTGTATATATCACATTTTTATCGGGCGTTAATATACAATCCTCGGACACTTTTATATGAGTATATAGAGTCTCATTTTGCGGGACTTCCTTATTTATTGGCTTTCCTTTAAAAAATATTAGTATAAAGGGTTATACTGAATGTTAATAGAGATCATTGATGTTATTGCGCTCAATTACAGAATGGTGTTGTGTCTTTCTTTTTGATACAAATAAGAAAGATACATGTAAAGCCTATCTCTCATTTTCTCCTTCAGGGGATAGTTCTGTTATATGTAATTGAGTCTATTGGATTTTCCTTTATGTCCTAGGCCCTCCAACCTTTTTACTATTCAGCTAAGTCTGGGTCATTGATTCAGTATAAAATGTTAAAAAATTTATGGTAATTTATATATTTTTTATACTTACCAATGACCCAGACGGGGATGGCCCTCCTATAAGTTTGGAACTCATACCTCCCCGCTGAGTACATAACGCTTACCAGGCACTGGTTGTAAGAATGATAATTGTGCCAATTTTCAAGACCTCCTTGACACTGTGCATGCGCAGTGGAGTAAAAGTATGGAGGACCATATAGGACATATAATTTTTGGTTTTAGATGCAAATTTTGGGGATTGGGGGTAAAATTTGCGTTTGGCCCTGGATATTTTAGAGTTAGCACCAGCTAAGTCTGGGTCATTGGTAAGTATAAAAAATATATAAATTACTATAAATTTCTTAACTTTTATGGTTTCTGATTGGCGGTGG
This sequence comes from Pictodentalium vernedei, assembly GCA_031216915.1. NCBI lineage: Eukaryota > Metazoa > Mollusca > Scaphopoda > Dentaliida > Dentaliidae > Pictodentalium > Pictodentalium vernedei. The sequence goes on from CM062294.1 coordinate 89,883,717, forward strand.
TGTTGAACCTTGTTCCAAAGAAGATTGCAGTGACAGGAACCCAAAAGAAAAATGGAAATTAAAGGTGACTGCATTTGAGTTGTGATCGAACCCCACCATCCATAATTCTCTAATGATAGTATTATGGTGTAAAAATGTATTAGTAAAGATAATGTTGGCCTAATTTCTCTCTCTCTCTCTCACCTATTTTTGGGAAAAGTTAGGTGGATACATGCCCCCCAGTTCCCCCCTCTCAGTTCCTACATTCCTGAGTAAACTCTAAATGAATGGTGTTAACCAAATAGGCAATAACCAGGCCTGGCATCTTTTTATACAACAACCCAATGGCCCAGACAAGCTGGTGCTAATTCAAAAATTAATCCAGGGCCAAACACAAATTTTGCCCCCCAATCCCCAAAATTTGCATGCAAAGCCGAAAAATTTATGTCCTATCTGGTCCTCCATACTTTACAGATCTGCGCATGCACAGTATCCAGGAAGACACCGAAATTGGCGCCAACCATCATTCTTTGTTTGGCCCTAAAGTCAGCAACAATGAACTGACATCTCTGCTTTTAAATCTCATTGGAGGATGCCAGACACAAATCAATGGTAAAATTGGTGGATCCAAGAACATAATTGGATGATGGAAGTGAACAACGGTGGGTAGGAACGTTCAGGGCTGTAACTTCATAATTTTATCAAAATTATTTAATGTTTCCCAATTTCGGGACATGTGCCTGACGTCATCATTCTTGCTAATGATTTATCCACTGTTTGTTAAGTGTTCCTTCCCTATCCTTCCTTGAAGCCCTCCTGTTAAACTCCCAAGCTTTTTGGCTTATTTTTATTGAAATTTTTTATTAAATTTCTTGGGAGTTTAACGTGTATTACAGAATGTTTATTCTGCATATTCCCATGGTTGCATCCTCATCCTAGGGGTGTTGGGTGGTTTGAGTCATGCATCTTCTATCCAATGTATCGTTTTTTCTTCATCTGAAGATCTTGCTTTACATCTGGTAGCTTTAAAATCTGTTACTGACTTGGGGCCTTTTTTTATTCAGTGCCTGAGGTTTTGTTTCCATTTTTATACGCCCGTTTTGAAAAAACGGGTCATATTATGGTATATCGCTGTCCGTCCGTCCGCCTGTCCGTCCGGTCACACATCGTACGATAACTCAACGCTTTGAGAGATTTTCGTGATTTTTGGGTAGGTGGTGTATATCGATGGAGGGAAGCTCCCTCTCATTTAGTGTCACCATTCCATTAGTCATTCCAGAGTTATGGGACTTTATTACTTAGAAAATTATTGATTTTTTACACGTCAAACGATAACTCGAGAACGCTTTGAGAGATTTTCATGATTTTTGGGTAGGTGGTGTATATCAACGGAGGGAAGCTCCCTTTCGTTTAGTGTCGCTGTTTGATTAGTCATTCCAGAGTTATGGGACTTTATTACTTGGAAAATTGTTGATTTTTTACACATCGTACGATAACTCGAGAACGCTTTGAGAGATTTTCACGATTTTTTTGGTAGGTGGTTTATATTGATGGAAGGAAGCTCCCTTTTGGTTGGTGTCGCCGTTCGATTAGTCATTCCAGAGTTATGGGACTTTATTTTTCACATGTCGAACAATAACTTGAAAATGCTTAGAGCAATTTTCATGATTTTTTGGTTGCAAGTATATGTTGATAGAAGGAATCTCCTTTTCAATTTGTGTCGCTGTCTGATTTGTCATTCCAGAGTTATGGGACTTTATTTATCAAAATATAGACAGTTTTCCACATGTTGGACTTTGAGCAATTTTCATGATTTTTTGGTGGCAAGTATATGTAACCTGACAAGTACACATGTATACTCATATTGTGTGGTTCCCACTTGTAATTAATAACGGGCGTATCATGCGCTCATGGCGCAGCTGTTTATTTTCATTGACGTTGTTTACATTAGCAACGTCCTTTAAATATATGTAGTTTCTACTTATTATTACTGTAGAATTGTTGTAAGGTACATGTTTTAATATTCCGGTAGTGTAGCAATGATTTTTGGATTTTGTCCACACTTAGGCTCGATTGGGATACCCTTGGGCTCTTCATGTTCCCTTTGGGAACTTGGTTTTTGTCAAAAATTTTTCGAAAGATTTTTTGAAATTAATTTTTCGATTTGTATTTTGATTGTTGATTATTATGTATCTTTATCATATATGTTTATTGTGGAGTTGGTGGGAGTTCAATCGACTTTGTTTGATTAATTATGAAAGCTTATTGCTCAAAATGCAAGGTGAGGAAGTCTTCCTCAGATTTACATGCTTGTTGCCTTGCTTGTAGTCGATGTACTCCCGCGAATTCTTGTCCTACATGTGTTGATTGGGATGACAAACTTTGGACACGGGTGTCGCAATATGTTGTTAGCGGTGAGAGGCCAATGCTGGTCCTCTCACCGCAGAGTCATTCAAGTTTCTCAGTTTCTTTTTCAGAGGAACAAGAACATGGTGATGGTTATGTGACACCTACCAAAAGTGTGCTACCGTCGTCGCACTCTGATGAGCAAACAGAGCTAGCTGCTAAGGTGCTCCTGAATATTAGGCAGGGGATAAAGCAACTGGCCGGTGGTTTAATCCTTTGCCAGCAGCCAGCTCGACCAGAGAAGCGGTTACTCCATCCGTGGGAGCCGTGACACCGGGTATGTCCATTGCGGTCGAAGGAAGTGTAGTGGGTAGAGCGAGCACCTTAAAATCTAAACTTGTTCAACCAGCGACGACGGAACTGAGGAAGAAGCCGGCAGTGTGTTGGGAAGCTTGGCAAGGTCTGAAAGGGCCACGAGCGGAAGAGGTCCCTCTCTATCCCAGCAACATCTGGGGCCAGATGTTGTGTGAAGAACTTGCGCAGGCCAGTGCATACATCCACACCTGCCATTCGGGGCGTTCCATATAGATTGCAGCCGCTCTCGGCTACAGTCACAGCTTCTTCCGCTTCGAATATAAAGCACACACGACCGCATCCTAGCTACCCGACTTCGGATATATAGCCTGATGCGTAAAGAAGAGACCACTCTTTGTCTGTGAAGTCGGACCACCCGGTAGCTAGGCAGACGAGGCCTCAATCAGCGGGATGTTCAGAGAAGAGATCCATCTCCGACACACCATCCCAGGAGCAGCAAGCAGCTAAGAAACAGAAGACTGCTGCGCCTCAGGCTTCGATGATGGACTTGCTGTCGCAGATTGCACAGCTAATCGCAGCAAGTGCAGGTGCAGCCTCCCTAAGACTCAGAACCTGAGCTGTCGGATGGTGCTGGGTCGGTCCAGTCATCTGTTCACGCAGATGCAGTGGACCGAGATTCGTAACTGATTCTCTCGGATGGTGAAAGAGATAAGGAAGAGGATTACCCTTCCCTTTCGGAACAGCACATGGTTGCGATGGATTTCATCCATCAATACTACCCTGAATTTGTTCTGATGAATCAGAATGCTGCGGCAACAAGAGAGAAGCCGCTGACATTGTTGGATGCAGACCTTATACGGACAAAGGAAGAAGTTCTTTCTTTTCCAGTTCAGTCTAGACAGGTGTTGCAGGCCTTCAGCCATGTAGATAATGCCATATTCAACCTCTCGAGTGCGAGGAAAAAAGGCGATTTCTTAACTACATCTTCCATAAATATTCCGTTTCTTGGACCACGTTCATTTAAAACAGTCGGAGAAGATGTTCAGAGAGCTCCTCTGCATTTGGATGAGCAGGCTCTAGATGTATCCTTACCTGCATCATTAACTATTCACTCAGACACAACTGAAACGGCAATTTCATCAAGTAGAGCGAATTTGGACGCAATGTCTTATACAGATCACCTTACCAGAGCTATGGCGCAATGTCTCAACGGGAAGTAATTTGAGGATGTTCGTACCTCTCTCAGAGTTCTTTCCAGGGCAATTATGTATATGACGTGTAACTCTGCCCAAACAGTGCTAATCTGGAGTTAATCAGATGTGATGCTGCCCTTGCGTCGTCATCATTTATAGATGACAAGGTGAAAAGCTCTCTCCGGGTTGCTCGGGTCTCCGGACATACTATTTTGGACAAGCTTTCGTTAGTCTATGAACAGGCTACTAAGAAAGCATCAAGTGCTCTGCTATTGAAGTCGGCGTCTCAACAACCCGCTTCAGCAGACAAAAGTAAAGGAGGACGTTCCAGATCTAAACATCAAAAGGGAACTCCTGTCGAGGGTACAAGTCACCCTCTTACAATTACTGTGGAGGTTGTCAGTGTAGCAACTCGGGAAAGGGGCGTAGGTCTGATCGAGATTGTCGGTCAGACACCCCTAGACTGACGGGACGAGGTTCTTCGTGGGGAGGACATAGTTTCTCCTCCCGTAAGCCTTGCAGGTCATACAGGTGATGTTCAGACCACTATTGCTTGCCAGTTGGTGGAAGGTTATCAAACTTCGTAAGAAACTGGATAGTCACAGAAGATCAGTGGGTGAGAAGTGTTGCCTCGGACGGCCTACGGCTATCATTCTGAGCGGAACCCCCACTAACAACCCACTTCAGGAGACAAGAGTAAAGGAGGACGTTCCGGATCTAAAATGTCAAAAGGGAACTCCTCACGAGAGTACAAGAAACCCTCTTACACTTACTCTGGAGGTCATCTTATATACCGACTTGCAAATGGGGCGTAGGTCTGATCGCGAATATCTGCCAAATGCCCCTAGGCCGATGGGATGAGGTTCTTCGTGGGGAGGACGTAGTTTCTCCTCCCATAAGCCTCACAGGTCATACAGGTGATGTTCAAGACCTCTATTGCTTGCCAGTTGGCGGAAGGTTATCAAACTTCGCGAGAAACTGGATAGCAGTCACGTAAGATCAGTGGGTGAGAAGTGTAGTCTCAGACTATCATTCCGAGTGAAACCCCCACTTACAAGATGTCCACGTTGGACAAATCTTCCGATGGATCCTTTCAAAAGAGAGTCTCTCCTAGCGGAGGTACAGGCTCTCTTATTATGCCCCCGAAAAATTTTTGAGGGGGTATATAGTCGAGGTCTCCATCTGTCCGTACTTCCGCACATCCTTCCGTCCGTCCATCCTTCCGCACGAACAATTTGTATTATAACTCGAGCTTCAGTTGTCGGATTTTAATGTTCTTTAGTATGGTGATAGGGCAGCTTGGGGGAACGGATGCCCTTGTACCTAGCGTTTCGTCCATTCATGTTTGGTAGAGTTATGGCCCCTGTTTGTTTTTGGCCTCTGTTTCTGACTAAGGTAAATTGTACCATAGCCTATAGGGCAAAGTGCTGCCCAATTTTTTTTTTAGTTCATTATTTTTCTGCGGCCCAGTGCTTGCAGGGGAGGTTGCATGACATTTTAACCTCTACATATCAATATAAATATGGATGACACAAGAATTATAGTGATTTTGGTTCCAGACCATTTAAAATTGTAACACCGCACCAGTCGATTTCAAATTTTAATTGCTTATTACTAATGTCAAAATACAGGTCAAGTTCAATTTGGAGGTTCACTCCGACCATTCTTGCAAGAGTTATGCCTCTTTTTGAATTAAAAAATCACAAATATCCCTATTTCAGCTTTATTCTTACTGTTCAGTGCCTATAGGGGAAGAGCTGCCCGATTTGTTTTTTAGTCCACTATTTGTGTACTACCCAGTGCTTGCAGGGGAGGTTGCATGTCATTTTAAACGACATATCAATATAACCATACAAATATGGATGCCAATTTCAGCTTTATTCTTACTAGCCAGTGCCTATGGGGGAAGTACTGTCCAATTTGTTTTAGTCCACTATTTCTGTACTGCCCAGTGCTTGGAGGGGAGGTTGCATGTCATTTTAACCTACTACATATCGATATAGCCACATAAATATGGATGCCAGTTTCAGCTTTATTCTTACTGGCCAGTGTCTTATAGGGGAAGTGCTGCCCAATTTTTTTAGCTTAACTTGACATAGTCAAGATAAGCTATTGCCATCATGCGTGCGGAAGTCTGTTAGTCTGTGAGTCTGTGACGTCTATTCACATTTTCCTTTAGCACGGGCTACACCCCGCAGTTCTTGTCTGATCGTCACGAAATTTCATATGCGGGTTTGGGGTCATGTCTAGATGAGAACGTCCCCTTTTCGTCATGATCGGGCAACCGGTATGGCTGCCCGAGCCCAAAACCCGAAAACCATTAGCACAGTCTACAGGTCGTATTTATGAAGGGATTTCATTGTAACTTGGTAGGATGCCTCTGTATAATGCCTAGATGAGAACGTCCCCTTTTGGGCATGATCTATCAACCGTGATGGCTGCCCAAGCCCGAAACCCAAAAACTTTTAGCACAGTCTGCAGGTCATGGTTAATGTGGAGGGATTTCATTGTAACTTGGTAGGATGACTCCTTATGATGTCTAGATGAGAATTTCCCCATTTGGGCATGATCTGCCAACCGTGACGACTGCCCGAGCCCAAAACCCGAAAACCTTTACCACAGTCTACAGGTCATATTTATTGAGGAATTTCATTCTAACTTGGTGGGTTGACTTCATACAATGTCTAGATGAGAAAGTCACCTTTTGGGCATGATTGGGCAACTGTGACGGCTACAGAGGCCCAAAGCCCGAAAACCTTTAGCACAGTCTAGAGGTCATATTTATGAAGGGATTTCATTGTAACTTGGTAGGATGACTCCAAATAATGTCTAGATGAGAACGTCCCATTTTGATCGCGATCATGCAGCCTTAATGGGTGCCCGAGCCCAAAAACCTTTAGCATAGGCAAAAGGTCATATTTATGGAAGGATTTCATTGTAACCTGTTAGGTTGACTCCATGTAATGCCTAGATGATGACATCCCCTTTTGGTTGTGATTGGTCAACTGTGATGGCTACAGGTGCCCAAAGCCCGAAAACCTTGAGCACAGTCTACAGGTCACATTTATGAAGGGATTTCATTGTAACTTCTTAGGATCACTCCAGATGATGCCCAGATGAGATTGTCCCCTTTGGTTGCAATCATTCAACCATGATGGCTGCCCAAGCCCGAAGCCCGAAAACCTTAAGCACAGTCTACAGGTAATATTTATGAAGGGATTTCATTGTAACTTGGTAGGTTGACTTCATATAATGTCTAGATGAGAACGTCCCCTTTTGGACATGATTGGGCAACTTTGACGGCTAAAGGTGCCCAAAGCCTGAAAACCTTTTGCACTGTCTACAGGTCATATTTATGAAGGGATTTCATTGTAATGTGGTAGGATGACTCCAAATAATGTCTAGATGAGAACGTCCCATTTTGGTCGTGATCATTCAGCCTTGATGGGTGCCCGAGCCCAAAAACCTTTAGCATAGGCAAAAGGTTATATTTATAGAAGGATTTCATTGTAACCTGTTAGGTTGACTCTATATAATGCCTAGATGATGACATCCCCTTTTTTGTCGTGATTGGTCAACTGTGATTGCTACAGGTGCCCGAAGCCCCAAAACCTTGAGCACAGTCTACAGGTCATATTTATGAAGGGATTCATTGTAACTTCACAGGATCACTCCAGATGATGCCCAGATGAGATTGTCCCCTTTGGTTGCGATCATTCAACCATGATGGCTGCCCGAGCCCGAAGCCCGAAAACCTTTAGCACAGTCTACAGGTCATATTTATGAAGGGATTTCATTGTAACTTGGTAGGTTAACTTCATATAATGTCTAGATGAGAACGTCCCCTTTTGGACATGATTGGGCTACTGTGACGGCTAAAGGTGCCCAAAGCTCGAAAACTTTTAGCACAGTCTTCAGGTCATATTTATGAAGGGATTTCATTGTAACTTGGTAGGATGACTCCAAATAATGTCTAGATGAGAATGTCCCATTTTGGCTGTGATCATTCAGTCTTGATGGGTGCCCGAGCCCAAAAACCTTTAGCATAGGCCAAAGGTTATATGTATAGAAGGATTTCATTGTGACCTGTTAGGTTGACTCCATATAATGCCTAGATGATGACATCCCCTTTTGGTCGTGATTGGTCAGCTGTAATGGCTACAGATGCCCGAAGCCCAAAAACCTTGAGTACAGTCTACAGGTCATATTTATGAAGGGATTTCATTGTAACTTCGCAGGATCACTCCAGATGATGCCCAGATGAGATTGTCCCCTTTGGTTGCGATCATTCAACCATGATGGCTGCCCGAGCCCGAAGCCCGAAAACCTTTAGCACAGTCTACAGGTCATATTTATGAAGGGATTTCATTGTAACTTGGTAGGTTGACTTCATATAATGTCTAGATGAGACCTCCCCTTTTGGACACGATTGGGCAACTGTGACGGCTTCAGGGGCCCAAAGCCCAAAAACCTTTAGAACAGTCTACAGGTCATAATTATGAAGGGATTTCATTGTAGCTTGGTAGGATGACTCCAAATAGTGTCCAGATGAGAATGTCCCCTTTTGGTTGTGATCATTCAACCATGATGGCTGCCAGTGCCCAAAGCCCAAAAACCTTTAGCACAGTCTACAGGTCATATTTATTAAGGGATTTCATTGTAACTTGGTAGATTGACTTCATATAATGTCTAGATGAGAACGTCCCCTTTGGACGCAATTGGGAAACTGACGGCTACAGGGGCCCGAAGCCTGAAAACGTTTAGCACAGTCTACAGGCCATATTTATGAGGGGATTTTAATGTAACTTGATAGGATGACTCGTTTTGGAATAATTTCACTGTAACTTGGTAACTTTTGTTGATATACGTTAACTGTGAGGGCCACATACATTAACTGTGAGGTCATATTAACCCACCCCTCAGCTCTTTAGTACAGTGTACACCTCATATTATTTTTATCATAAACATAGCACACAGGGAACAGAAATGAACATATTCCCAATTATCACAATTCTTGTCTTATTTCATAATCCTTTCATAAACATTGAACATTATCCTTTTCATCAAACACAACACACAAGTTAAGCTACAGTGTCATTGACACTTTCATTTTTAGTCTACTATCCCAATTTTTTCTGGTCCACTATTTCTGTACTGCCCAGTGTTTGCAGGGCAGGTTTGCATGTCATTTTAACCTACTACATATCGATATATTCAAATAAATATGGATGACACAAGAATCATAGTGTTTTTTAATTCCTTTCATTCAAAGTTGTTTGGATGAACCAATTCTCTTCAAACATTCAGAAGTTATTTATTTACATGCAAGTCTGACTTTGCTACCCTCGGAGGTATCCGCACACGCGTTAGCGTTACTCTTGTTAAAGGAAGCAATAGAGGTCGCTGAGAATCAAGATTCTCAGGGTTTTTACAGTCACCTATTCCTCGTACTGAAGCCAGACGGCTCATTCTGACCGATAATAGACTTGAGCTGGATAAAGAAGCTTATCGCGGCTCCAAAATTCTATATGGAGACCATACCGTCAGTAAGAGCAAGCATTCGAGTGAATGACTATGTGGCAAGCATAGATCTAAAGGATGCGTACTTTCATGTCCTTGTACATCCGGCATTCAGAAAGTACCTACAGTTTGCCGTACAAGGGAAGGTTTTTCAGTTCAGAGCTATATGTTTTGGTCTGAAACTAGCTCCCTGGGTATTCACTCAAATAATGAACTCGGTAATGTCATTCTTCCGAGCTCATTCGTCTGCGGTAATGTCGGCTTACTTAGAAGACATGCTGCAGAGATACGGCAACAGAATTATTCTTCAGAACAATGTTCAGAGTCTGCTTCTATTACTCCAACGTCTCGGTTTCATCGTAAACGAGAAAAAGTCAGATCTAGCTCCGTCCAAGTCGTTCACTCACTTGGGAATGAGCTTCGAGACTCACAACAATCTGGTTCACCTGCCGTTACCAAGAGCGAAATTAGTCAGTTGTTATGCTCACTTTTGTCTACACTCAGATGCATTAACAGCGAGGGAATTCATTCAACTGATGGGGTTGTGTGGAGTGGCTGCGGATTTTATTCCGATGGACCGTCTACGCACGCGTCCCCTCCAGATATTCTTTACTCAGAACTGGAGTGTGAAGACGCTTTCACTCAAAACCAGTATTTTTTTAACGGACCTAGTAAAACAAAGTGTTCAGATTTGGGCAGATCTTCAGTGGTTAACTCAGGGAGTTCCGCTGCAACTGCTGGATCCGGCTTTCACGATTATGATGGATGCGAGTCAGACGGGTTGAAGTGCAACCCTAAGTCCCACAGACTTGAAGTGTCAGGGTCTTTGGGACCCTCGGTTCCTAGAGAAGCACATAAACATCAAAGAGATGATGTCAATATGGCTAGCTCTTCAACATTGGATTCACATAATAGTGAACGTCCATGTTCAGATTTTGTCGTGCAATTTGACAGTAGTAGCTTACATCAGGAACCAAGACAGCACTCATGCAATTCCATTATGCGAATTAACAGAGAAGATTCTCCTATACGTCATGAATCATCATGTTCACCTTTCTGTCATATACCAGGTTGTCTGAATGTGCTAGCAGACTCGCTCTCTCGGAAAGGTCGCATGTTGCCATCGGAGTGGACGCTCAACAAGCGAATATTCAGGCAGATTTGCTACCAGTGGGATCATCCCATGATAGATCTGTTTGCGACACACCTGAACAATCAGTTATCGATGTTCTTGTCGCCATGCCCAGATCATCGAGCGTACGCAGTAGACACTCTGTCGATCTCATGGGACGGAATGCTAGGATATCCTCCAACTCCGTTGATTCAGCAGATTCTGTTAAAGATCAAGCTTTCTGGTTGCAAAATCCTGCTAGTAGCACCTCTGTTGTCAGAGAAACTTGGATCAATTTTCTCAGGTGTCTGTTATGGGACGTTCCCCGGAAGCTCCTCCACAAGAGGAAATCACGCACACTGCATCACAATCTGGAAGGTCTCAACCTTCACATATTTCCTTTGTGCGGTCCCTCTTGCACGGAAAACAGTTTACAGGACGTGCAGTGGATGCAATTTCTAACTGCAGGAGGTCCTCCTCTTCATTGAACTATGCATGGAAGTGGAGGGTTTTCTTCCGTTGGTGTCAGGATCAGTCGATAGACATTTATGATCTGTCCATACCAAATATTGCCACTTTCGTGGTCTACTTGTTTGACGATCTCAAACTGCAGCCCATCACTATTAAGGGCTATAGGTCTATGTTATCAGACACTTATGCTTATCATGATAACTTGGCTATTGGATCAAATACTTCATTGTCCATGCTGGTTAGACATTTCTCTATTAATAGACCTAGAACTCTCAGATTGATTCCTAAGTGGAATTTGGTTTGGGTTCTGTTGAGCTTCTTTGAGCATTGGACATTGTAGAGTTCAAATTCTTGAACTATAAAACGGCATTTCTCTTACCCTTTGCATCTGCTAGAAGAGTCAGTGAACTTCATGCTTTATCTGTTAATGAATCTCACTACCATAGTGTGGGTAATACCATTACCCTTACTACAGAAGTGGGATTTCTGGCTAAGAATCAGACAAGTGGCCTGAGCCTATTATCATTAAGGCTCTGCCATCCTCAGATAACTGGAGACCTTTGCTGTGTCCAGTCAGGGCTATGCTCGTTTATAAACGTCGATCAGATTATATTAGAAAAGGAAGAAAATGTTTCCTTCTTTCTTTGGCACAGGCTACACCCTCTCGTTCTTGTCCGATCATCACAAAATTTCATATGCAGATTCGAGGTCATGTCTTGATCAGAACGTCCTTTTGGTCATGATCAGTCAACCGTAATGGCTGTGAGAGCCCAAAAACCTTTAGTACAGTCTACAGTTTGTATTTATGAATGGATTTCATTGTAACTTTGTATGATGACTTTGTATAATGTCTAGATGAGAATGTCAGTGCTCAGTCAACCATGACAGCCACACTGGCATGTGACTTAGATTTGTTTAGCACAGTCTACTGTTCATATTAATGTAGCAATTTCATTGTAATTTTGAAGGATAACTTGATATGATATCTAGATGAGACTGTCGTATGTTGGTCACGATCGGTCGGTCATTACCACCACCTGGTCACTTGACCTAGATTCCTTTAGCACTGCTTACAGGTTTTTATGAAGGAATTTCATTGTAACTTGATAGAATAATTTGGTATGATATCTAGATGAGACTCTCCTATTTTGATCGATCATGATCGCCGAACCATCACGTGACCTAGATTCCTTTAGCAAAGTCTATGAGTTATATTTATGAAGGAATTCATTGTAACTGGGTAAGATGACTCATTTTAGAATGATTGCACTGTAACTTGGTAACTTTGGTTGACATACGTTAACTGTTAAGGCCACTTCAACCCAGGTCTTAATTCCTTAGTACAGTCTACACTCAAATTATTCTTATTGAAAACATAGCATACATACAGGGAACAGAAATTAATATATTCTCAATTATCAAAATTCTTGTCTTATTCCATAATCCTTTCATAAACATTGAACATTATCCTTTTCATAAAACACTACACAGTCAAGTGAAGCTACAGTGTCATTGACACTTTCATTAAAATAATAAATTTTTCATGTACTTGTGTAAAGGGTAAACTCCTTGCATGCTCTGGCAGATAATTCTTCCCAGGACAGGAAATGGTTTGTCATTAAAATAAGTAAAATTAAAGGATATTTAACCAAATTTTCCTCTGTAAATTGTTTTGACTTTTTCCCCTCTGATTTCTCAAGTCAAATTTTCAGGAATTTTTTATCAAATCTAGTCATGGCTGCTTTACAGCAGCCATGACTAGATTTGATAAAAAATATTTTAAAATTACTCCGCATTTTAAGAGATAAAGGCCTCTTTGGCATCATTACTTCGACTATAAGCATGTATTGTATGGCATATTCTTTGACAGAGCCCTATCAGCTCTTTCAAACAGGATATGTAGAGGATATCTAGCATTTTTTGAAAATTATCTCATGAGTGACCGAGACAAATGTTTATTTCGTCTGATCATTCCTATCAATTATGCCACTCGTTTCAACCTTGAATTGAGCCACGAAAGTAAACAGCTGATACGCATTGATACGCGGACATGATTTGATCAATACTCGGAAACTGGTAGTGTCTTGCTATCAGATTCAGCTGGCAGGTTTCATACATCAATTCAAGGTGAATATGTGTTGAAATATTGCTGGAAAAGATTGGTATCCACTCAAAAATACTTATCACAAGAATGAAGAAAAATTACCAAATCCATATAAATCAAATATTTAATTTAATGTTCATCATTGGCAAGTTGCTACTTACAGGGTTCCACTGTAATTGTATTACTCTGTCAAACACATTCAGCAAGTGTTGCTTCCTGGCTGCCTGACAGATATTTAAGAAAAGCTGCTTTTTACTCACCTTCCACAGAAGTTAAGCAACATCAAGCCTGGTTAATCCTTGGATCGGTGACCGTCGGAGCGATCGATTTGGACTCCTGTGTTGTGCCCTTGAGCAAGGCACTTAACCCTGATTTTCCACATGGGGGCACAATGATGCCGTGTACTAATGCGTACTGCACGTCGATGGTGCGCATGTCTTCAACCAATCTAACCCTGCCTATGCTGCATTGCGGAGTTACGATGCTGGGGAGCTGGCAGCTCGGTTGTTCTCTCCAGGTACTCCGGCTTCCTTCACCCATAAAAGTGTCACCGACACGAGTTGACCTTGGCTGTTAATGTGTTGTTAAAATCTTAATAAATAAATACTCACCTACATATTTGTTATGAAAAGGACTGAATACATATTGCCCCTTTTTGGTATATAATGCCTCCTTGGATTTGCTAATGTGACTGAAACAAATACCGATGACATCAGCTATTTTAAAACATGCGGGCGATAAGAACATGCACTTGTTTCTCGGTAGCCTTATGTCCCACATCCAGGTACTAAGAATAAACTTTGACCTTGACTGGATCATGTTTATGTGGTTAAACTCCAATTAGAATTGGTAAGATATCTTCAACTAATATTCTGTGCTAGGAGGTGGGACAAAATCTTTACCAACAAGCAAGATGCAGCACACATCGAGATATAATACCAGGATGGTGATTTTACACCCTTCGGTGGCTTTGCCTTAGGATTTAAACCAACATCCGGATTAAGTGAAAACATACCACAAAATACTTCTTAGGATTTGATAAATACTCTTTGTTAATCCTTTGAACTCAAGAGACCACTTTTCTGGCCCAGGACCATGATATGTCACAACTGCATTACGAAGGATGGATGCTTAGTGAATGTGTAGAGTGGACCAAGTAATATTTTCAACGTGGTCTACCCCCAAATAATTAATATGGACTCTTCCAATTGCTGCCATTGAACTGACTTGGGAGGTACCACCAGGGTTCATAGGGTTAAGGGACTTGGGATTCTAGTCTAGTCCAGTTGCATTCAAGATGTTGAAGCCAAACGGTTGAGAAATTTTCTGGCTGATTGTATCAGATACCTCAAGTGCAAAGTATTTTAAGTGAGCAAGAAGTTTATATCAGTCATTTGGAAAACTTCTTATTACCCATATTGTGATATAACCACAGATGCTGAAAATGACTCCATTCACCAGGCAATCAACTGATAATCTGATTATCTGTTTTTCAGGTTTTCCATCATGGTTTTTATGGAGATCAGCTTATCTCACTCGACTCGGTAGTTGGAGACTACGAATGCAAGTTCCTCTTGATTGGACAAAAACACTGATTTATGGGAGAGACATTTCTCGATTCTGAAACAAATGTGAACAAACAGCATTTTTGTGTACATCTTGCATAATTTATAGAAATTTAAACATTGATAATAATTTATTTAATAAAAAAATTATAGTCATGTAATATAGTGTTTATTTAACTGTCACTTCCTGCATGAAATTTTTCAATGAAAAAATCAATATAAAGGAACTTGGTCCAGTAAAATGATCCAACAAATGTGGAATTGTCCTGCTGGCCTGCTGGATTAAAGTAGAAGAAAAGGTTTAGGTAATATTCCTCTATTTTTTGTTGAACAAAATGATTTTAGAATGAACCAACGTTCATCAATTTGACTAATATTTGCCATACAGGTCTTTGCAATAGTATCTCAAGTGAGTTCAAAAACTGGCCCGGCCTGATTTTTTGTTAAAGAGTTATGGGCCTTAATTAGTCAATTAATTAGTCAATTTTTGCAAGGTTTGGGCTTGTTAGTGCAAAAACTTAAACAAACATTCTCTGATTTGACTAACATTTGCCATACAGGTCTTCTGCAGTAATATTTCAGGTGAGTTCGAGAACTGGCCCAGTCCGATTTCTCCTTACAGAGTTATGGGCCTTAATTAGTCCATTTTTATTAGCTCAACTTTGACGAAGTCAAATTTGAGCTATTGTCATGGCCCGTCGTCCGTCCATCCGTCTGTTCGTCCATCCGTCCATCCGTCTGTCCGTCTGTCTGTACGTCAACAATTGGCTATGGCTCGGGCTAGAGGTCGTATTTATGAACCGATCTTTACGAAACTTCTTGTGTACCTTTGTTATGACCCTGGGACGGGAACGAGTGTTTTTAGGTGTGGTCCGAAATTCAAGATGGCTGCCAGCGGCCATTTTGTACCGATGATGCAAAAATCAGTTTTGTGTACAGAACTTCTGTATGAAAGTTCTGATTTGAATAAAGTTTTGTATAAATGTTTAGTACCATGGGATACATCACATATAATACGGGTTTTTTTCTCGTGCGTAAATTATGCAAATTAGACTGACTTTGATTTATTTAGTGTTTCTTTCAGAGCTGTAAGTGCCAAGCTGCTATGGCTCGGGCTAGAGGCCATATTTATGAACCAATCTTTACGAAACTTCTTGGGTACCTTTGTTATGACCGTGGGATGAGAACGAGTGTTTTTGGGTGCAGTCCGAAATTCAAGATGGCTGCCAGCAGCCATTTTGTACCGACGATGCAGAAATTTTTTTTTTGTACAGAACTTCCATATGAAAGCTCTGATTTGAATAATTTTTCGTATGAATGTTTAGTACCATGAGATACATTACATATCATATGGGTTTTTTTCTCGTGCTTATATTATGCAAATTAGACTAACTTTGATTTATTTAGTGTTACTTTCAGCACTGTAAGTGCAAATCCCTATACGGCTCGGGCTAGAGGCCGTATTTATGAACCGATCTTTACGAAACATCATGGGTACCTTTGTTATCACTGTGAGACGAGAACGATTGTTTTGGGGTCTGGTTGGAAATTCAAGATGGCCGCTGGCAGCCATTTTGTACAAAATTAGGGGCAATCAGATTTTTGGACAGAACTTCCATATGGAAGCTCTGATTTGAATAATTTTTTGTATGAATGTTTAGTACCATGGGATACATCACATATAATACAGATTTTTTTCTCGTGCAGAAATTATGCAAATTAGATGAACTTTGATTTTTTCAGTGCTGCTTACACACAGTAAGTACACATGCCAATACGGCTCGGGCTAGAGTCTGTATTTATAAACCGATCTTCACGAAACGTCTTGGGTACCTTTGCTATCACCTTGGGACAAGAACGAGTGTTTCTGGGTGCGGTCCAAAATTCAAGATGGCTGCCAGTGACATTTTGTATCGAAATTAGGTCTAATCAGTTTTTTGTACACAACTTCTATACGGCTCAGGCTAGATGCCGTATTTATGAACCGATCTTTACAAAACTTCTTGGGTACCTTTGTTATTACTGTGGGATGAGAACGAGTGTTTTTGGGTGTGGTCCGAAATTCAAGATGGCCACCAGCAGCCATTTTGTACCAAAATTAGTGCAATCAGTCTTTTGTACAGAACTTCTGTATGAAAGTTCTGATTTGAATAAATTTTTGTATGAATGTTTAGTAACATGGATTACATCACATATAGTACGGGTTTTTTTCTCGTGCAGAAATTATGCAAATTAGATGAACTTTGATTTATTCAGTGCTACTTATACTCTGTAAGTGCACATGTCAATACGGCTTGGGCTAGAGGCTGTATTTATGGACCGATCTTCACAAAACTTCTTGGGTACCTTTGTTATCACCTTGGGACGAGAACGAGTGTTTCTGGGCGCAGTCCAAAATTCAAGATGGCTGCCAGTGGCCATTTTGTACCGAAATTAGGTCAATCAGTTTTTTGTCACAACTTCTACACAGCTCATATTTGTGAACTGATCTTCACGAAACTTCTTGGGTACCTTTGTTTTCACCTTGGGGCAGGAATGAGTGTGTTTTGGGGTGCCTTTGTTATCACTGTGCTATGAGAACAAATATTTTGGGGTTCAGTCAGACCCACTCTGGGACTCAAAGATTTTTTCTAGTTTAGCATCTGACTGTCACCCACCGTTACAATACTTTACCTATACATTTGTTACAGGCAACGCTCAGTATTTATGTACAGACCGTTACAATACTTTATATGTACCTTTGTTATCA
This sequence comes from Pictodentalium vernedei, assembly GCA_031216915.1. Lineage (NCBI taxonomy): Eukaryota > Metazoa > Mollusca > Scaphopoda > Dentaliida > Dentaliidae > Pictodentalium > Pictodentalium vernedei. Next base: position 89,901,070 of record CM062294.1, read on the forward strand.
GGTCATTACCTAGATGTTTGTCATTGCTGTGTCACATACTATACATGTACATGTCTTTGTCTTGACAAGTTGAGCTACAGTGTCATTGACACTTTCATTAATTTTGAGCTTGGTAGCGTGAATTTTTATGAATTTAGTGCTCAAAGCGATGACTTTTTTTTTTAATGGAGAGTGCATAAAGAAAGTAGCCACAACTTGATGCCTGCCTCTCTGATGCAATCCTCTTGTTTCAAAGATGTCATGCTACCAGCAAGAGTAGCGTATGTTTAGCAAGATTTTAGTAAATAAATATTTTTGTTTCAATTTATTGGAGAGTGCCAACAGGCACTCTCCAATAAATTGTAACCAAACCATTTTATATAAGAAAATGTTCTACTGCCGAGCAAACAACAAGTCTATGCAAACTATGTAGAGCCACTAAAGTGGCTTCCAGCACTTTTTAATAGACCCATGATGGTGACTTTTACACTCAACCAGTTAACCAATGCTAACTCTACTCATTCTAGATTAGTATGTTGGAGAGTCCAACTGGAGCTGTTTCATTGTGAAATTTTGCCGAGGTTTTGGTTTCGGTGTTAGTTGTGATAAAAAAAATCGAGTCTCTGTTCCACTTTTTGTTTTAGTTTCTTTTTGTCGCACTTGTATTCGAATCTGAAAATCTTCAGTCCTGATTTCCTGTTAGGTAGTGATGATCATACATCTGAAAAGGAAGTACAGTAGAGCCCACTTAATTCGATATCTCTTAATTGTATATCCCTGTTAACTGAATATAATTTCCCAATACAAAACCATTTACCATACCTCCTGTACAAATTTGACCTGTTAATTGAATATAGGTTATAGAGTAAACTCCTGTTAATTGAATAAAAAATCTTGTTACCCTGACTCTCCCCAGTTTTCCTTTGTTTTTTCAGCTATTTGGCCTCAGTACATTCAATACAGGCATTTAATCTGTTATATCTTGTTTGACAGAGCTCATGGAGCTCTGTCAAACAAGATATAATAGAATAAATGCTAAGTTTATCTCTAAAATACAGGAATGTGACAAGCCCTGTTAATTGAATACTCCTGTTAATTGAATAATTTTCATTGGCAAAGTGTCAATTCAATTAACAGGATTCCACTGTACAGCCAAGTCAGATTAAACAGCAAATTTTACTCGCTTTTTGACATATAACAAGGTTAACCAATAGAGCAATCTATATCATCAATGTCAACATTGAGCAGTTTAGTATGTGTACATGCAGAATGGAATCGAACAATGTATATACTGAAACTACTGGTATAATGTTTTACAAGGAGATGACATCTGATGAAATCCTGTATTCACCTTCAGTTTGCTTTTTAAAGTCGTCTTTGCTTCCTAACACTTCAGGTCAGCATTGTCGGTTTTGTTCGTTGATTCAGCGTGGTTGAAATGGAGAATTACAATATAAATATAATGGAAACCAAAAGTGTTTTTTCAGACACACACGGTTGTGACTTGAATTTTTTCCAGCAACTGACACAGAGTTGTTTTTTTGGGTTAACACGGCAGCTCTAAGTCCAACAGTTACTCACCACTGCTATGTGGTTTGCTCTGAAACATTTGGCCTGACACAATATGACCGTGGCTGTTGAAAGTATCATTAAATCCCAATAAACAAATAAACATAAACAAGTGCATGAAAATTTGTTCTTTAGTACACCTATTATGAAGGTAAGCCTAAAGATTTGTGTCTTCTTGTGAAACCACATGGATTTTTATCATTCCTACTCATACAAAATGTTTGTTTGTTTCTTGGGTTGTAAGGTCATTTTCAGCATCTGTGGCTGTATTGGGACTGCAACACATATGTCCATTCATGTTTCACCCATCATTTATGCTTATGTTGGCCATTTTAACCATCTACCTACCGTAATGATCATAACCGATCAGCACTATCATAAAAAATCGTCAGTATTCGGTACAGTGGAGCCCACTTAATTGAATATCTCTTAACTGAATAACCCTGTTAATTGAATATAATTTCCCAACAAATTTGACCTGTTAATTTAATATGGGTTGTGGAGTAAACTCCTGTTAATTGAATATAAAATCTTGTAACCTGTCAAGAAATTACCCTGACTCTCCCCAGTTTTCTTTTGTTTATGGATCTATTTGGCCTCAGTACATCCAATACAGGCATTTAATCTATTATATCTTGTTTGATGGACCACATGGGACTCTGTCAAACAAGATATAATAGAGTAAATGCTAAGTTTCCAAATTTCGCCCAAAATTTTCTGCCAAAACTTGTTGTAAGAATTTACGTTTAGGTGTTGTAAGAATATGCGTTAAAGTCAGCTTTTGTGCAGATTGTGCTGCTTTAACTTCTTATTACTGTTGATTTTCATATTTCAATAACAACTGTAGGTATTAACCCTACTGTATGCAGAAATTTCACGGAAATTGTCTTTTTTTTCAGTCAAAATTTTCATGTTTTTCTCGGACTTAGTAAATTTTAAGTTGTAAAACTTTGTAAACTTTGTGTTTAGGTGAGTTGTGTTTCTATGTGTCTTTCCAGGCGATTAATATTCTACACTTGGGTTACTGAACTCCATTGCAGTTATATTTAACCCTCATTACATGCATATTTGAGGAATTTGAGGCTGATTTTCTGCCCAAACTTGTTATAAGAATTAGCGTTTAGGTGTTGTAAGAATTTGCGTTAAAGTCAGCTTTTGTGCAGATTGTGGTGCCTTCACCTCTCATTACTGTTTATTTTCTCATTTCAATAACTACTTTAGGTATTAACCCTACTGTAGAAATTTAACTGATTTCTTTTCTTTTTTTTCAGTCACAATGTTCACGTTTTTCTCTGACTTACTCAATTTTAAGTTCTAAAAGTTTGTGTTAAGGTGAGTTCTGTTTCTATGTGTCTTTCCAGGCAATTGATATTGTACACATGGGTTACTGAACTACATTGCAGTAACATTGCGCCCTCATTACATGCATATTTGAGGAATTTGAGGGGAATTTTTGGGACTTATATTCACTTTCTTTTTTTTTAACTTTTTTTTTTATTTAATGCTTTCTCATACTTGTTACTAATAACATTAAGGCTTATTTTTTGAGTTGTTGATGTGATGTATTTTTGTTGGGACTTATAGTCACTTTCTTGAACGAATGTTTTTCCACAACTCCTCTTTAACCAATGAATGTACTTCAATTACAATTTCAGTGATTCGTCATTACATAATGCTATTTTGCACCTCCTATTTTATTTTTTGATCTGATGTATTTTTATTAGCTCACCTACTTCTATAACAAGTTGTGAGCTGATATGATGACCTCGGGCGTCAGCGTCGGCGTCCGGCATGTCCAATATTGTAAGATTTAATGTTAAGGTTATTTTTTTCAAAGATCACTGGCCTCAGGCCTTTCATTATTGCATATGTACATTGTAGGCGACTATCAGCATATTATTTAACCCTGATACTATGACTTTCTTTCAAATTTCACCTACAATTTTCAGCCAAAACTTGTAAGAATTTGCATTTCAGTGTTGTAAGAATTTGCATTAAAGTCAGCTTTTGTGCAGATTGTGCTGCTTTAACTTCTCATTACTGTTGATTTTCATATTTCAATAACAACTGTATGTATTAACCCGACTGTATGCAGAAATTTAACTACAATTTCTTCTTCTAAAATAAATTTATGAAAGCCTTTCCTAATTCTTATTTATGATTTAATATCTGGCCTCACGATTCATATTCTTAATCATAAACATTTCTAAAAGAAAAAAATGCTTTTATATCCAATGGTTCTATATTGAATTGATATGATAATAATAATAATAATAATAATTGATTTTGTAAAAGCGTAAAACCACGAAGAGTGCCCTAAAACGCTTCACAGAAATAAAATACACTTTTCTGAAAATAAAGAGTCACATGTTTCAGTTTCCTCTAGGGAGGTTCAGGAGAATGCATCAGTAAATAGGATAGTTTTAAGATTTCTTTTGAAGATGTTGATAGTTTCTGAATTTCTGACACTAATAGGCAATGCATTCCACAATCTTGGACCCAGGGACCAGCCTAGGGGGCAATTTTAGGGAGACTTCAAGTCTCCCTCCAGAAAAAATAGGGAGACTGCAGAGTCATGTAGGGAGACTTCATAGGCAAGTGGGGAAAATTAAGAATATTCATGTACCACCACCCTCCGCCCCCCGCCTCTTCATAGTTTCAATTTGTGGTCCTCCATTAACGTCCAAATAATCCAGGTCCAGTTGTCTGTGATGCATCTGTGCCAGGTTAAAAAATTACAAAGTAATTATTGACTGAAAATCCCCTCACTGCTACCCTCTCCTTCATGACCCCTCCCCTCTTCTTCGTGCCAATCCTCCAGCACCCTCCTGTGGTTGCCTTTCACCAAAGTCTACTAAGCTAATAATTTCCTAAGTCTGAAAGTGTGAACAGGACCAGATGTAAGAAGGTTGCTTGGGAGGTACTTTGTTAGTTAATAAACAAAATATATTCTGGGGTTGAGTATTTTGTAAAAGAAATGTCATTCCGCATCGTTTTTATGGCATTCCGGTGTCATTCCACGTCATTTCCTGTCATTCCGGTGTTTAGGAGGACCCTTTTTCAAGATCTTCCACATGCACACTTGTGTCCTGTACAAAGCTTTTCTTGTCATCACTAAACTTTTTTTCATGTCTTTCAATTCCATTTGTGTTTTTCTGGGAATAGACAGCCCAACAGTTAACAGTCGTCAGCAAAACGAAATGAAAATATTGTGTTATAAAATACGTCCGTTGTGTATACATTTCCGGCATCCTAAGCGACGTAACCTACTTTCAAACTGGGTTATTTTGTTGAGTCGCGAAAGTCACCTATTTTCGTTTCGACACTTGAAGCTCTGACTGAAACGCAACAAAATAGAAATAAAAAAAATCCGCCGAAAGCGACAATGGACAATTCATTGTCGTGTGATTTCAAATAAATGGATGTTTATTTGACGAATTAAAATGCCCATTCTATCACACTCGAGCACATTCGATTTTTGAAAATAATCGTTTTCATGTAAACCTCGCATCACTCAGTTCAGCCTTTCCTCATTTTGGCCAATTTTTAGAGGGCGACTTGTAATCGCCCCGACTATTTTTCTAGGCGACTTTGGGCTTAGAAGGGTGACATAATCGCCCTAGTCGCCCTCACGGCTGGTCCCTGCTTGGACCCACGATGGAGAACACACGATCATTAGCCAGATTAGATCTGCTAAAAGGTATGACTAGTTGAATTTGATCTTTAAATCTCAGACTGCGTGATGGAGTGTATACAGTGATGAGCTCTTGCAGGTAAACTGGAGCCAGTTTGTGGATACATTTGAATACTAAGATCAATATTTTGAAATTAATTCTCTGTTTAATGTAATTGTTTTAAAACAGGTGTTATGTGTTCAGAGCATTTGGTACCAGTAATTATCCTAGCAGCAATATTCTGAACCTTTTGAAGCTTCTGAATCAAATACTGCGGCAGCCCCACTCACACTGAATTACAATAGTCTAGTTGTGAGGTGATGAAAGAATGCACAAGTTTTTCAAGTGCTGACTGGTTAAGATCAGTTCTCAGTCTTCCAGTATTCCGAAGCTGCCAGTAACATTTTTGACATATTTTATTGATATGGATGTCTAGCTTTAAATTTGAGTCCATAATCAGTCCAATATTCCTGGCTGATTCACTTTTCATGGTGATGTTGTTTCCATCCTGAATTGATGTAACAGTGGGTGTAGGCATGCGAACCCCGGATATCACTAAGAATTCGGTTTTAGAGTCATTCATTTTCAGTTTAAAATCTTTCATCCATTCCCGCACCAGATTTTTGCAAGTTTCCATGTTGCTGACTGCAGTGATTGAGTCACTTTGAAGAGATGAATTAAATGTAATGTACAGTTGGGTATCATCAGCATACAGATGATATGATATACCATGCCTTTTAAGAAGATGACCCAGAGAAGAAGTGTACAGAGTAAACAAAAGTGGACCAAGAACTGAGCCTGAGGAACACCACACTTTAACATCTTGCTTTCTGAACCGGTCTTGTTGATATATATTTGTTGACTGAGACCTTCTAGATATGATGCAAAACCATGATAAGACAGTTCCACATATGCCATGCTGTGTCAATGTCTGCAAAAGAATATCATGGTCGACTGTGTTGAATGCTGCTGACAAATCCAAGAGAACAAGCAGTACAGCCTTACCCTCAGACACTGATTTAATAAATTCAGAAATATAGACTCTCCAAAGCCATTACATAAACCACATTAATCATTTGATGCCTAATTAATGATTTATATTAACTAAATATTAGGCATGTTACATTGGAACGACATTATCAAGCGCGAATGTAGGTGAGCGTTGGGATGTAACATCCGTCTTGTTTGATTTGCTATGACACAACCAACAGCAACTTTTTTTGGCCATTCATTTCTGCTGGTCCTAGGAAAGCTTCCTAGCAAGCTCTGTTCTGTGAAGTATTAAAAAACAACAACCAGACGAAAATTTTTGTTTTGTTTTCAACTACTGTAGTTCTCTCTACCCCCACCCCCACCCCCACCCCCCCCCCCCCTCAAAAAAAAAAAAAAAAAAAAATTCCAACATAAATGAAATACTTATGACCCAGTTATATACTACATGACAAATTTGGTTCACATCTGCCCATTGGATCTGAAATTTTGAATGTAGCCCAAATTTAGGAGCCAAAATTTTGACTTACTGAGGAGTTTCTTTGAAAAAAAAGTGAATCTGCATCACTAAAGTAAGTTCGAAACAAGAAATCTAAGCATTATTGGAAGTGGCTTATAAAAAAAGGATTTTTAAAGCATTTTAGGCTTATGGAGCATTAACCCCATCCCAGGGATATAGTAATTTTGGGGGGAAAAATCAGAAGAGTAAATTCCACCAGCCTGAAGATGGCATAGCTTCATTTCAACAAAGGAGAAAAGGTTTATTCCAAAGATGGTCTGTGCCATAAATGAATGAATTTGGCCGAGTCGTTTTAATGAAGAAAAATATTTAACCAGAGAAACAGAGTTTTACTTCCACCAGTAAATTTCAAGTCTATGTAAATGGTTAAAGCATCAAAGATAAACAAAACAGAAAGAGAATTTATGGAGGCTTATTTTGGGGGGATAAAATATTTTTTAAAGAAATCCGAAATAGGTTTTTGTTAACAGTATTACATAAAATAGAATCTTTGGAACCCACATTGAAGTCTTGAGAGGGTTAAATTAAAGATATTCATACAGGAATGAAATAAATGTTTCCAAGAAACAAGAAAACAACATGTGCACGACATTAAAAGGGTTCAACATGAAATAAAATCTTTGGAAAACAAACTGAAGTCTTGAGAGGGTTAAATTAAAGACATTCATACAGGAATCAGATAAATGTTTCCAAGAAGCCAGAAAAAAACTTATATGTGCACTCCATTGAAAGGGTTCAACATGAAATAAAACCTTTGGAAAACATGCTGAAGTCATGAGAGGGTTAAATTAAAGATATTCTTCATACAGGAATCAGATAACCTTTTTTTCCAAGGAACCAGAAAAACGTGTACAGCATTGAAAAGGTTCAACAAAAAATAAAATATTTGGAAAACACTTTTAGGTCTTGAGAGGGTTAAATTAAAGATATTCATACAGGAATCAGATCAATTTTTCCTCTGCCACTTAAAGAAGTCTTGAGAGGGGTAAAGCATTTCAGGGTTATTTTCATTCCCTGTAGCTTAACATGTGTACAGCATTGAAAATGTTCAACAAAAAATAAAATATTTGGAAAACACTTTTAGGTCTTGAGAGGGTTAAATTAAAGATATTCATACAGGAATAAGATCAATTTTTCCTCTGCCACTTAAAGAAGTTTTGAGAGGGTTAAAGCATTTCAGGGTTATTTTCATTCCCTGTAGCTTAACAAAACAAAATAACGTGTGTTTGACAGGTGGATGTTGACAGAATTTGATGGAAGAAATGAAATTGGAAACTCTAACAATTTGTACAGGGAAATCTAACTGCAAAAATGCTGACTCATCATTTTTTGAATACCCTCTACTGGACACCTTGATAGAACCAGCGTCAATTTTTATTAGCCAATCCATTCTACTGGTCCTAAGGATGCTTCATGCCAAATAACAGCTCTCTGTTCCCTGTGGTTTGGGAAATATGGCTTTTGAATTTTTTTTCTGTTTTTAGCCCTTGGAGTTGCCAAGGGGCTGTGAAAATTTTTTTTGGGGGGGGGAGGGGGCGTGGTGGGGGGGCATCAGTCAATTACTTAGGACCCATTTAATTGGCCCACCGGTACTTGAAACAGAAAGTTTTGGTGGAGCCCAAAATGGATATGCCCCACAGAGAGCCCAATATTGATCTACATGTACCAACTTCTCTTGAACAAACTTTGATCTTCAACACCAAAGGAAGTTCCATACCAAATATCAAGGCATTCCCTCTGGTGGTTCGTGAGATGGAAGATTTTTAAGCCTTTGGGGCATTAACCAGAGCCCGAATATGACAGCAACTTCATTTGAACAAAATAGAAAGGGTATTCTCCATAGATGGTCTTTGCAATATATGTTTGAATTTGGCCTAGCGGTTGTGAAGAAAAAGTTAAGTTTACAAAAGTTAACGGACGCCGGATGCCAAGTGATAGCAATAGCTCCCACTGACTTGCAGTCAGGTGAGCTAAAAAACCAGCCCAATCTGATAATAAGGGCGGAGTTATGACTCCTAATTAGTCTAATTTAATGACTTTTTTGGTTGTTAGCATGACAACTTCAACAAATGTTAATTGATTGGGCTAATATTTGGTATTGCGTTTAACTGAAGAATCTACAGGTCGAGTTTGAAAAACAGCCAGGTCCGATGATTAAGGGTGCAGATATGGCCCTTAATTAATCGATTTTATTTTTATTTGAAGAGTTACTTACCTTCAACTTTAATTTTAACCTTTTTTTGCCAAACGCTGATTTTAATATGCCTTTGTCGAGGGCACCTACGAGTAGAAATTGAGTTTTACGGTTAATGTTTTTACAGTGTTAATTAACTTTAATTTAAACTTAGAAGTACTTAGAATTTCAGTTTTCCCAGACTCTTGGAGATGGAGATATTACAAGTGGTTATTATGCCCCCGACCGCCAAAGGAATATTCGGGTGTATCTAGTGAAGTTCTCTGTCTGTCTCTCCATCCATCCCTTTGTCCATCTGTACAAATGTTTTGCATTGTAATTTCAAAGCCATCACTCGGATTTGGATCTTCTTTGGTGTGCTGATAGACCTGCATTGGGGAATGGATATGCTCAAGGAGCAGGTTCCATCCAATAATTTTTCCCAGAGTTATGGCCATTTTTCAACTTAGAAAATTTGTCTATTTTCACTCTTTCCACTTGGAAAATTTTTCTGTTCCACAATACCTTCAAGGCTATTTCCAACTTGCATACGGGTCGGAGGCACTGGCCCATACTTTGCATTGCCCTTGTTTATTTCTCTTATATTATTAGTTACACAGTTTGTTGGTGGCCTAATATGGTATATATGGTGTCAGTTCATTGTTCCCTGAAAAAATGGGACTATAGAAATCAGCGGTGTCCGTCCATCCATGCATCTGTCCGTCCGTCTGTGCATCTGTCCCACTTGGTGTCCCCATGATAACTTCAGTTTAGACCATTTGATTGGAACCAATTTTGCTATGTGACCTTCTTAGCCCAAACCACAGGTCAAGTTCGAATATGGGTTCGGCCAGATTATTTTTGTTAGAGTTATACCCCTTTTTCGACTTAGAAATTTTAAGATTTGCGGTGTCCGGATGATAACTCCAGTTAGGATTATTTGATCGAAAAGAATTTTGTTATGTGACTTTCTGGGGTAATAATACAGGTCAAGTTCGAATATTGGTTCGGACGGATCATTTTTACTAGAGTTATGCCCCTTGTTTCGACTTGTTTTTTCAGAGGACATGTGGGCGAGCGGCCTTTTATTTCATATTGGACGAGAGCGAAGCTCGAATCCAATATGGAATTAACTGACACCATATATACCATATTAGGCCACCAACAAACTGTGTAACAAATATATTTTACCGACTGCTGCATCGATGCACAGAACTAATAACAACAGCGATCAAAATTAAATGAGAGAATTCTTACAATGTGTTCATGTGTCTTTGCCTTGTTACAATTTATGGGAGAGTGCCTACAGGCACTCTCCCATAAATTGTAACAAGGCAAACCCATATATACCAAACAGTTTCATTTCGAAGGTAAAATGACACACATCCACAAAATATGAAGCCTTTTAAGTTGCCTAACCTGCACTTCAGACCAAATATGGGCTTCCAACACTCAATCTTTCAACTTGAAGCGTTTATTGGCTGCCGCCATTTTGAATAATCAATGAACAAAGGGGAGATTACCCATAGCTGTCAGCGTGTATTGATGTTGACAGGCAGTGTATGGTTTTATATGCAGTCTGCATGTGACGTCTTTGAACCAATGAAATTCCCAGATACTTGTTGGAGGTAAGATATATGGAGATATTGTAAACAGTTATGGTAATTCTGCTACAGGCATTTAAATCCAACGCTCAATTATGCTACCCATCAGGGACTTTCATGTTAAATGACATATCTAGTTTCCAAATAAGTCCAGGTTGTTGTGGATGATTTATTTCAATAAAAGATTTAAAGACATATTTCAGGAAGTCCAGATTTTTATCCTGGATACATTTTCCATCAAATTCAGATGTGTGTGACATAACTTTGCTGCTGCTCATTTTACTCCTGAGTGCCTAATAATCATACATGTATGATTATTATCTTTCGAAACAAAATTCCCATTTGACCCTGTATGATTATTAATTTTCAGCGATCGAATGTGTGGAGCAGCTGCTATTCTATAGAAGTTCACCAAAACATGCTAGTAAGGTACAAGCAAACACGGGATGCAATGGAAATGTTAACTTGTAGAGAGCTGAAAGTGTGTATTGGGGCTTTATTCTGAAGTACTGTTACCAAAACCTAACGACCAAATGTCACCCAATTCTCAGTGGATGTGCTTCATACTATCACAGAAATGGAATTAATTAGTCTATAAGGTTTTGCCTTGGTACAATTTATGGGAGAGTGCCTGTGGGCACCAGGCATGTCAACTGGTTTTTGTACCAGTACCAGTACCACCGGTTCCCTCATGCTCCAACCGGCACCAATACTGAAGCTTTTGTCCTGCTGGTACTGGGACAAAATTATTTTATGGGGAAATTCTTTACTGAACTAGGGTAAACAGGCTAATAAATCGTCCCCTGAGTTCCAATGTGTTCTATGTGCCTACTGGCACATAGAACACATTGGAACTCAGGGGACGAATTGTCTATGGCACACTTAAATGATATACTGTCAGCTTATTTGTGAATAAACATGTAAACAACCTAAAGTGGCATGTTCTGTCTGCACCACCATCTCGATAAGGCTGATCATTTGAATTTTCCAAACGTGGCATCAAAGACAATGAAAACATCGTCATCGGCTACTTCAAAGAAATTATTCTGTGGCGACATCAAAGTAATCATAAAGCATGATTTTTGTGCTTTATGATTACTTTGATGTCGCCACCGAATAATTGGTACGATGCCATGTTTGTCTTTGCGATCTTGGGGACTGAATCGGTTTAAATACGAATTTCTCCCATGTGATTGTGATGTCATCCAATTGTTGACCTGTCCCAGTACTGGTACTGGTTTCGACGGGACAGGTTCTGTCCCATACTGGTACTGGTTATGTTGGTACCAGCGGTACTATGACATGACTGGTAGGCAGTCTCCCATAAACAGCAACAAGTCAAAGACATGTGAAAATTATCAAGTATCAGGCTGACTGTGTGTGTTGACATGAGTCCAAGAAGCAAATCTAGTTTTAAGTCGAACATGGTTACTAGCAAGAGAGGATCAATATCAAAGGCTACTCCAATGCAGACAAAAATGTCCTGACTAGAAAATTATTGGGGCATTTCACACTCTTACACCCACACCCCACCCCCACCCTTAATGCAAGTCCTCCAAAATAGGCAACATGGGGTATAAACGATTGACTGACCTTGACTTTATCTTCATGTTGTAGTCATGATTAGCCATTGTGCAGCAGTATGTGACCTTAAACAACAATAAATAAATAAATAACAGTAAATTAGGGTGACCTCTAGATGGGAGCTATCGATTTTCTTCAATTTCCGTCAAAAAATGTTGCCGCGGCCAACGTTCTTAGAACTTAGTTTAGTCAGACTTCAATATTTCCCTTTGGCACACCCTACAGGGCACATTTATGATCGGATTTCTTTGAAACCTGGTATGCTTGTTTCGGGAGACCTGTAGATGGGAGCTATCGATTTTTTTCAATTTTCGTCAAAAAAATGTTGCCGCGGCCAACGTTCTTAGAACTTAGTTTAGTCAGAAGACCTCAATATTTCCCTTTGGCACACCCTACAGGGCATATTTATGATCGGATTGCTTTGAAACCTGGCATGCTTGTTCGGGGTGATCTCTAGATGGGAGCTATCGATTTTCTTCAATTTCCCTCAAAAAATGTTGCCACGGCCAACGTTCTTAGAACTTAGTTTAGTCAGACCTCAATATTTCCCTTTGGCACACCCTACAGGGCACATTTATGATCGATTGCTTTGAAACCTGGCATGCTTGTTTGGGGTGACCTCTAGATGGGAGCTGTCGATTTTCTTCAATTTCTCTCAAAAAATGTTGCCACGGCCAACGTTCTGAGAACTTAGTTTAGTCAGACCTCAATATTTCCCTTTGTCACACTCTACAGGGCACATTTATGATTGGATTTTTTTGAAACCTGCCATACTTGTTTGGGGTGACCTCTAGATGGGAGCTATCGATTTTCTTCCATTTCTGTCAGTCAAAAAATGTTGCCGCTGGCAACAATCTTTGAACTTAGTTTAGTCAGGCATCAATATATTCCTTTGGCATGCCCTACAGGGCACAATTATGATCAGATCAGTTTGAAACTTTTTATGCTTGTTTGGGGTTACCTCTAGATGGAAGCTATTGATTTTTGTCGATTTCCATCAAAAAAGTGTTGCCACTGGCAATGACCTTCAATGAACTTAGTAAAAACTTAGTGCAGTTAAGCATCAATATTTCCCTTTGACACTCCCTGCAGGGCACATTTATGATTGGATCGCTTGCAAACTTGGTGTGCTTGTTTGGGGTGACATCTATATCGGAATTATCAATTTTCTTCCATTTCTGTCAAAAAATGTTGCCTCTGACCTTTGAACTTAGTTTAGTCAGACCTCAATATTTCCCTTTAACACACCCTTCAACCCACATTTATGATCGGATCACTTTGAAATTTGGTATGTGTGTTCAGGGTGACCTCTAGATGTGAGCTATTGCTTTTTTTCATTTCCATAAAAAATTATTGTCGTTATCACCAGCCTTTGAACTTACTGCATTTGTGCATCAACTTATCCCTTTTGCACTCCCTGCAGGGCATGTTTATGAATTTCCATACCCCCCCCCCCCCCCCCCCCAAAAAAAAAAACCAAAAAAAAACATTGCCACAAGCAATGACCTTCTACTTAGTGCATTTGTGCATTAACATCTTCTTTTTGGCATGCCTCAGAGGGCACATTCATTATCAGGTTGTTTTGAAACTTTGAATGCTTATGCAGGGTGACAGATAAGTGCTATTGATTTTCTTTTCATTTCCATCAAAAACTGTTGCTGTTAGCAACAATCTTTGAATTTATTGCATTTGTGCATCAACATTCTTCTTTGACATGGCCTACAGGCCACATTTATCACAGGATTGTTTTTGAACTTGGTGTGCTCATTAGGCAAGACCTTTAGATAAGAGCTATTGATTAGCATTCATTTCTGTGAAAAAAGTTGCCGTTTACAATAACCTCTGAACTTACTGCATTTGTGTATCAACATTCTTCCTTTAGCCATGGCGACTTGCAGTTTACATTTAAAAAGGAATGGATTACTCTAACGTTGTGCACACACAATACTGTTATTTTTAAATTTCACCAACATTGGTCCCAGTGATCTTCAATTTTGCCATTTCACTTATAACTTACCAAGTTCAAGTTTGTCAAGTTGAGCTACAGTGTCATTGACACTTTTCATTGTGAATGGCGAGGCTGGTTCTGGCCATCATATTGGGTAAAGGGTTAACTGGACTTCGGAGTTCAACATGGAGACCCATGAAAGTGGTTATACGGATGTGGTTTTGATAACTTGGATCACATACCCCTGATATCAGTGTCCATATCCTGACACCTGTTCTTGATTAAGCATCAAGATAGGGTTGCGACAAGTCCTTGAAACCTTGAAAGTCCTTGAATTTCAAAATTAATTTCAAAATTAATTTTCAAGGCCTTGAAGGTCCTGAAAAATTAGCTCTGACCAAAAAGGTCTTGGAAAGTCTTGACAGGACCCTGAAGTATCTTCAGTTCCTTTAAATTGATATCCAATTGCTTTGAAATGATTCTCAGTTAGCAACATGGTAACAGCTGGGCTATTGAATTGATCTGTAAAATTTCAAGGGACAATTTTTTTCCATAATTCAAATAGGAAATGAACCAATTTAGTCTTGTCTGACACACCTCAGTGAACTCTGTCAAACAAAATTGAACTGCTTAACCTTTGACCCAACATGAAAGCAGACAACACTTGCCAACAAAATTCTTGATTAATTATTTTTTTCATTTTTTGCATAAAAAATATAGCTTAGGTTTCCTCATTGGAACAAGCTCAATTTGCTTGTTCCAATGAAGGGTCATAAGCTATGTTTTTGAGACAAGAAATGAAAAAATATTGAAAATTGAATGGCGATTTTTGTGAATAGTAATGGTCGGTTTTGGCCATTAAAGGGTTAATTTCCTAGCGCCATTATATGAAAAGTTAGCAGCTTGAAAATACTGATATTTTCACATCAGTGTGCAGGAGTTAAGTGAAAGTAGGCATCTGATGGCTAACAAATTGTTCCTCACTGTTGAATTTTCTCTTGAGTAAATCGTGTGTGGACTGGAAAGTCCTTGAATTTTGGCTTAAAGATCCTTGAAATTCAATGCATTTCATTTCATTTCCAAAAAGCTGTGATAGCCCTGCAAGACCTTATTTGAGATACAGATACATTGGAAATGACCAAAACGCCTTTTGTTTTATTATTTTATTCAATAATTTTACTTCCATTGTGAAATATATTTACCTTGATATGAAGAAGCTATTAAATGGCCTCCAAATTGGCAATGATAAATGTTGTGTCCAAATTATGGTAATTTTGTCCAAATCATGTGGTGTTTAAAAACATTTTAGGCAAGCTTCTGATGTTCCACTCTTAGCTTTGTCAGATTTCCAAAATATGCTGCTTAGCTACATGTTAATTCAAGAAAAGCTACCAATAAATATATTCCACACACGACTGATTTCCTTTGGCGAACTCTGTGCGGGCATAATTCCTTAGAATGTGGTCTATTTATAATTGTGTTTTCTCGATTAAACTTCATGTGAAAAAAATGTGATATTAACCCTTTGAACATCAGAGGCCGTTTTTCCGTCCGGGTCACAAGCTACATCACAATGTCATTAAGTAGGATGGCTACAAGGTAAATGCGCGGTGTAGACAAAGCAATATTTTCAACATGCAGCCCCAAGGGTGCACGTTGAAAATATTAATTGGTCTACCCCCAAATAATGAATAAGGCCTCTTCCAACTGCTGTCTTTGGACTGACATGGTAGACACTACCGGGGTCAAAGGGTTAAGAAAGAATCGAAACTTCTTAAGTAAGCATAAAGTTGAGGGAGACACTATGATGCTGCAAGATATGCTTAGAAATAAACAAGAAGAATGTTACTAAGGTAACATATCCCCCCCCCCCCCTTGACCTTCACCTTGGAGATGCGGTGGAAACTATTATACGTGACACACCTTCTGACTGTCCTTAACATTTGTAAAAAGTTTAACAAATGTACTATGATCCTTTTTTATGAGTTATGGCTGAGACACGAATATTGACCGATTTTTAGTGTGACCTTGAAATGTGTCCTTGACCTTGAAGGTACGAACCCGGCTATAGAGTGTGACACATCCTCCCATGGTCCTTTATAATTGTGTGAAATTTGGATGACTGTGACCCTAACAGTTTTCGAGTTATTGGCTCGGACACACACACACACACACACACACAGAGACACACTGACACACACATGGATGGACAGACAGATGGATGAACGGATGGATGGACACACGCACACTTCAATCACTATATTCCACCCGACTTGAGTCGGGGGGCATAAAAAAAAAAAAGTGAGAAGAGACAGAAGCGTGGAGAAAACAAAATATCTGACATTTCTTTAAGCCGAAAACACAGACCACAGAACTGACCCCAGATGACAGACAGGCCGATGGCAAAGTTATTATGACAGCAGTAATAAAGTGCCTTCTTTAAACCCTTTCCCCAATGTAGACTAGAGATGGGTGGTATTGTAATTTTGAGTTCGGTATTGGCTTCAGTATTTTTAAGGGGGTATACCTGGGTATCAGTTCGGTATTCGGTATCTGACTTGACTGAGATTTGCTCATACAGTGGAACCCCATTAATTCAATGACCACTTTGCCAATGAAAATTATTCAATTAATAGGAGCATTCAATTAACAGGGATTGTGTCACTATCCTGTACTTCTAGAGATAAACTTAGCATTTATTCTATTATATCTTGTTGCTCCATGAGCTCTGTCAAACAAGATATAATAGATAAAATGTCTGTATTGGATGTACTGAGGCCAACTAGGTCTACAACTTGGTGAACAAAGGAAAACTGGAGAGAGACAAAGTCATTTCTCGACAGGTTACAAGATTTTTTATTCAATTAACAGGAGTTTACTCTATAACCTATATTCAATTAACGGATCAAAGTTGTGCTGGAGGTATGGTAAATGGTTTTGTGTTGGGAAATTATATTCTTTTAATAGGGTTATTCAGTTAAGAGATATCCAATTAAGTGAGCTGCATGATATCGGTAACAGTTCGTTTTTAGCTCAACTTTGACGAAGTCAAATTTGTGCTATTGTCATGGCCCTTCGTCCGTCTGTCCGTCCGTCCATCCGTCTGGCCGTCTGTCCGTCTGTCCGTACGTCAACAATTGGCTATGGCTCGGGCTAGAGGTCGTATTTATGAACCGATCTTTACGAAACTTCTTGTGTACCTTTGTTATGACCCTGGGAAGGGAACAAGTGTTTTTAGGTGTGGTCCAAAATTCAAGATGGCTGCCAGTGGCCATTTTGTACCGATGATGCAAAAATCAGTTTTTTGTACAGAACTTCTGTATGAAAGTTCTGATTTGAATAAAGTTTTGTATAAATGTTTAGTACCATGGGATACATCACTTATAATACGGGTTTTTTTCTTGTGCGTAAATTATGCAAATTAGACTGACTTTGATTTATTTAGTGTTACTTTCAGAACTGTAAGTGCCAAGCTGCTATGGCTCGGTCTAGAGGCCGTATTTATGAACCGATCTTTACGAAACTTCTTGGGTACCTTTGTTATGACCGTGGGACGAGAACGAGTGTTTTTGGGTGCGGTCCGTAATTCAAGATGGCTGCCAGCTGCCATTTTGTACCGACGATGCAGAAATCTGTTTTTTGTACAGAACTTCCATATGAAAGCTCTGATTTGAATAATTTTTTGTATGAATGTTTAGTACCATGGGATACATCACATATAATACAGGTTTTTTTCTCGTACGTAAATTGTGCAAATTAGACTAATTTTGATGTTTTTTGGGGTTACTTTCAGCACTGTAAGTGCAAATGCCAATACGGCTCGGGCTAGAGGCCGTATTTATGAACCGATCTTTACGAAACTTCTTGGGTATCTTTGTTATCACCGTGGAACGAGAACGAGTGTTTTGGGGTCCGGTCCGAAATTCAAGATGGCCGATGGCAGCCATTTTGTACAAAATTAGGTGCAATCAGATTTTTGCACAGAACTTCCATATGAAAGCCCTGATTTGAATAATTTTTTTGTGTGAATGTTTAGTACCATGGGATGCATCACATATAATACGGGTTTTTTTCTCGTGCAGAAATTATGCAAATTAGATGAACTTTGATTTTTTCAGTGCGACTTACACACAGTAAGTACACATGTCAATACGGCTCAGACTAGAGTCTGTATTTATGAACTGATCTTCACGAAATGTCTTGGGTACCTTTGTTATCACCTTGGGACGAGAACGAGTGTTTCTGGGTGCAATCTAAAATTCAAGATGGCTGCCAGTGGCCATTTTGTACCGAAGTTAGGTCTAATCAGTTTTTTGTACACAACTTCTATACAGCTCAGACTAGAGGCCATATTTATGAACCAATCTTTACAAAACTTCTTGGGTACCTTTGTTATCACCGTGGGATGAGAGCGAGTGTTTTTGGGTGTGGTCCGAAATTCAAGATGGCCACCAGCAGCCATTTTGTACCAAAATTAGTGCAATCAGTCTTTTGTATAGAACTTCTGTATGAAAGTTCTGATTTTAATAAATTTTTGTATGAATGTTTAGTAACATGGAATACATCACATATTGTAAGGGTTTTTTTATCGTGCAGAAATTATGCAAATTAGATGAACTTTGATTTATTCAGTGCAACTTACACAATGTAAGCACACATGTCAACACGGCTCAGGGTAGAGGCTGTATTTATGAACCGATCTTCACAAAACTTCTTAGGTACCTTTGTTATCTCCTTGGGATGAGAATGAGTGTTTCTGGGTACGGTCCAAAATTCAAGATGGCTGCCAGTGGCCATTTTGTACCGAAATTAGGTCCAATCAGTTTTTTGTCACAAGTTCTATACAGCTCGTATTTATGAACTGATCTTCACAAAACTTCTTGAGTACTTTTGTTTTCACCTTGGGACAGGAACGAGTGTGTTTTGGGGTGCCTTTGTTATCACTGTGCTATGAGAACAAATATTTTGGGGTTCAGTCAGACCCACTCTGGGACTCAAAGATTTTTTCTAGTTCAGCATCTGACTGTCACCCACCTTTACAATACTTTACCTATACATTTGTTACAGGCAACGGTCAGTATTTATGTACAGACCGTTACAATACTTTATATGTACCTTTGTTATCAGGTCATTACCTAGATGTTTGTCATTGCTGTGTCACATACTATACATGTACATGTCTTTGTCTTGACAAGTTGAGCTACAGTGTCATTGACACTTTCATTTTGGTATAATGCCCATCTCTAATGCAGATATCAAAATTTATTTCAATTTTTGGTTCATTAATATTTGTTTTGTTTGAACAATTTATTGGAGAGTGCCAACAGGCAATTTCCAATAAATTGCAACCAAACCATTTTATATAAGAAAATGTTCTTCTGCCTAGCAAACAACAAGCTAATGCATACAGTGTGAAGCCACTAAAGTGGCTTCCAGCCCTTTTCAATAGAGCCATGATAGTAGCTTTTAGCACTCAACCAGTTAAGCCAAATGCTGAGCTCATTCCAATGAGGGGTCACCTGATATGGTTTGGTTGAAATTTTTTGAAAAACAGTTAAGCTATTGCCATCACGCATGCGGAAGTCTGTTAGTTTGTCAGTGTGTCAGTCTGTTCACATTTTCCTTTAGCACAGGCTACACCCAGTAGTTCTTGCACGAGCACCACAAAATTTCATATGCAGGTTTGAGGTCATGTCTAGATGAGAACATCTCCATTTGGTCGCGATCGGTCAGCCATGATGGCTGCCCGAGCCCAAAATCCGAAAACCTTTAGCACAGTCTACAGGTCGTATTTATAAAGGGATTTCATTGTCACTTGGTAGGATGACTCAGTATAATGTGTAGATGAGGATGTCCCCTTTTGGTTGTGATCAGTAAACCGTGATGGCTACACCGACCCGAAGCCTGAAAACTTTTAGCACAGTCCAGAGTCTGTATTTATAAAGGGATTTCATTGTAACTTGGTACAATGACTCGGTATAATGTCTAGATGAGAATGTTCCCATTCAGTCGCGATCGGTCGATCGTGATGGCGATAGGGGCCTGAAGCCCGAAAACCTTTACCACAGTCTACAGGTCATATTTATGAAGAGATTTCATTGTAACTTGGTAAGATGACTAGATGAGAACTTCCCCTTTTGGTCGCAATCTGTCAACCATCATGGCTGCCCGAGCCCAAAACCCAAAAACCTTTAGCACAGACTACAGGTCGTATTTAAGAAGGGATTTCATTGTAACTTTGTAGGATGACTCAGTGTAATGTCTAGATGAGGACATCCCCTTTTGGTTGCAATGGGTCAACCATGATGGCTACACAGGCCCGAAGCCTGAAAACCTTTAGCACAGTCTACAGGCCAAATTTATGAAGGGATTTCATTGTAACTTGATAAAATGACTCGTTTTGGAATAATTTCACTGTAACCTGGTAACTTTGGTTGACATACATTAACTGTGAGGGCCACATTAACCCATCCCTGAGTTCTTTAGTACAGTCAACACCTCAAATTATTCTTGTTGAAAACATAGCATACAGGGAACAGAAATTAACATATTCTCAATTATCACAATTCTTGTCGTATTTCATAATCCATTCACAAACATTAAACATTACGGTATCCTTTTCATCAAACACAACACACAGTCAAGTTAAGCTACAGTGTCATTGACACTTTCATTTTGTAAATTACATGGGCGGATGCAGCTGATTTGTTGGGTAAAGGGTTAACATGCTCCTTCTCTTAGCTTAACCTTTTACCTAACACGAAAGGCAGACGATACTTGCAAACAAAATTCTTAATTAGTGGAGTGCAGAATTATTTTTGGTCAGTAAAATTTGTTCATGTATCAAATCCTTACAGAGTAAATAATTTCACTTCAAAGATAATACAAAGCACATTTGCCTTGTACTCGTGGTACCTGCACTTCTGAGTAAAGTCCAAATTTGGGCTTCCGGCACTCCACCAGTTAAATAACTAATTTGTTTCATTTTTGCATCAAAAACATAGCTTTTGACTCCACAATTCATAAAGGGGTACTGGTCTGCAAAATTCCTCTGGAAGCTGGAGCTTTCAGCAAAAGTAGCCAATTTGCCTGGTACAAATTTTAATCCTGGCATTGCTGTATATCAAATATCAAAAGATTCTGCCTAGTGGATCTGAATAAGATCTTTGAAGAATATTCCTCGTATTGCACTCAATTAAAATTTGGGGTCCCATAGGTATCCCACGTATCAGTCCATGGACTTACTTTGAACAAACTTAAATTTGATCATACCCCTCCTGCCTTCACCCTGCTCCCTCCCACAGCACCCCCATCCCCAACAATGCTGTATACCAGATATCAAAATATTCTGACCAGTGGATCTGAAGGAAAAGATTTTTAAGGAATTATCCCCATATTGCACTAACTTAAAATTTGGGACAAAATGGACCAGGGAGTTTGTTTGAACAAACTTGAATCTCACCCTGTAAGGATGCTGTATACCAAGCATCAACTGATTCTTACATGTGGATCTGAAGAAGATGATTTTTAAAGAATTACTCCTCATATTGCATTAAGTTAAAATTTATGGTCCCAGAGGGAGCCCAAATATGAACCCAAGGACTCATTTTGGACAAACTTGAATGTGACCTCGCTGAGGATATAGATTCTTACTGAAGAAGATTTTTAAAGAATATTGCTTATATTACACTAAGTCAAAATTTGGGCCCAGATATGAAATCAGGGACTTGATTTGAAAAAACTTGAATCTGCCCTCTAAGAATGTTGAATACCAAAGATGAAAATATTCTGATTAGCGGTTCAGAAGAAGATTTTTATTAGTTTTTGAAAATGATTTTCTGCATGCTAAAAAAGTATGGCCCTTGTGGAGTGCCTGTAGGCAAGGAAACTTGAACAAACTTGAATTGACATATGAAAAGGAACATACCTAATTTGGTTCAATTCAGTCCAGTAGTTTTTGAGAAGTTGATAAAGTAAAGTTAAGAAGAAATGCTTGACAAACGGAGAGTGATCAGTAAAGCTTCCAGTGAGCTATTGCTTAGGTAAGCTAAGAGTCTTATCTCAAATGAATGATTTACAAATTTGTTCAATCCAAAGCCATGAGGTTATATTTAGGAGTGCCAGATTTTATCACTGAGTGTAATGTATTAACCCTTTACCTAACATAGTGGAAAAAAAAGGCCAGAAAATTAACCAAAATAAGCCTACCACAGCCTAAATTATCTCTGAACTTTCTCAATAAAACCATACAAATATGGATATCATTAGAACCATCTCATCGAGCTGGTTCTATGATATCCATACTTGTATGTTTTATTGAAAAATTGCGAAATTTGTTTTAAAAAAATGTGAAATTTAATTTATTTTTAAACATACTCTGTGTAAGGTGTTAAACATAAAAAAAAACATTTTTACTCACAAACTACTGGGCCAGACGCTTTCAGAATATAGCATCTCTATAATAAAAACATACCAGTTTCTTCAAAGCAAGACCCTAAGAGCATATTTAGGATTGTCATGTGGTCACATAATTTAAAATTGTGGTCAATGCAAAGAAAGAAATCATGGAATCAAAAAGTTCTGTATTTGATATAAATCATTATTGTAATGTAAACATTCAAAAATATTTTCCCAAACCATTGCATCAAATGCTTTAATGCTTTGGCATATACACCCCTCCCCATTCCCTTCTAACAAGTGGCTATGGTGGATGGAAAATTGTGCAGAAATATATGACCTTAAACACCAGTAAATAAATAAATAATATAAATATTAACCCTTTACACAACGAATTGGCCGCATCTGCCCACGTAATATGCAAATTCAGCAGTTGAAAAAATATTATTTTTAAAAAAAATGTCAACAAAACCATATCATGTGACCCCTCGTTGGAACGAGCTTGTCGAGCTCGTTCAACGAGGGGTCACTTGATATGGTTTTGTTGACATTTTTTGAAAAATTTGAAAAAATGATATTTGAAATAATAAATTTTGAAATCATCTGCGATGGGTAAAGGGTTAAGGAAACTCATCTTCCAAACAACAGCAGTTTCAAGCCTTTTATCTTGTATGGCGAGGGGGGGAGCATTGCGGTAGCTGGTTCTCGTCAGATCACCGAAGTTAAGCAACGACGAGCCCGGTTAGTCCTTGGATGGGTGACCGTCTGAGTGATCGATTTGGACTCCCATGTTGTGTCCTTGGGCAAGGCACTTAACCCTGATTGTCCGCATGGGGGCATGATGACGCCATATACTAAGGCGTACTGCACATCGATGGTATGCATATTTTCAACCAATCTGACCCTGCCTGTGCTGCAGTGCAGAGTTACGATGAGTTAAAACTATCACTGACACGATATGATCTTGGCTGTTAATGTGTCGTTAAACCTTAATAAATAAATCTTGTAAAGAGTGACTGTATTTATTTTTTTCATCTATAATTATTTATTTATTTATTTATTGGTGTTTAAGGTCACATACTTATGCACAATGGCTAATCATGACCCTGACAGTTTTGCAGGTGGAGGAAGCCGGAGTACCCGGAGAGAACCACCGAGCAATGACGAGCAGCTGCCTGCTCCCTAACATCGTAACATCGCACTGCATCACAGGCAGGGTTAGATTGGTTGAAGACATGCGCACCATCGACGTGCAGTATGCCTCAGTGCACGGTGTTATCGTGCCCCCATGTGGACAATTGGGGTAAAGTGCCTTGCCCAAGGACACAATGTGGGAGTCCGAATCGATCGCTCAGATGGTCATTCATCCGAGGACTAACCGGGCTCGACATTACTTAACTTCGGTGATCTGATGAGAACCTTCATCTATAATAGTGGGGGAGGGGTTACAGGCAGGGTTAGATTGGTTGAAGACATGTGCACCATCGACGTGCAGTACGCCTCAGTACACGGCGTCATCGTGCCCCCATGTGGACAATCGGGGTAAAGTGCCTTGCCCAAGGACACAATGTGGGAGTCCGAATCAATCGCTCAGATGGTCACCCATCCGAGGACTAACCGGGCTCAACGTTGCTTAACTTCGGTGATCTGATGAGAACCTTCATCTATAATAAATCTCTTTGTGAAGAAACAATGGTTTTTTGTCAGGTGAGGGGCACCCAGGGCTTCAGACCTCTTGAGACTAATTATTTTAAATAATTTTGCTTCAAAAACATTGCTTATTACTGAGCTCATCCAGGCTGCTGGCTCAAGTCAAGTGGAGGTCAAGCGGTGGTGGGGGTGGGGTAATGGGAGTGCCAAAGGCACAATCCATGATAGGAGCAGTGGAGTGGTTTCTCTCCCCCAAAAGAAAATTTTGAAATCGGTTATTAAATGGAGACTTCTGGCAGCTTTTGGGATAAAAAATCACATTATTTTATGTCCATCTATTTATAATATTTATTTATTTATTTGTGTTTAGGGTCATATATTTATGCACAATGGCTAATCATGACCGCGACAGTTTTACGGGTGGAGGAAGTCGGAGTACCCGGAGAGAACCACCGAGCAATGGCGAGCAACTGTCAGCTCCCCAACATACTAACTCCTCACAAGCAGTGTTAGCATTGGTTGAAGGCAAGTGCACCATCGACGTGCAGTATGCCTTGGTACACAACGCCATCGTGCCCCCACACGGGCAATGGGGGTGGAGTGTCTTGCCCAAGGACACAACGCGATTGCCACAGGTGGGATTCAAAGCGAGGGTTTATGGCCATCAAAATGACGTTTTTAGCAGCATGTTTCAAATTTTCCAGTTCACCAATGACCTAGAGTTATAGCTTTTGACGGCACAATTCTTGAAGTGATAACTTTATTACGTCAAGATGATTTAATATGCAGTTCAAAATTACATTCATTCCCGAGACAGCCGCCTTCTTAATTGTTGGCACAGGAGTCAGAACCTTGGATGTACCAAACCAAAAAATTGAAATACAGTCTTTCAGGCCATGTTTGGTCAAGGGGGAGGCAAGCCTAACCCAAGAATCCTGAACTCCCGAGTTCACAAAATTCCCGGCCCCAGGTTACTACTGTCAATTCATCAGACAATTCTAGTTTTGAGAGTCATCATAAAACATCAAAAATGTGACTATGATCACTTGTATGCAGTTATGTTGTCTGTTTTCCTGTGAGTACTCTGGATAGTGGAGCAGTGCTTGTTTGAAGTGGTAGAAAAGTTTCACTTCAGTGGTATAATAGGACTGCTAACCCAAACCTGGTATGCGAGTACACGTGAGTAATATTCTAAAGTAAACTTTATTCTTGTGAACTTTTATGACATATCCATAGTCTTTAACCCTTGCAAAACTGGTGGTATCTTCCATGCCAGTTAAATGGCAGAAATTGAAAGAGTCCATATCCATTATTTGGGGGAAGAGCAATTAATATTTTCAACATGCAGCCTTAAGGCTGCACATTGAAAATATTAATTGTTCTATCACACACGTTCACTTAGCAGCCATCCTACTTAATGAAATTATGACGTATCATGTTCCTGGACCAGAAAAGCGGCCTCTAGTGTTGAAAGAGTTAATAAATGAATTGGCTGCATCAGCCCATGAATTAAGCAGTTGAAAAAAAGAGACTTTTTTAAAAAAATTCCAACAAAACCATATTTTGTGACAACTCATTGGAATGGAACATGCGAATCAAGCATGTTCCAATGAGAGGTCACATGATACGGTTTTGCTGAAATGTTTTGAAAAATTTGAAAAAACAATAATTTTGAAAACAGCCAATTTACCAGAAGAAAATCTATAATGACAGGAATATTCAAGTAACCAGAATATCAGTTTCCTACATTCTGGTAATAAATTCAGCATTTTTAGCCCGACTGTTTACAGTGAGGGCTATAGTCATGACTTTTGTCCGTCTGTCCATCTGTTAACATTTAGAGTTTTGGTTGAAGTTTGTGGTTAAAGATTTTACAGAAGGTTCAAGTGTTTTTTTTTACTGTTTAATCATGACTTCTGTCTGTCCATCTGTTAACATTTGGAGTTTTGGTTAAAGTTTGTGGTTAAAGTTTTTTAGTCAATCTTCAAGTTTTGGGGTTTTTTTTCTTTTAAATTAATATTACTATTGATTGTATCATGCTCATTATGTTTTTTGTTTTTTTTATATTTCATGTTATTTTGGGAAATATTTAACCCTTTTTGTATGGCAATTTAACTTACAACTTCCAGTTTTTGGTTAAAGTTTATTTTTTTGGTGGGGTTGGTGTTTTAAATTTACACCTTTAATTCTTCAAACAGTTTAGTGGAATGTCACTGTTTCTTATTTGGGACAATGTCTTCTATCTACTGAACATTTCTACAGTGATTTTCATTAATACTGGCATGATTTTACCCCCTTTTAAACATGTTTTCAGACTTACTTTCTTTGTATTTGAAATTAGACTTTGCCACATACTTTCTTACTCTAATTCTTGCATGGTCAATACAACATAATGATTCCATTTACATCAATGATTTCTTCTATTGGTTTTAGGAATATTTAACCCTTTTTTGCCAATCAATTTTACTTAGTATTCCCAGCTTAAAGTATCAGATTAAAGTTCTGCTTTTCAAGGTTCTACCATTCATTCTCCAAACACTCTGTTACAACGTCAATTCTTTTATTCATTTCGGGCAAAGTCTACTGAAGCTGTACACAGTGATTTCAAATAATATTGGCATTAATTTAACCCTTTTCACAACACTTTTCAAACTTAGTTTCTCTAAATTTCAAATTACGCTTCTACCACATACTTTGTTACTTTTTTATCCCCTCCCACACGGGAGGGATATAGCACAGAGCTCACTCTGTCTGTCTATCTGTCAGTCCACACACACAAATGACTAGTTAGGTGGCTACAAGTTTGTAAAACAGGATACTTATGTGGTTAAAGTCTGTTACGTGGCTAGCCATGTAACAGAATCTCTTTTTGAGGGGGTGGGGTGGTTGGGGGTGGTTGTGGTGGGGGTTTAGATAAATGTAGAGTAGGGTTAGGGCATTCCAGGGTGGGGTTTAGGGGAGGGGTGTGGTGGGGGTCACTGAAGGGGTGTTAGAGTTATGTGGCTAGGGTTAGGGTTAGTTTAGGGTTAGGGTTAGCTTAGGGTTAGGGTTAGGGTTAGGGATGGGTAGGGTTACAGTCAGTAAAGAGTAGGGTTAGGGTTAGCTGACCCCCCCAAAAAAATTTTCCCCAAAAAAACTTGTTTTATTATGTTGGACATGTATTTTAGGTTAGCCATCTAACATGTCTATAAAATAGCCACATAAGTAGCCATTTGTAAGAACGTTCGTCTGTCCGTCAGTCCATCCATCCATCAGTCCGTTCATCCATCCATCACTCCATCCATTCTGTCCGAACTTTCTTTATGCCATAACTTATACAAAAGTTAACGGATTTCAGTTCTTTTCAGTACATGTCTCTAGGTCAAGTTTGATGACCACAATTATCCATTGAAAATTGTTGAAGTTATTGCCCTGACCTGCCCCTGCCAATTAAGCATTTTTTTTTCTTTCCTCCAATATGCATTTTGAACTATTTACAGTCACTACATGCAGAACTTTTTTTAAACTCATGTACCCCCCCCCCCCCCCCCCCCCAGGGCCAATTAGGCACTTTTTTTTTTTTTTTACAGTTTAGCTTAAAGTTTGTGGTGAAAAACCCAGGCAACCCCTCCCCTCCCAGGGGCAATATTAGGCATTTTTTCTTTTCTTTCATCAAAAATGCATTTTTACAGTTTTGCTTAAAGTTTGTGGTTAAAAACCAAGACAACCCCCACCTCCTTCCCCTCCCCCCCCCCCCCCTCCTGTGCCAGTTAGGCATTTTTTTTCTTTGCTCAAAATGCATTCTGAAGGATTTAGACTGACCACATGCAGAAAAAAAATGGACTCCCCTAACACCCCCTAATACCCCCCCCCCCCCCCCTCCCCCACCTTCTCCTTCCCCAGGGCCATTTAAGCAATATTTTCTTTGGTACAAAATGCATTTTTAGCCAGACTGTTTGCAGTCAGGGAAATAGTCATGACTTTCGTTCGTTCATTCATCCATCCATCCATCTGTCTGTTAACATTTAGAGTTTTGGTTAAAGTTTGTGGTTAAAGTTTTTTAAATGAGGTTACAGTTTTTTTCTTTTTAATTGATATTAATTACTATTGATTGTATCATTCTCATTATGATTTATTTTATTTTGGGACATATTTAACACTTTTTTGCAGTCAATTTAACTTACAATTTCCAGGTTAAAGTTTTTGGTTAAAGTTTTTTATTTATGGAGTTACACCTTTTAGTCTTCCAACAGTTTAGTGGAATGTCACTGTTCTCATTTGGGACAATGTCTATACTGTCTACTGAAGCTTTCTACAGTGATTTTCATTAATATTGGCAGGATTTCAATCCCTTTTAAACATGTTTGCAGACTTAGTTTCTTTGTATTGGAAATTAGACTTTGCCACATACTTTCTTACTTTAATTCTGGCATAGTCAATACAACTTAATATTCGCATTTACATCAAGGATTTCTTTTATCAGTTTTAGGAAATATTTAACCCTTTTTTTTTTCATTTCAACCAAAGTTGATATGTGTATTTTCCAACTAGTAAATACAGCCCAAGTTTGAATATCCCCCACGGTCATTTAGACAATTTTTCCAAAGATGAATTTTGAAGGATTGGGAGTTATTATGTGCAAACAAAACAAAATGACTACTATAACCCCACAACCCCACCCCCTGTGTCATTTAGTCAATTATTCCCAAAATGCATTTTGAAGGATTGGGAGTTATTACATGCAAAAAAAATTGACTCCTATAGCCCAATGCCCCCCCCCCCCCCCCCCCCCCCCCCACACACACACACACTTTTTATCATGAGTGTAGATATGGCAGATTCGTTAGGTAAACGGTTTACAAAAAATAGCTCAGACTATTTTGTGTCTAAGCATTGCCATTGCTGGGACAGTCAGGCTGCATGCGTGACATCACTCTAGTTCTATTATGAAGCCCTGTAAAACAAGATATAATAGATTATATGCTCAAATGAGCAGGGCAGAGGAGAGGAAAACCGGGCCCAGGGTTAATTCTGTGATGGCTCCCTTTCAAAAGAGTTGGGATACTAATGCTGATGCAAAAGGCACCTGCCGCAAGTTCCGATGATAGGGGGTTTGGGGTCGTCCCTCTCCCCACCCCCCAAGAAAATTTGGAAATCTGTTGTTAAATGGAAATGGAAACTTCTGGTGGCTTTCGGGATAAAATATCAAGTTATTTTTTTTTTGGGGGGGGGGGGGGATGTCAAAATGGCATTTTTAGCAGCATGTTTCAAATTTCCAAGTTCATCAGTGAGTATTCAGTGACCAAGGGTTATAGCTTTTGACTGCACAATTCTTGAAGTGATATTAGAGTGGTGGGGTCTAGTCCAAACATGGCCTGAAAGGCTGTAGTTTAAGTTTTTGGTTTGGTATGTCCTTTTATACAAACCAAAAATTTAAAATAAGTCTTTCAGGCCATGTTGGACTGGGTAGGGGGGTGGGATGGCAGGCCTAACTCAAGAATCCTGGACTCCTGGGCCAAACCTTGGGCTCCCCAAAATTCTGGGCCCTGGTGTCACTACACCCCCACCCGACCCTATCCCCATCCCTGCAAACAAGATGTACTAAGGCTAAAGATGTCTGTAAAGCTGGAGAATTTAGTAGTTGTCAGAGTATTTTTTTTATTTTTACCGTATTTGTCAGGGGTGGGGGTGGGGGGCCCAAAAAAAATGCCAGGATACAAGGTCCTGGTGGGTGGGTGGGTGGGTGGGTGTATGGGAGTCCCAAAGTGCAGTTTTTGCCGGTGTCATGCAATTTTTTGCCAAATATCATTTTACAGACAAGTAATTACAACCAAAGTGAACTCAAGTGCTTAGATTCATAACTTAGAACAGAATAGAGCATTGATAATGTCTTGGGGGCTCCATGTTAGAAGTTTTTCCCCATGTTTTACACTTCATTAGGGGGTGGGTCCTGTTCTGGGTCTGGCAAAAATTTGCAAAACAAAAAAGTGATTCCCAGCTATTTATTTGGTCATGATTTTCACTCCTTTATATTTCTACTAAGGCAGTCTGCCTTTTATAAGTGCTTTGTAGCTCCTATTATTTGATTCTTCTGTAAGCCTCAGTGTGCCACATGCCATTGGTCTAATGTGCTTCCATGTATGGAATGATTGGAAAGATTGATAGAATAAAAATCTTGATTGTGGAAAACGTGTATAATTTCAAGGTAAATATGATTCTAGTGACACTAACGTAAAAAAAAATAAATAAGAGGCAATTCATCTCAGACAAGCCACCCTGGCATGGGTCAAATAACTTCAGTATTAGGTCTCTCTTAGACCAGCTGTACAAACTAAACATTTAACCAAAAAGTAATGAAATGAAAAACAACTATTTCTTGTGGACAGTTGAAGATATCCAGATGGGAACAATATATTTTGGGCAGGGCTTCTTGGTGGTGGGATTCGACTGGTGTCTGAACAGCATAGACATGTTGTACATCGGGGTAAGGGTTGTGTTGCTTGGAACATGAATGGGTGTATATCTGCAATTCAGATGGCGGAGGCGGGTTCCAGTGGTTACCTGGGGGTCTGATGCTGCATTTCCATTGTGGCTTTATATGCAGAGAGATTGTCTTGGAGCCATCTGTGGCTACGGATGCCTTGGATGCCCAAGAGCAGGGCTGGGATATCAGACAAGTTGGTTTGCGGCACCTTTCATGTTTGGGAAAAGTATTTATTTTATTTTTTTTTTTTGATTTAGGTAATTTGAATACTTCGTTAAACAGATTTTATAAATTGGGGGGGTGGGTCCCCAATGGTCTTTGGGGAAAAACTGTGTGGGAGGGGTGGGTGTCTAAGACACGACTGGCCAAAATTTGCATTCCGGGGGTGGTGGGTCCCAAAAATTGAAATTGAAAATGTAAAAATTTCCACCTTGTAGCCGTAATTTTTTGCTTGACCCCCCCCCCCCCCCCCAACCTCCCCTGTATTTGTCTTCAATTAATAAGGATTTACTCCTTGACATATTTCCAACTAATAAGACAATTAGTGCCAAAGGTATGATAAATGATCTGGTGTTTTAAAAGTAATATGCAAGTAGTCGAGTTATTCCATTAAGCAATATCCAGTTAAGGGGCCCACTGCATTTCTGAAAAAGTGATCTATAATTTAATAAATTGTATAATTATAGACACTTAACATTATGTGATTAATTTAATAAATGGACATTCTGGTTGGTTTGAGGATTCAGAGAGTATCAATGTTAACTTCTTACATGGTGCTGGTGGATATTTCTGACCGGGACACAAAGTCTCTCACCACTGAAATATGTATAATTTGGGCACCTTTAACCCTTTACCTAACATGAAAAGCAGACAACACTTGAAAAAAAAATTCTTGAATAACTAAATTTTTTTAATTTTTTGTCTCAAAAACATAGGTTATGACCCCTCATTGGAACGAGCTTGACAAGCTCGTTCCAATGAGGGGTCATAACCTATGTTTTTGAGACAAAAAATTAAAAAATAATGAAATTTAATTGGCAATTTTTTAGAATAGCGCTGGCTGGTTTTGGCTGTTACGTTGGGTAAAGGGTTAACCAACTTTCTTCCATATGAAGTGTAAACTGAATGTTTTTATGCCCTTGACAGAGAGGATTCTTAAATCTGGATTGTCTATCCATCTGTCTGTCAGACCATTCGTCCATTCATCCAACTTTATTTGACCATCCGGATCCATAACTCTAATGCTTTGGTGGATTTTCATGAAATTTTACACAAAGATAAAGAGCAATGGAAAGTCTTTTGCATAGCAACACCATGCTCGAGTGACAAAGGTTAAGGTCACAGAAATGTGAAAACTAAATTCTCTCACAGACTGTATTTGTCTGTTTGGAGCCATAATTTTATAATACTTGGGTGGATTTCCACAAAACTTCTTTACAAAGGTAAAGACCAATGGAAGTCTGTTGCATAGCAATGCCATACTTGAGTGACAAAGGTCAAGATCACAGCATTGTGGAAACTTAATTCTTTCACAGATTGTATTTGTCCGTCCAGAATTGTAATTCTAAAATGCTTGGGTGGATTTCCTAGAAACTTCATACTACAGTAAAGACCAATGGAAGGTCTATTGCAAAGCAACACCATCCTCGAGTGAAAAAGGTCAAGGTCACAGAGATGTGAAACTTAAATCTCTCACAGACTGTATTTGTGTGTAGCAGTTATCCTACAACTTTATTTTGACGTGGGGGGGGGGGGGGGGATGGCGGTGATGTTGCGGTAACCGGTTCTTGTCAGATCACTGAAGTTAAGCAACATCGAGCCTGTTTAGTCCTTGGATGGGAAACTGTCTAAGAGATTGATTCGGACTCCTGCATTGTGTCATTGGGCAAGGCACTTAACCTGGATTGTCCACATGGGGGCACACTGATGCCTTGTACTAAGGCGTGCTGCACGTTGATAGTGTGCATGTCTTCAACCAATCTAACCCTGCCTGTCCTGCAGTGCGGAGTTACAAGGTTGGGGAGCTGGCAGCAGCTCGTTCTTGCTTGGTGGTTCTCTCCGGATACTCCACCTTCCTCCACCCGTAAAACTGTCACCGATGCGATATGACCTTGACTGTTAACTGTTGAAGTGACATTAAACCTTACTAAATAAATAAATAAATTAATTAATTAATAAATAAATATTTTGACTTGTACTGTATACCAATCCAAGTGACATCCATATGTGTGTGGTTCTGTTGAGAAAGTTCCAACATATTAGTGGCTGTATTGACTATGGAAATAAGGTCAATACAGTTAAAACTAGAAGTCCTGTCATCAATTGCGCGCAAACACCTCGCCATTTAGCGCATTTATCGGCACGTTAGGTCATATGGAAAGGCTATCACATTCTCTTCGCAACCTATGCACAAGCAATGGTTCAGCCAATGGACCTCCGGGTTTAACCCGGAGGTCCATTGGCTGAAACATTGCTTGCGTTTGCTGTGAGTAATGGCAAGACTCTGTGGTAATTTGAGTATTTTCAAAAAATGTGCGAAATTGTGTCAAGATAAGCGCGCAATTCATGACAGGACTTCTAGTTTTAACTGTACAGCTTTTGGCTGCTATGTTCAGATGTATTTTATTAAATTCAAAACCTTATGGACTATCGTGAGCACCAAATTCAACACAAAACTTTTCATTCCAGTATTTTAGGGTATTCGACCGTAGTGCAGGGCATCCATAGCCGGGGCGGGTCACCGTTAGTCATGTTTTTTACCATTGATTTTTGGAGTTAAGATGAGATGAATTTTTCGTCAAATCTTGCCATGGCTGCTTCTCTTTTGATGAAAAATATCTTGAAAATACTCAGTGGGTTAAGAGTTAAAGGCACAATAAACTGGAATTTAAAAAAAAATAAGTTGTCCATTTAACAAAATCACAGTGTCTGTTATGCAAAAGTACCCTTATGTTTGATATATAAATGGTATAGAAGCATATGATTTGATTAACTGGTAGAGTGCTGGAAGCCCATATTTAGGCTTTATTCTGAAGTGCAGGTACCCCGCATTTTAAAGGCTTCATATTCTGTGGATGTGCTTCATATCAGCTTAGTAGTGATATTATTTTATCTGTAAGGATTTGCCTTGTTACAATTTATGTGAGAGTGCCTACAGGCACTCTCACATAAATTGTAACGAGGCAAAGATGTACAAAGAAATTTTAAAGGACCAAAAATAATTTAGCACTCTACCAGTTAAATAAACTAGCTTGAAGGCAAAGAATTTATTGGACATTTGAAAAATGATCGCCTGTAGTTTTTCAACCACTACTGGTTCGATGAAAACTCAAAGAAAATTCCATACAATAGCATTTTCCATATTAATTAAAATTAGCTTTCTTAGAAGGACAAAGGTGATGGTTGTGTTCACAAACATCTACATGTATGGCATATGTGTCAATAAAACCTATTTCGGATTCCCACTCTTGATAAATATGCTGAGGGCTTTATTGGAAACATAACTGCAATTTATTATAATGTTACAAGTTTTTTTTTTTATCTAATAATGCCCAATTATTGTTAAAACAATTCACATTTCTTCTTTGTGGTGGTCATTTATTCGAACAGCAAAAAAGTAAAAATTACAAATGTGTGTATCTTCTATATGTAATGCTTTCTAAAAGTTTGTCTGTATTAAAGCTGTTTAATTACAGATGTATGTAATTTTGTGTTGCTTCTGATGTCTTACACTTTGTATACAGTGTTTTTTTATTTGCTCGTATACATGAGAGCAAAATTTGAGATTCGATATTTTTCATATTAGCGGGTTTTGTCCCTTTGAGGAGGAACTGAGCCTGGAGTACACTGGAGTAATTTACAGAACAGAATACAGTCTGCATTTGATGATTATTTGGATGAGACATTTGAAGACTGAAGATAATCTTAACGACATGACACAGCAATATGCTTTCATAGTGTCAATAACTCTCAGTCTAAAACATGTTAGTTTTGACCAGATTACTGCCCATGAAAAGAGTATTGTTTTTTTTTTATATCCCCCACCTAAACAAAGTTTATGGGGGATATAGAAATGGGGTCTGTCTGTCCAACTGTCCATCGTCTGTCCATCCGCCTGCCCATCCAGGCTTTGCAGAGGTACTTTGTGGGGGTTTACAGTTTAGGGCCAGTGGTAGTTCTGGGGTTGGATGAGTACAGTGGCCACGTGTGGGGTATTTTTTGTTCTGTAGGGTTAATTTTTTGACCTTGCGGGGTTAGGGTTTAACATGGGAAAAACCCCACAAGTAAGAACGTGTAAGAATGTCCATCCATCTGCTGTTTGTCCATTTGTCCATCCTTAACAACTTTGATCCTTCATATCTCAGTCAGTGGATGTTGGATTTAAATGATCTTTGGTATGCTGATAGACCACCATGGGGGAAAGGATATTCACAAGTAACAGGTTTTGTCCATTTTTTTTCTCTAGAATTTGTGGCCATTTTCCTCTTTTTTCAACTCAGCAAGCCTTGATGGGATACACCGGTGGTGTTGCATCTTTTTCTGGTTATTTCTACCAGATGGAATAGTGTATTTAACTCCTTGCATGCTGTTGGTGGATATTCCTGCCCAGGTCACGAAATCTCTTGCCATGAAAGTAAATAAAATTTCAGAACACTTAATCAAATTTTCACCTAAAAATTGTACCATCTTTTTGAAAAGTGGTGTCTTGAATCAAATTTAATGAATTTATCATCAAATCTAGTCATGGATGTTTAATTACAGATCTATGTAATTTTGTGTTACTTCTGATGTCTTTTGCACAGACCACATTTTATGAAAACTTTTTTAAAACTACTCAGCGGGTCAAGAGTTAAAGTATTCTTTATTTAAAAAATCGCATACTGCAGCTTCCCGTTGTGCCGAAAGTCCCCTGGACCAAATATTACAACGCACAATGCACCGTACAGACTTCTGAACCTTCAGCGCATCAAATCGAACGTATCCTAAACACTCTCTTTTACGGAAACGGGACGAAGTGAGTGTTTGAGATATTACAATGCATTCTAACATCCAGCAAATTTATAATGAATATCTGACAATCATTTATCCACTTTAACCCAGAATAAAATATAATGAATCTACATAATAAAATTTTGTTTATTTTTTGACTACAACATTCCAAACACGTAAAAACGTCATATTTATGGGCACACGTTACCAACTTTTTTCGCTGTAAAAGTTTCGCCTGAAAAGTTCAATATGTTCTGTGATGGCTTTGAATCATCATCGACAGCGTTTAATGATTAAAAGAAGACTATACACAGCCATTGAACTCGAAACTAAAGATTATTTTCATTCAACTGAAGAATATTTTTGCCCTTCCAAAATTATTGCCTATTTTCGCTGTAAACTGAAAAGAATTTGAGGTCGGTGCTACTAGAAACCGGAATCGACCGGAATCGACTCATATTTTACTGATTTTTCGCCATGTTTTGTACTTTTACCAATGGCATTCTATCTAATAAGTTTCCACGTGCAAGATTTAGTAAATGTCAAAGGATTTCAGGGTACAGGAAGAGGTTAGCAAAGAAAGAGTCTTCCTCGTTTAAAAGCTTTTTTTCTTTTGATCGAAACATTTTCCAAGGGAAGTAACTTGTCGCGTCATTTTGAACTCGATGTTTTATCATGCATGGCCAGTACAACTCAAAATTAATTATTGCTCGAGAAGCGAGAATATCAAACTTGAAGCTGACTGAAATGTGTGTGTGTGGGGGGGGGGGGGGGGGGGGGGATTGGGAGGGGGTCGGGCATCAAAAACGCAAACTAATCAAGATTAAAATTTGCTCAATTTGAATGAGAAATTTAGCGAATCGTCATCTTGGTTGGTTCATGATTGTTCAAAAAGAAACCTGCACAGAACTCGACATGAGAAGTTTCATTCGTTTGTTCGTTCACTCGATCATTCGTTCGTTTGTTCCTACTGATTATGTGATATGAGAAGTTTCATTCATTCGTTCATTCGTTCAGTCCTTTGTTCATTCCTACCAATTGGGATATGAGAAGTTTCATCCATTCGTTCATTCATTCGTTGAGTCCTTCGTTCGTTCCTACTAATTATGTGATATGAGAAGTTTCATTCATTCGTTTGTTCATTCCTTCGTTTGTTCCTACTAATTATGTGATATCAGGACAGATCGAAACCCACCAGCATTATACAGTTATCATGATCGAATAGACACGGCCCATTCCAATGGAACTGATCTGCTGAGCTCCTAACTTTCCATTCATTTTTCCAATATTATTAATATTAATAATAAAGACAAACGATTTCCCAATTTGCGTAGATTGGTTAACCTTTTTGCGAAAATTCAGAAGCCCCTATAAGCTGCATCAAAGTTTTCTTTTAGCTGAAAAGATACAGATTGTACAAGAAGCTAATGTTTTGACTACCATTAGTCGTTTTAATTAATATTCTTCATTGTTTCTTTTTAAGTCTCTTTATTACGAAGAGGTGTGATTCCCCATGAAGTCTGTCAATTTATCTACTAGTACTATCGAACGCAGCCGGTTTTTAGGGCGAAAGCTTGAAATATATTCCTATTTTCGAGTTTTGAGTTCCCATAAAACTGAATGGGAAGAATCTCAATGCAGAGGGATAGCCACTACATTCAGATCTCAGAAGTAGATATTCCATAAACATGAACACATTTTGCATCAAAATGAAGGTTGTTATGTACAGAAATATTGTTGTATTATCCGTTCTGGTACGAATACGGTAGCAGACTTACAGGAACCATTGGTGCCTGCTGTCACCTCTATGAGGTGATTCGTGTTCTATTCACCTCAACCCTCATTTTGATGTATAATGTGTGAATATTTAATTTGAATGTAAGGAATATGAGAGGTGGGAATTTCAAAATAAACAAAATTCCATTACTTATGAAGCACCTTAAATATACACAAATTATACATCAAAATGAAGGACGTGAGGTATAGAACCCGTAAAATATGTGCAATCAACTCTAGACAGCAGGTACCAGTGGTTCCTGGATGTCTGCTACCGAATCTGCTGCAACTCTCGCAAGTTCTTTTTTAAATTTCATACATAGCTTTGGTGTGATGTCTAGAAGGGCCCGATCAAATTTTTCTGAATTTCGTTAAAAAATATTGCTGCCAGCAGCCATCTTGAATTTGGCATATGAATTGTTAACAATTCCATTAGATTCCGCTGCAGGCCGCATCTCTCACCCAATATTTTTTCAAATTTCATATGTAGTTTTTCAGCCCTCGAAATTAGCATTTTTTGGCCACAGCACTACACTGCCATGGCAAAACCAGTTCGCCTCGGCACTGCAACAGCATTTATTCTGGTTGTAAGTGGTTTGGTATTAAAGGCACATTGACACAGCGGTGAGCCCATGGGTGTCAACATGTGTTGGCCGAATTTGTTGACCATTTTATTTTTACAAGAGTTTCTGTTAATATTGTCGTCAAAAAGAATGATCGTTTACAACAATTAGGTTACTTGATTGTTTTCCATCATGTTTTTCAGTGATTATATTCACACAATATGCTGAATTTAATCAACAACTGGCTTGAATAAATGTAACTCGCCAGCATTCAAATTGAAAAGATTACGACGATCAATCACAACTGTGCTATAAACGTCATGCCATGATGACATCTTATGATCTGACAATGCTATTTTAAACCCAGTTCAGTTGTGCATAATGATTGGTCACGACAATGCCATTCCGTTAGCTATATTTAGCTAAGGGGGATAATCCAAATTTGGAATCTTTGTGAACATTTGAATGACAATTTTTAACTCTGAACATGTTCTTCAATGATTATTCCTCTTGATTTTTACAAGATGAATACATATCTAGATGCATATTGTATCATCACTCATGTACCTAGATACGTATCTTAAATTTTGTGTATCGTACCAACCCTAGTAATAATATTGCTAGTCTATTGTGGCCAGTTTTTCGACTGCTTTCTGATGGTATGGCTGGCACGAATCAGTTGGTCATTGGTGTACATTTGCATCAAACCTCATTGAGTTTTCGGCCATTGTATCCTTCTGGTGCAGTTCTGGAAATGAACAAAATTGACGGGTGCAGTTTTTAGCTCCTGTGAAATAAGAGACGGGTGTAAATTGCACCCGTAGCATGTTAGTGTATGAATTTTCAAGGGAATACAGTCACCAAACACGGAAACCTTAACCCTTTGACCTCGAGTGTCTTCCATGTCTGTTCATGGGCAGCAATTGGAAGAGTCCATATTCATTATTTGGGGTAGACCAATCAGTATTTTCAACGTGCAGCCTCGGGGCTGCACATTGAAAATATTGATTGGTCTACCCCGTACATTTACTGAACAGCCATTCTATTTAATGATGTTATGACATATGTTCTTGGCCAAAAAAGCGGCTGTTCGAGTTGATGGAGTTGAATGTATAAGGAATTGCTGAATTATGACAGTAACTTGCCACTGGCCACAGAGTGCTGCTTTCTCAAAACAACACACATTTATATGCCCTCCCAGTATATTAGTGCTCCACAATATTTTTCAACAAATGCATTTTTTAGCTCCTGGAAAATAGAAAACACGGGTGCTGACGGGGCAATTGCACTCGCACCTATCTCATTTCCAGGACTGCTGTTGATGTTTGTTTGCTATCCTAGCCCCCACCCCCCCTCCTCCCAAGCCCCCAGGTTGAGAATTTCCCAATATTTGACTAGGCATACAAACCAACAAAGAACAAAAGACTGTATGTAATGACAAATGTTTCTTCTGACTCCGATTCAGATTTTATTGTTTGGACAAATAAAACAAATCAGTTAACAAACGCTTTTAACCAGAGAGGATGATTGAAATTGGCCAACATTTTTAGCTCACCTGACTGCAAGTCAGTGTGAGCTATTGTCATCACTTGGTATCCGTCGTCCATTAACTTTTTGCAAATTTGACATCTTCTTCACAACCACTCTGCCAAATTCAAACATATATTGCACAGACCACCTATGAAGTATACCCTTTCTATTTTGTTTAAAAGAAGCAGCTGCCATATTCGGGCTCTGGATTATGCCCCAAAAGCTTAAAAACCTTTAAAAATCTCATGAACCACTAGAGGGAATGCCTTGATATTTGGTATGGAACATCGTTTGGTGTAGAAGATTAAAGTTTGTTCAAGGGAAGTTGATAAGTCAATATCTGGGCTCTCCCTGTGGGCATATCCATTTTGGGCTCTGCCCAAAATTTTTAATTCAAGAACCGGCGAGCCAATTTCAACCAAATTTGGCACGTAGTATAAGTGAGTCCTGAGTAATTGATTGATGCTCCCCCTCCAAAAAAATTTTTCACAGCCCTGAATTGATGGTCTGATTTGAACCAAATTTGGTATGTGGTATTATTGAGTCAAAAGTACTTGACTCAGGTAAAAAAAAAAAAAAAAAAAATTCCTGGGTCCCGTAGGAACGCCAGGAGCTAAAAATAGAAATATTTTCAAATGCCCATATATCCCAAACCACAAGGAACAGAGAACTGTTATTTGGTATGAAGCATCCTTAGGACCGGAAGAAGGGATTGGTTAAAAAAAATTGCCACCGGTTTCAATCAGGGTGCCCGGTAGAGGGTATTGAAAAAATGATGAGTCAGCATTTTTGCAGTAGTTGATTCTGTAGGAAAATATTCACTGAGAACCTTGATTGACAGCCAGAATAACATTTTGTTCTTAAATCAATGCTGCTAGCTTATCTTGTTATTATAATTTGAAAATTTTGTGGACTTTACAGTTTGTTTTGCTGAGATATTATTATACCCCCGCTTCGAAGAAGTGGGGGCTATATAGGAATCGCCCTGTACGTCCGTACGTCCGTACGTCCGTCCGTCCGTCCGTACGTCCGTCCGTACGTCTTTCCGGACATGAAATTCTTGTGTGCGCAACTCCTCCTACATTTATCAATCAATTTGGACAAAACTTTTCAGACATCATCACTACTAAGTGAACATGCGCATATTCCAAGATTTTTGATCTGCGACAATTTTAACCAGGTTATCTCCTTTTGACTTAGATTTATTATGTCTTTCCGTTCGAACAAATTCTTGTGTGCTCAACTCCTCCTACATTAATGAACCGATTTTGATGAAACCTTTCAAACATCATCTCTACTAAGTGAACATGTGCATATTCCAAACTTTTTGATCTGCGACAATTTTAACCAGGTTATCTCTCTTGAACTTTGATTTAATATGGGTTTCTGCATGAAATTCTTGTGTGCGCAACTCCTCCTACATTTATCAATCAATTTGGACGAAAGTTTACAGACATCATCACTACTAAGTGAACATGCGCATATTCCAAAATTTTTGAGCTGTGGCAATTTTAACTAGGTTATCTCCCTTTAACTTAGATTTATTATGGGTTTCTACATGAAATTCTTGTGCGTGCAACTCCTACATTTATCAATCAATTTGGACAAAACTTTTCAGACATCATCACTACTAAGTGAACATGCGCATATTCCAAGATTTTTGGTTGGCGACAATTTTAACCAGGTTATCTCCCTTTGACTTAGATTTATTATGTCTTTCCGTTCGAACAAATTCTTGTGTGCGCAACTCCTCCTACATTAATGAACCGATTTTGATGAAACCTTTCAAACATCATCTCTACTAAGTGAACATGTGCATATTCCAAACTTTTTGATCTGCGACAATTTTAACCAGGTTATCTCTCTTGAACTTTGATTTAATATGGGTTTCTGCATGAAATTCTTGTGTGCACAACTCCTCCTACATTTATCAATCAATTTGGACGAAAGTTTACAGACATCATCACTACTAAGTGAACATGCGCATATTCCAAAATTTTTTAGCTGTGGCTATTTTAACTAGGTTATCTCCCTTTAACTTAGATTTATTATGGGTTTCTACATGAAATTCTTGTGCGTGCAACTCCTCCTACATTTATCAATCAATTTTGACGAAACCTTTCAAACATTATCACAACTAAGTGAACATACGCATATTCCCAAATTTTTGATCTGCGACAATTTTAA
Source organism: Pictodentalium vernedei (assembly GCA_031216915.1). Classification (NCBI taxonomy): domain Eukaryota; kingdom Metazoa; phylum Mollusca; class Scaphopoda; order Dentaliida; family Dentaliidae; genus Pictodentalium; species Pictodentalium vernedei. The sequence goes on from CM062294.1 coordinate 89,942,666, forward strand.
CCAGTTTATCTCCCTTTAACTTGGATTTATTATGGGTTTTCAAATGGGATTCTTGTGTGTGCAACTCCTCCTACAATAATGAACCGATTTTGAATACATGTTGCACATTGTAAATGTGTTTTTCCAAATGTAAACCATATATGTGTGGGCTCTTTAAGTATTCAGTGCTGTTCTGTGGAAGGCCACATGCAAATACAAATTTCAACAACAAAAAATGATCTTTATGTATACATTTCCTTATGGCCTTCGCCTACATGATCAGAAGTGCATTCCTCTAAAAACCCAAAGCGGGGGTATTAATCACCTTCAGTGATAGTTCTAGTTTCATGCTGAATATGAACCCTTTCAATACTGGAAGCATCTGATTCCTTTATGAATGTCTTTAATTTACCCGTCTCAACCGTGCAATGTGGGTTCCAAAGATTTTATTGATGCCATGAACAAACCCTTTCAATGCTGTTTATGGTTCATGGAAAATAAATTGATTTGATTCCTGTATGAATATCTTTCATTTAACCCTCTCATGACTTCATTGTGTTTTTTCCAAAGATTTTATTTCATGATGAACTCTCACTGCTGTGCATATATGTTTTTTTCTGGTTCTTGGGAACATTAATCTGATTCCTGTATGCATATCTTGAATTTAACCCTCTCATGAATTCAGTGCGTTTTCCAAAGATTTTATTTCATGATGGACTTTTTCACTACATATAATTTTGAATGAACCCTTTCTGTGCTGGAAAACATTTATCTGATTCCTGTGTGCATACCTTTAATTTAACCCTCTCAAGACTGCAGTGTGGGTTCCAAAGATTTTATTTTATAATGAACTCTTTCACTACTGTGCACATAAAAGTTATTTCGTGTTGAATGAACCCTTTCAATGCTGGAAAACATCTGATTCCTGTGTGCATGTCCTTAACCCCTGAAGCCTGCAATGTGGGTTCCAAAGATTTTATTGATGCCATGAACAGTTTTTTTTTTTGAGGGGGTGGGGGCGGAGGGGGTAGAGAGAACCACAGTAGTTGAAAAACAAAAACAAAAAATCACAGAACAGAGCATGCTAGAAAGCTTTCTTAAGACTAGCAGCAATGAATGGCCAAAAGAATTTGCCTTTGTTGGGTCATAGCAAATCAAAAAATTGCTCTTGCTGTTGATCACATACTGATACACTCATCTCTTTTGACAACTTGAGCCGGGTGAGCGTTTTAGGCTCACTTGAGCTTCTGGTTTATTTTGAGTTCTACTGATGAAAATACACAAGCAATATAAATGAATTCATTTGCCCTAGAAAAAACCATGAAAGGCTCTGCAGGAACAGTTAAATCAGTAAAGAAGTTAAGATCTGGCTCTCTACTGATTGAATGCTTTACAAGAACCAGGGCTTAAAATTCAAGCGCGAATCCGAATCGATTCGTGCAAATGATTCTCACAAGGGAAACAATGAGAATCAACTTAGATTCACGCAAAATGTCCATTTGATTCTTGTTGCGGGGGCGCGGTGGCTCAGTAGGTAGAGGTGCAGGCTGCAAGCCGAGAGGTCCTCGGTTCGAATCCAACCTGCGGCAACCGCGTTGTGTCCTTGGGCAAGACACTTCACCCCGCTTGCCTACATGGGTGCACGATGACGCTGTGTACTAAGGCATACTGCACATCGATGGTGCGCATGTCTTCAACCAATCTAACCCTGTCTGTGCCGCGGTGCAGAAGATTCTTGTTGCAGATTCTAAAGGTGGCTTTAACAAGCCAAGAGAATGCTTTGTGTTTGTCCCCTCGTAATATAAAAAAACTACACTTAGCAGTGGTGTCGAGTGAAGTCTTGGCTGCCTATATAGGCAGCCAAGACATCACTAGACACCACTACCACAATACTGTAATTTCCTCAGCCAGACTACTAAATGCCTGTATGTTGGAACATGTGTTCTACTTGTACATATGTGAGAAACTCGACAAAATGGAAACTGGGCCCACAAAGGAAAACTCTCAGAAAAAAACTATGACGTTTGCCTTTTACTATGGCATATGTAAGTGTTGCACTCACATAACAGTACTCTCAAATTCAAAATATTTAAGAACTGAAAATTGATTCTCGCAACAGGAGCCCGTGAGAATCGAAACTGATTCTCGTGAATCAGGACAAATGTTGAGGCCTGAGAACTCAATTCAACAACCTTATGAAATTACAAAAAAATTATTGACATCACACCCTGAACGATGGTAAAGGTGGGAGCGTTAGAACAACAGAATTTGCTGATATGGACAAAAATGAAATAGTCATAGAACTCAGATCTCAAGGTGTCAAAGGTGTGAAATGAATTACCATAAAGAAATATAGATCAGTTACATCCAATACTTATATATTTTGACTTCAATTCTTCTTTTCCTCCTAAATCAGTTAAAGTTGGCTTTTTGAACATCAAAGTGGATTCATACGTTTCAAATCCACTTCGATGCTTCAAATGTCACGAATTTGGGAACGGTCAAAGTTCTTGCAAAGGTATATTTACTTGTCACAAATGTGGAGAAAATCATGAACATATTCAAGGTACCAATCCAGTTCAGTGTGCAAGATGTTGAGATAAACATAGTTCATAGTGTTGAAACGATGAATGCCATTTGGATTTTTACTAATCACCGTGTAGTACAGTGCAGCCCACTTAATTGGATATCTCTTAGTTGAATAATGTTAATTGAATATAATTTCCTAACACAAAACCACTTACCATACTTCCAGTACAAAGTTGACCTGTTAATTGAATATTGGTTACAGAGTAAACTCATGTTAATTGAATTAAAAAGCTTGTAACCTGTCAAGAAATTACCCCAACTCTCCCCGGTTTTCCTTTGTTTTTTCCTTTGTTTATAGACCTATTTGGCCTCAGTACATCCAATCCAATACAGGCATTTAATCTATTATATCTTGTTTGACAGAGCTCTTGGAGCTCTGTCAAACAAGATATAATAGAATAAATGCTAAGTTTATCTCTAGAATACAGGAAAGTGACTTATCCCTGTTAATTGAATATTCCTCTTATTTGAATAATTTTCGTTGGCAAAGTGGCTATTCAATTAACAGGGTTCCACTGTAGTTCATGATTAATCGACTAGTTGGTTGACAGATGCTAAACTAAGCAATAAATTCTACAGAACTGATTTTAACTGAATTCGTTGGCTGGAGTGGCTTCCAAATTATGATAAATTAATGGGTCTAAGTCGCGACATTACGGAAGCCGATGTCTCCATGTCCTTACGACCAAAGAACCGGTGCCGCAAAAAATGAACTGGCCTAATAATAAATCTTTGTTTTAATATTTGGTTCTATCAAATATTTCTAAGCTAAATTGAACTTTCAATGATGAAGAGAGAAAAAAACTGACATCTAACAACACAAAAAATATTTCGGAGTCTTGTCACAAACAATATGTTTGATGAATTGAAGGACATGGAGTTTGATGAAGGCATTGATGCTGTGTCCCTCAATATCCATCTGGATTTGTCTTGGGGTAAGTCCCAGAGTAAACAATCACCAAGGAGAAATTCCAATGCTGTTACTCTCATACATGCACCACCTAAATCACCACCTAAACATGGCTATACGTCCAAACTGTGTTACTTGTCAACATATGTTGACAATGGAGCACCTCCTTTTCCTCTGTATGGATTTGAACCTGAGAGGCTGCTTTTCCAGCCCAGGAATATGATATGTCACAATTTCATTAAGTCCGTGATTGTGTGGGGTAGACCAATCAATATTTTCCAATGTGCAGCCCCAAGGCTGCACATTGAATATATTAATTGGCCTTTCCCCAAATAAGGAATATGAACTCTTCCTTTCGCTTCCATTGAATTGATTTGGAATATTCCACCAGGGTTCAAAGGATTAAGAATTTCAGATTGCAGTTTTTAGCTTGTCTGACTGAAAGTCCGGGTGAGCTAAAGTGATCACTTTCTGTTGTCCGTCCGGTGTGAACTTTACATTATCAACATCTCCTAATCCCCCTGGCTGAATTGAACCAAATTTGATATGCATGTTCCTTATATATGTCAATTTAGGTTTGTTCAAATAGATTTGCTACGCTCCATAGGGTGTGGGGGGGGGGGGGGGAGGGGAATACTCCAAAATAAAGAAAAAATCTCATGAACCAGTGGGTACAATGACTTGATATATACTACTCAAAGTTTGCTGAGCACCAAATATTTGAAATGTCATTGTGAAATTTGCTTGTAACATATTTGCGATATTTTTGGTGGATATGATTGAGGAATGTATTGAGATGGTCCCCAGTGTTTATATTAGCTCTCTTGACAGGCAGACGTTTCATGACAGTAAGCATGTACCCCTTGATTTTCATGATGTTTTCAGGTACGGTCTACCAGGGACCAGCCTAGGGGGAAGTTTAGGGAGACTTAATGTCTCCCTCCAGAAAAAATAGGGAGACTGCAGAGTCAAGTAGGGAGACTTCATAGACAAGTGGGGAAAATTGAGAATATTTATGTACCACTCCCTGCCGCCTCTTCATATTTTCAGCTTGTGGTCCTCCATTAACGTCCGATTAATCCAGGTCCAGTTGTCTATGATGCATCTATGCCAAGTTAAAAAATCCCAAAGTAATTATGGACTGAAAATCCTCCACTGCTACCCTCTCCTTCATGACCCCTCCCCTCTTCTTCGTGCCAATCCTCCAGCACCCTCCTGTGGTTGTCTTTCACCAAAGTCTACTAAGCTAATAATTTCATAAGTCTGAAAGTGTGAACAGGACCAGATGTAAGAAGGTTGCTTGGAAGGTACTTTGTTAGTTGATAAACAAAATACATTCTGGAGTCGAGTATTTTGTAAAATAAATGTCATTCCGCATCATTTTTATGGCATTCCGGTGTCATTCCGTGTCATACCGGTGTTTAGGAGGACCTCTTTTTCAAGATCCTTCACATGCTCTCTTGTGCCCTGTATAAAGCTTTTCTTGTCATCACTAAAGCTGGGGGCGCGGTGGCTCAGTTGGTAGAGATGCAGTCTGCAAGCCGAGAGGTCCTCGGTTCGAATCCCACCTGCGGCAACCGCGTTGTGTCCTTGGGCAAGACACTTCACCCCGATTGCCTACATGGGGGCACGATGACGCTGTGTACTGAGGCGTACTTCACGTCGATGGTGCGCATGTCTTCAACCACTCTAACCCTGCCTGTGCTGCGGTGCGGAGTTCAGAGTTACGATGTTGGGGAGCTGACAGCTGCTCGTCGTTGCTCGGTGGTTCTCTCCGGGTACTCCGGCTTCCTCCACCTGTAAAACTGTCACGGTCACGATTAGCCATTGTGCATAAGTATGTGACCTTAATCACCAATAAATAAATAAATAAATACATCACTAAAGCTTTTTTTATGCCCTCGGGTGGCATATAGTGATTGAAGTGTGTGTGTGTCCGAGCCAATAACTCGAAAACTGTTAGGGCCACAGTCGTCAAACTTCACACAATTATAAGGGACCATGGGAGGATGTGTCACACACCAAAGCTGGGTTCGTACCTTCAAGGTTAAGGTCACATTTCAAGGTCACACTAAAAATCGGTCAATATTCGTGCCTCAGCCATAACTCAGAAACGAATCATAGTACAATTGTTAAACTTTTTACAAATGTTAAGAACAGTCAGAAGGTGTGTTACATATAATAGTTTTTGCCGCATCTGCAAGTTGAAGGTCACAATTGACCTTCATATGTTCAGGGTCACAAATCGTGTCTCAAGCATTACTCCAAAACTATTAGGGCTACAGTCATCAAGCTTCACTCAATTATAAAGGACCATGGGAGGATGTGTCACACATCATAGCCGGGTTCGTACCTTCAAGGTCAAGGTCACATTTCAAGGTCACATTAAAAATCGGTCAATATTCGTGTCTCAGCCATAACTCAGAAATGAATCATAGTACAATTGTTGAACTTTTTACAAATGTTAAGGACAGTCAGGAGGTGTGTTGCGTGTAATAGTTTCCGCCACATCTGCAAGGTTATGGTCACAAGGGATGGGGGGGGGGGGGTGGGGGTGGGTGGGAGCGTGTGTTACCTTAGTAACATTCTTCTTGTTTCATGTGTTTCAATTCCATTCGTGTTTCTTTTCAACCTACTCACAATTGTTTACAATTGGCTGCAACATAAGTGCAAGCCCTACTTCGGAACTGACTCAAGCTTTTAGAATCTTTTCCAAACGAGTTGGAAAAGTACTAGAGTGCAAAAGCACGAAAAAGATCGAAAAAAGGGTCGAGCGAGATCTGCGCTCGAAATTACAGGTACTCTCTTTGCACACCTCTTGCGTTTACCTAGCGCATGCGCAACAATCGTGACGTCAGTTCCTTTATTTTCCGCCATTGTACATGGTCGGAAATTTTTGTGACTCGTGCTAATTATGCTGTTTATTCTTCGTGAACAACTTATTCTACATATTTAGTGTGCAAGTGGATTGTATCCTTTTATCAAGCTCCCGAGTTATTATTAATTAATGGTAATTTGTATTTTTATTGCTTGTCTCTTCACACTTTATCTTGTTTTTCCCCCACGTGTGAACACGACCTTCGTGCTATTTTCCGTCGGCGGGAAGCTTCATTTTGATATAATGCCCAAAACTATTCCTTGTACCTCTTGCTTGCAGGTGAAGCATGTGGACGACTCTCATGCCACATGTGTCACTTGCAACAATTGCACTCAGGCCCAATCATGTGGTATTTGTGGGGTTTGGTCCTCTAAATTGTGGGCTTCTGTGAACAAGGTGGTTCTTTCCAGAGCTAGAACCCCTCGTTCTCGGGGTAAGGGTAGACGCGCCGTAGCAGACATTTCTGCTGGTGCACGTGGTGACTCTGTCACACAGGATTCGGATCTGCCTTCTGTGGCGAGTTCCTCTGCAACTGTAGGCAGTGTTAGTTCAGTGATACCTGACGAGGAGACCGTGGTCTCTTTGTCTTCTGATGTCACTATTGAGGCGTCTGTTTTCGTTGAGAGCTTTTCCGAGGTCAGCTCGGTGACCCTCTCAGAATTGCCTCCTACACCGTCGACCGTTGTTGAGGAAGTTGCTACTCCAGATCCTATTCTGTCTGATGGTGGCTCTTCCATCTCCTCTGGGAATGGTCTACAGTCTCGGGGGACCGAGGCTGTATCTGCTGGTGTGTCTGTGTGTTCTCAGCCTCCCCCAGCCTCGCGGCGGGGCTGTGCGGGTTTGCTGTCTGCTCCGTCTCATCTGGCTAGGTTTGCTCCTAGTCGGTTGAGCTGGCCGGTCGCTTTGGCAGCGATTCCTCGTCCCTCGAGTGAATCGTTTATTGTTCCACCTTCCCCTGCTAGTGTGCCACCTAGTGGGATGGTGTTGGCATCCAGGGCCTGCTGTTCGGCAGCGGTCAGTGACAGCCCCTGTTAGCTGTCACTCTCGGAACCTTCCTCCGGTGATTCCTCACTGTGTTCCGAGTCTGGGTGTCGATCGATGCTTGCCGTCGGTCTCAGAGGATAGGGAGTTGGGGCCGTCTGCTGCGCAGAGGCCAATGACAGATTCCTGTCATTCTTGGGACAATCCTTCGGTGTCTTCTCACCGTGTCCTAGGTCCAGCTACTGATCGACGTGCGCCGTCGGTCTCTTTAGAGGATTTGCAGGCTGGACCTTCTTTTTCGCAGAGGTCAGTGATGGCCCCTGGGTGTCACAATCGGGACTATCCTCCGGTGTCTTCTCACCATGTCCCTATTCTGCCTGCCGATCGACGTTCGACGTCGGTCTCTTCTGAGGATTTGGGTTCCTTTACCAGAAGGGTCCACTGGGAGGACACTCCGTCGGGCGATACTGCTGCGACGGATTCTCAGGGTGACCTGCACCAGGCCGTTTTGGCGCTCACCCGGTTGCTTTCTGGCAACCCTCAAGTTGGCCTCCTGAGGGCACAACCTCCTTTGGTCGGTCGCCGAGATGTCTCGCCTGGCCCCTTGGATACTGCACAGTATTCACAGGAGGTTTCTGCTGGTCAGCCAAGTTGGGCTACGTCTCCTCTGCTACGGAGGATGACGAGTATCTTGAAGGTGATGGGCCCCCCTCGTCAGTCTTGGGGCAGGCTTTGGATTTCGTCTTTGGCTTATTGCCGGACGTTCAACCTTCCGACCAGCCTTCTGTGACCGTCCGACCGCAGTCCACTGTGGAGCGCCGTAACCCTGTTGAGCCTTCTAGCTCCGGGGCTTTGCGTCCTCTGCAATTGGCTCAGGTTGTTGAGTCCTTCCAGGGCTTAGACACCAAAATGCATTCTAAAGCCCTCAAGGGTTCCTTCTTTTCTAGAGCTGATGCCTTTCTGCCTCCATCGCGGTTTTGTGTGTACGATTCCGTCTCTCCACCAGTCTTCCAAGGGATGCCTACTGTGGATGAGGATTCTTCTTCCCTCGGGTTGACTAAGCCTAAGTCGGCAGTTCTCCCGATGTTGGTAGTTGAGTCTATGGTAGGCCTGTCCCGAGAGATGCTGGGTATGTTATCTCTCGCGGACCATGTCGTCGCTGCTCTGGCTGAATATTTTCCACCAGGGGAGTTTGATGACGCTCAGGCGCCTTTTCGCGTTTTGTCACAGGCTCCTATGAACTTGACACACGCTCACGCCTGTAACACGGCTAATGTGGAGCTGGCACGCCGGGATGCGGTGTTGGATTCTTTACCATCCCTTCCTTCTGAGCAACGTGCTGTTCTGAGGTCTGCCTCTTTGGTGGGACCTCAGTTGTTCCATGGTTCTGTGGAAGCTGTTCGTGGCGAAGTTCTTCGTCATTCGAAGGACCAGCTTTTGCTGAGACAGCTTGACCAACCTGCTGCTGCGGGTGGGGGTCGTTCCAGGCCCGCCAAGCGTGCTGCTGCGTCTGCCTCATCGGCGACGTCGGCTACGCCTTCGGCTCTGTCTGCTCCTTCTGCTCATAAGAAGCCCCGATGTGGCCAGGCTCGCTGGCAGCCTCAGGCTGGAAAGTCTCAGGACTCTGTCACATCCCGAGGTGGTTTCTTCTCTCGGGGGCCTCGTCGAGGCCGCAAGTGAAGGTTCTCACTTCGATTCGCCTCCAGTCGGGGGAAGGCTGTCGCTGTTTTACGACCGTTGGACAGAGATAATGTCTGACTCTTGGGTCCTCGACGTCATTCAATCCGGTCTGCGACTGTCCATCCATCGGCACCCCAGTTTATCTCGGGTGCCCCTTCCGACTCAGGTCCCTTCCGATTCTCTGCATCGGGACCTTCTGTTGCAGGAGATCGACAATCTCCTCACCAAAGGGGCGATCGAGGTGGTCAGGAACACCCTTTCACTGGGGTTTTACTCGAGACTTTTCTTGGTGCCGAAGAAAAACGGCCAATATCGTCCTGTCATCGATCTGAGTACCCTGAACGAGTACATAATAGCTCCTCGTTTCAGTATGGAGACTTTCCGGTCGGTTCAACGTTCAGTTCATCAGGGCGATTTTGCGGCCAGTATCGACCTGAAGGATGCCTACTTCCATGTACCCATCCATCTGGCGTCATGGAAATACCTTCGGTTCTCGTTTTGGGATCGAGTTTTTCAATTCAGAGCTCTCCCGTTCAGTTTGAACCTGGCTCCTTGTGCCTTCACCCAACTGATGTCACATGTGCTTGCTTTCCACCGCACTCAGTCGGCAGTGACTTCGTCAGCCTACCTAGACGACATCTTCCAACGGCACCACGATGCTGCTGTTCTGGAGTTCGATGCCTGGCAGTTTCTTTGCCTGCTAGCGTCGCTGGGTTTCAGAGTCAATCGCGAGAAGTCAGATCTTCTTCCTTCTCAGCGATTCCGTCATTTGGGGATGGATTTCGACACTCTTCACAATGAAGTGTCGGTCCCCCAGGCTCGGGCGACGATTCTTTCCGTCTTGACTCAGGACCTGCTTCAATCTTCCTCGGTCTCGGCCAGGACTTTCCTTCGGATGCTGGGCCTTTGCGGTTCGGTGACAATTGATTGTTGTGTGATTTCGAATAAATCGTCGTTTATTTGACAAATGAAAATGCCCATTTATCACATTTGATTTTTGAAAATAATCATTTTTATGTAAACCTCGGATCACTCATTTCAGCCTTTCCTCATTTTGGCCAGTTTTTAAAGGGCGATGTGTAATCGCCCCAACTATTTTTCTAGGCGACTTGGGGCTCAGAAGGGCGACATAATCGCCCTAGTTGCCCTCACGGCTGGTCCCTGCTGTCTACATGTACATGACATGTGTAGGGTATTCAGTCTTCATTTCAACACAAACCCTTGTGATTTAATGATTGACTATGGCAAATGCAAATGTAAGAAGACATTTATCTGAAGCAGAAATGTGACGGGCTGTAGGGATGGTGGAGCAAGGGGCTACTCATCGTCAGGTTGGTGAAGCCCTTGGTGTGCACCAGACGGTGATCACCGGAGCCTACGCAAGATTTCAGCAGTATGGCACACCAGTTAGACGGCATGGTGGTGGCAGAGACAGGGTAACATCTGCAGCTGAAGACCAGTTTTTGATCATTCAGGCCTGTAGGAACCGCTTTGCCACAGCAACGCAGCTTAGCAGTGACCTTCAGAATGCATCCGGGGTAAATTATCCGTTCTGTTCCGTTGTTCTGGCGGGAATATGTTGTGAGTCATGAAAGTGGTGTGGTAAGAAATTGTTATATGCCCCATTGACCAAGACGACAAGGTTAAATTGACATGCATGTGCTAACTGCTGCCCATGCAGAAAACAACCTGCGGTGCACTCAACTGTAGGCAGTTTGTTAGAGAGTATCCAACATTTATCCGCAACTTCACAGCCCAAGCAACCAAAATAACTGTGCATTCAACATTCAAACACCTTAACCCTTTCATGTTACATCAAGTGCACATTGCAAATCAACAAATTTTGGGTAGCTTTGACAATGCTTGCATCAGCAAAAGAATTCCAATGTCTCATGGTCAAATACTATTTATTTTCCCGGCACTATCCTGTAAACTATCCGTATAGAGGTTATCTGGTTGATAGCTTTTCCAACCGATTATGCCGATAAATGGTTGAAAAATCTTTTTTCGGATTCACCACTCAAAATCTTTTCAGATTTGGTATACATCATCTCTAGGGTGTTCAGATTCAAGTTTGTTCAAATATTTGGGCTCCCTGTGGGGGCCTTAATTTTAACTTAATGCAATATGAGGGAATTTCCTTAAAAATCTTCTTCAGATTCACCAGTCAGAATCCTTTCATATTTGGTGTACAACATCTGTAGGGGGTGGGGCAGATTCAGTGTTGTTCAAATTATGTCCCTGGGTTAATATTTGGGCTCCCTAGGGTATCCTGAATTTTTACTTAATGCATTATGAGGAAATTTCTTTAAAAATCTTCTTCTTCAGATCTGCCAGTCAGAATCTTTTCATATTTCTCTAGGGAGTTCAGATTCAAGTTTGTTCAAATTGAGTGCCTGAGTTAAAATTTGGGCTCCCTGTAGGGGCCCGAATTTTAACTTAGTGCAATATGAGGGAATTTCTTTAAAAAATCTTCTTCAGATCCACCAGTCAGAATGCTTTCATATTTGGCATACACCATCTCTAAGGGGGACAGATTCTGATTTGTTCAAATAAAGTGCCTGGATTAATATTTGGGCTCTCTAAGGGGGCCCAAATTTTAACTTAGTGCAGTATGCAGATTAATCTTTAAAAATCTTCTTCAGATCCACCAGTCAGAATCCTTTGATATTTGGTATTGAGCCTCCTTAGGGAGGTCAGATCTAAGTTTGTTCAAATCAAGTCCCTGGTTTAATATTTGGTTTCCCTGTTGGAGCCCAAATTTTAACTTAGTCCAGTATAAGGAATAATCTTTAAAAATATGCTTCTTGAGATACAATCAGAATCTTTCGATATTTAGTATACAACATCCTTTGAGGGTTCAGATTGAGATTGTTCAAATAAAGTTCCTGGGTTGATATTTAGCTTAACTTGACAGTCAAGATAAGCTATTGCAATCACGCATTCAGAAGTCTGTGAGCCAGTCTGTTCACATTTTCCTTTAGCACAGGCTACACCCATAATTCTTGTCCAATCGTCTCAAAATTTCACATGTAGGTTTGAGATCATGTTTAGATAAGAACGTCCCCTTTTGGTCGCGATCGGTTAAGTTGATGGCTGCCTGACCCCAAAACCTTTAGCACAGTCTACAGGTCGTATTTATGAAGGGATTTCATTGTGACTTTGTAGGATGACTCTGTATAATGTCTAGATGAGAATGTCCCCTTTAGTCATGATATGTCAACCATGACGGCTGCCCAAGGCCGAAAACCCAAAAACTTTTAGCACAGTCTACAGGTCGTATTTAATATGAAAGGATTTCATTGTAACTTGGTAGGATGACTCCATATGATGTCTAGATGAGAACTTCCCCATTTGGTCACGATCTGTCAACCGTGACGGCTGCCTCAGCCCAAAACCTGAAAACCTTTAGCACAGTCTACAGGTCGTATTTATGGAGGGATTTCTTAGTAACTTGGTAGGATGACCCAGTATAATGTCTAGATGAGGACGTCCCCTTTTGGTTGCGATCGATCAACTGTGATGGCTACACAGGCCCGAAGTCTGAAAACCTTTAGCTCAGTCTACAGGTTGTATTTGTGAAGGGATTTCATTGTAACTTGGTACGATGACTCTGTATAATGTCTAGATGAGAACTTCCCCTTCTAGTCGCAATCTGTCAACCTTGATGGCTGCCCGAGCCTGAAACCCAAAAACCTTTAGCACAGTCTATAGGTTGTATTTATGAAGGGATTTCATTGTAACTTGGTAGTATGACTCAGTATAATGTCCTGATTTGTCCGTGATCGGTCAACCATGATGGCTGCACAGGCCTGTGACCTAGATTTGTTAAGCACAGTCTACAGTTCATATTTATGAATTGATTTCATTGTAACTTAGAAGAGTAACTCAGTTTGAATGTCTAGATGAGACTTTCCTGTTTGCCGCCACCTGGTCATGTGACCTGGAGTCATTTAGTTCCGTCAACAGGTTCTTTTTGTAAAGGGATTTACTTGTAACTTGGTAGGATAACTTGGTATGATATCTGGATGAGACTGTCCTATTTTGTTCATGGTTAGTCAGCCGTGACTGGCGAGTCGTCATGTGACGAAGATTCCTTCAGCAAAGTCTACGAGTTATATTTATGAAGGGATTTCATTGTAACTTGATAGGACGACACATTTTGGAATAATTTCACTGCAACTTGGTAACTTTGGTTGACATACATTAACTGTGAGGGCCATATTAACCTACCCCTCAATTCTTTTGTTCAGTCTACTCCCCGCTGGAACCCCGGGAACTTGGCGGGAAGTGAAGCAGTGCCTGTTCACTGCAGTAAACAGCCTCAGTTTTACTGGTGAAACAGGACCCAGTCACCAATGCTTGGGAGGTGCAAACCCTCTCTATAATGGGCAACATGGCTTATTAATGCTCACCACTAGTCTTGAGTTGATACTCATGTTGTGGTCATGATTAGCCATTGTGCAAAAATATGTGACCTTAAACACCAATAAATGAATAGTACAGTCTACACCTCAAATAATTATTTTTATTGAAAACAGCATGCAGGGAGCAGAAATTAACATATTCTCAATTATCACAATTCTTGTATTTCATAATCCTTTTCATAAACATTGGGTGTGGTGGGGGAGGGGAGGGTGCAAATTTTAACATTGTGCAAAATGTTAATGTTCTCAATCTTTTTCTCCAGAACCACCAGTCAGAATTTGGTATTTCATTTTCAGTTTCCTTCAAGTTTGTTCAGGTCAAATCCCTAGGTTGATATTTGGACTCCCAAGTTTTCCATTACTGAAAATCTGGGCATTATTTGGTGGCACCTCGGTACTAAAAAAATATCATCAGGCATGAACAGTAAAGTTATAAATAATTGAATAATTTCATTCCTCAGTTGTGTTAACTAGCTATGGATGGTAATTAAACCCTTCTTTAACCCTTTACCTAACATGAAAAGCAGATGACACTTGCAAACAATATTCTTGAATAACTAATTTTTTTCATCAAATCTCATATTGGTTTGCTAGTGAGCTCCAGACTTATTTCATAACCCTTTACCCAACGTAATGGCCAAAACCGGCCAGCTTTATTCACAGAAATCGTCAATTTTCATTTTATTTTCATTTTTTTGTCTCCAAAACATAGGTTATGACCTCCTCATTGGAATGAGCGCGACGAGCTCGTTTCAGAAAGGGGTCATAACCTATGTTTTTGAGACAAAAAATGAAAATATAATGAAAATTTAATGCCGATTTTTTTTTAGAATAAAGTGGGCCGGTTTTGGCCGTTACGTTGGGTATAGGGTTTAACAACTTTGGTCAGGTGAGCGCCTCAGGCCCCTTGAGGCCTATTGTTAATAATCATTTAACTTTGTAATTGACAATGGCATGTTTTGTGATCTACCATTTTCTCGTCATGATATAGCCTTAGCAGCTGATATGGCATTCAGCATCAATAACTAAATAAAATTGGTGGTTTTCAGATGGATCCCAAAAAAGAAAAGAAGGCAGAAGCACCTGCCAAGGCAGCAGCACCTGCCAAGGCAGCAGCACCAGCCAAGGAAGGTAAAAAGGGTGAAAAAGGGAAAAAATTTAAGAAGACTGCTGCTCGTATGGTTGAAAAGCAGATTGGTGGTGAGAAGAATGGTGGAAAACGACTTGTGCGAACCAGGCGCCTGGTATGTAATTAACATTTAAAAGGGCGAAGTACACAGACTTTGAACGTAAACATTCAGTTCTGGCATATTTTGAATTTTTTGGCTTGATCAAGAGTAGAATTCTGTCACTTTCTGAAGTACATGTTGCCAGGAGTTCTGAAATATTTTTTTTATGATCAGTTTTAGTATGACTTCGATAGACTTCCAATAACCATCAGTGCTTGCTGTCAAATCTATAAGATGATTTCATTTATTATCCCCCTCTGATGAAGTCAGGACAAGGATATTGAAATGGTGTTTGTGTGTCCACCCGTCCATCCCTCTGTCACAAACTATGTCTGCTTAACTCCTCCTACTGTTTTCAGTGGATTTTTACGAAACTTGGTCTGAAGTATCAGTATAAATGTGCATGTGGTCTGGAATTTTCGATGCGACAAATTTTGTGTCATTATGGCCCTTGGAAACAGCAAAATTTCCATCACAAAGGCTTGCTCGCTTAACTCCTCCAACATTTTTTATAGTTTTTTTTCTTCAAAACTTGGTCTGAATTATCAGTATCAAGTATAGATGTGCATGTGGTCAGGAATGTTTGTTGCGGCAAATATTGAGTGGTTATGTCCCTTGGAAATAGCAAAATTTCCATCACAAAGGTTTGTCAGGTAGGGAGGTAGGAAGGGAAATTTGTTTGTGGTGGTGGGGGTATTTTTTTTTTTATATTTTTTAAACCAACCCATTGGTCCAGAGTATTTTTGGAGTGGAAAATTTGCTTAAATGTTAATGAATTGGGGACTCATTTATTAGCCCGACTGTTTACAGTGAGGGCAAAAAGTAATGACTTTTGCCCGCCCGTCCGTCCGTCCGTCTATTAACATTTAGAGTTTTGGTTAAAGTTGTTGGTTAAAGTTTTTTACTGAAGGTTCAAGTAGGTTTTTTTTTCTTCTTTTCTTTTCCTATTCAGTTGACATTTGGAGTTTTGGTTAAAGTTTGTGGTTAAAGTTTTTTATTCAACCTTCAAGTACTGGCTATACCCGGTAGTTCTTGTCTGAGCGTCACAAAATTTCATATGCAGGTTTTAGGTCATATCTACATGAGAACGTCCCCTTTTGGTAATGATCGGTCAACCGGTATGGCTGCCAGAGCCCAAAACCCGAAAACCATTAGCACAGTTTACAGATTGTATTTATGAAGGGATTTCATTGCAACTTCATAGAATGCCTCTGTATAATGCCAAGATGAGAACGTCCCCGTTTGGGCATGATCTGTCAACCGTGATGGCTGCCCAAGCCCGAAACCCAAAAACTTTTAGCACAGTCTGCAGGTCATGTTTAATATGGACGGATTTCATGGTAACTTGATATGACTCCATATGATGTCTACATGAGAATTTCCCCATTTGGACCTGATCTATCAACCGTCACGACTGCCCAAGCCCAAAACCCAAAAACCTTTAGCACAGTCTACAGGTCATATTTATGGAGGGATTTCATTGTAACTTGATAGGTTGACTTCATATAATGTCTCCATGAGAAAGTCCCCTTTTGGACATGATTGGGCAACTGTGACATCTACAGGTGCCCGAAAACCTTGAGCACAGTCTACAGGTCATATTTATGAAGGGATTTCAGTGTAACTTCATAGGATCAATCCACTTGATGCCCAGACGAGAATGTCCCCTTTTGGTTGCGATCATTCAACCATGTTGGCTGCCCGAGCCCGAATCCCGAAAACCTTTAGCACAGTCTACACGTCATATTTATGGAGCGATTTCATTGTAACTTGATAGGTTGACTCCATATAATATCTAGATGAGAACGTCCCCTTTTGGGCAACTGTGATGGCAACAGGGGCCCAAAGCCCGAAAACCTTTAGCACAGTCTACAGGTCATATTTATGGAGGGATTTCATCGTAACTTGATAGGTTGACTTCATGTAATGTCTAGATGAGAAGTTTGTAGTTAAAAACCCAGACCCCCCCCCCCTTCCCCCCCCTCCCTCCCCCCCCCCCCCCCCCCTTCCCGGATAATTTAATCCTGAGATATTAACCGTTTATCCTTCAAATTGAAAATTCCTCCAATCCCTTTGGCATTCGATAACTTGAAAAATATTGCTTGGATTGTCAAGTTACTTTATATTTGTGTTGAGGTTACTGATGTGCCGAGCTGTATATTTTTTGGTGTAAATCTGTTATTTTGATCCTGAGATATTAACCCTTTATCCTTCAAATTGAAAATTACTCCAATCCCTTTGGCATTCGATAACTTGAAAAAAATTGCATGGGATTGTCAAGTTACTTTATATTTGTGTTCAGGTTACTGATGTGCCGAGCTGTATAGTTTTTGGTGTAAATCTGTTATTTTGATCCTGAGATATTAACCCTTTATCCTTCAAATTGAAAATTCCTCCAATCCCTTTGGCATTCGATAACTTGAAAAATATTGCTTGGATTGTCAAGTTACTTTGTATTTGTGTTCAGGTTACTGATGTGCCGAGCTGTATAGTTTTTGGTGTAAATCTGATAATTTGAACATGAGATATTAACCCTTTATTCTTTATTATCCTTCAAATTGAAAATTCTTCCAATCCCTTTGGCATGAGATAACTCAAAAAATATCAATCCAATTGTCATGTTACTTTATATATATCTTCAGGTTACTGATGTGCCACGCTGTATAGTTTTTGGTGTAAATCTGATAATTTGATCCTGAGATATTAACCCTTTATCCCTCAAATTGAAAATTCCTCCTAAAGTTGGTCCAGAGTTAATTACTGCTTTCTACTAGTTGCGCATATGGGTACACATCTACCGATTTAATTGGCCTATTTTTAGCTCACCTGAGCGAAGCTCAAGGGGAGCTTTACTAATCACTTTCTGTCCGTCGTCCGTCGTCGTCCGTCCGGCGTTAACTTTACATTATCGACTTCTCCTCCTAAACCACTAGCCCAATTTTATTCAAATGTTGGCTAAATGTTTATTACCTAATGCCAATTCAGATTTGTTCAAATGAAGTTGCCCCTCCTCCTGGGTGGTGCCACGCCCCCAAGGGGCACCAAAATCTTTGTAAATCTTCTTCTCATGAACCAGCAGTAGCAGAGACTTGATATTTGGTGTGCAGCTTCCTTTTGAGGTGTAGACTCAGATTTGTTCAAGAGAAGTTTGTGGGGCTATACTTGGCATCGTTATGGGAGGGGCAAAATTTTTTGCCCTGCCCAAAATTTCTATTTTCCAAACCGAGAGGCTGATTTGAACCAAATTTTATGTGAGGGCTTATTGGGTCATGAGTACTTGATTTATGCAAAAAAAAATTTTCCCGCAGCCCCGTGGGAACCGCAGGAGCTAAAAATAGAAAAAATTTAAAACGCCCATATCTCCAAAACTGCATGGCACTGAGAATTTTTATTTGGTGTGCAGCTTCCTTAGGACCAACAGAAAGGATTGGTAAAAAAAAATTGCCATCGGTTTTATCATAGGGTACAGTTTCGGGACTTTGAAAAAGTGCTGAGTCAGCACTTTTTAACACTGTAGGCAATGGGAAAAACATTAAAAAATCTTCTTCTCCAGATCCAGCAGGCAGAATCTTTTAATATTTGGTATGCAACATTGTAGGGTGGATCTGATTCAAGTTTGTTCAAATCGGCCCCCTGGGTTCATATTTGGGCTCAGTATAGGAGCCCGATTTCGAACTTAGTGCATTTCAGGCAAATTTCTTAAAAAATCTTCTTCTCCAGATCCAGCAGGCAGAATCTTTTGATATTTGGTATGCAACATTGTGGGGTGGATCTGATTCAAGTTTGTTCAAATCGGCCCTCTGGGTTTATATTTGGGCTCAGTATAGGAGCCCAAATTTGAACTTACTGCATTTCAGGCAAATTTCTTTGAAAATCTTCTTCTCCAGATCCAGCAGGCAGAATCTTTTGATATTTGGCATGCAACATTGTAGGGTGGGTATGATTCAAGTTTGTTCAAATCGGCTCCCTAGATTCATATTTGGGTTCACTATAGGAGCTTGAATTCGAACTTAGTGCATTTCAGGCACATTTCTTCAAAAATCTTCTTCTCCAGATCCAGCAGGCAGAATCTTTTGATATTTGGTATGCAACGTTGCGGGGTAGATCTGATTCAAGTTTGTTCAAATCGGCCCCCTGGATTCATATTTGGGCTTACTATACAAGCCCGAATTCGAACTTAGTGCATTTCAGGCAAATTTCTTAAAAAATCTTCTTCTCCAGATCCAGCAGGCAGAATCTTTTCATATTTGGTAAGCAACATTGTGGGGGTGGATCTGATTCAAGTTTGTTCAAATCGGATCCCTGGGTTAATATTTGGGCTCAGTATAGGAGCCCAATTTCGAACTTAGTGCATTTCAGGCAAATTTCTTAAAAAATCTTCTTCTCCAGATCCAGCAGGCAGAATCTTTTGATATTTGGTATGCAACATTGTAGGGTGGATCTGATTCAAGTTTGTTCAGATCGGTCCCCTGGGTTCATATTTGGGCTCAGTATAGAAGCCCGATTTCGAACTTAGTGCATTTAGGCAAATTTCTTTGAAAATCTTCTTCTCCAGATCCAGCAGGCAGAATCTTTTGATATTTGGTATGCAACATTGTGGGATGGATCTGATGCAAATTTGTTCAAATCGGCTCCCTAGATTCATATTTGGGTTCACTATAGGAGCTTGAATTCGAACTTAGTGCATTTCAGGCACATTTCTTCAAAAATCTTCTTCTCCAGATCCAGCAGGCAGAATCTTTTGATATTTGGTATGCAACGTTGCGGGGTAGATCTGATTCAAGTTTGTTCAAATCGGCCCCCTGGATTCATATTTGGGCTTACTATACAAGCCCGAATTCGAACTTAGTGCATTTCAGGCAAATTTCTTAAAAAATCTTCTTCTCCAGATCCAGCAGGCAGAATCTTTTCATATTTGGTAAGCAACATTGTGGGGGTGGATCTGATTCAAGTTTGTTCAAATCGGATCCCTGGGTTAATATTTGGGCTCAGTATAGGAGCCCAATTTCGAACTTAGTGCATTTCAGGCAAATTTCTTAAAAAATCTTCTTCTCCAGATCCAGCAGGCAGAATCTTTTGATATTTGGTATGCAACATTGTAGGGTGGATCTGATTCAAGTTTGTTCAGATCGGTCCCCTGGGTTCATATTTGGGCTCAGTATAGAAGCCCGATTTCGAACTTAGTGCATTTAGGCATTTAGCAGGCAGAATCTTTTGATATTTGGTATGCAACATTGTGGGATGGATCTGATGCAAATTTGTTCAAATCGGCTCCCTAGATTCATATTTGGGCTTACTATAGAAGCTCGAATTCGAACTTAGTGCATTTCAGGCAAATTTCTTAAAAAATCATCTTCTCCAGATCCAGCAGGCAGAATCTTTTGATATTTGGTATGCAACATTGCGGGGTGGATCTGATTCAAGTTTGTTCAAATCGGCCCCCTGGATTCATATTTGGGCTCACTATAGAAGCTCGAATTCAAACTTAGTGCATTTCGGGCAAATTTCCTCAAAAATCTTCTTCTCCAGATCCAGCAGGCAGAATCTTTTGATATTTGGTATGCAACATTGCGGGGTGGATCTGATTCAAGTTTGTTCAAATCGGCCCCCTGGATTCATATTTGGGCTTAATATAGAAGCCTGAATTCGCACTTAGTGCATTTCGGGCAAATTTATTAAAAAATCTTCTTCTCCAGATCCAGCAGGCAGAATCTTTTGATATTTGGTATGCAACATTGCGGGGTGGATCTGATTCAAGTTTGTTCAAATCGGCCCCCTGGATTCATATTTGGGCTCACTATAGAAGCTCGAATTCAAACTTAGTGCATTTCGGGCAAATTTCTTCAAAAATCTTTTTCTCCAGATCCAGCAGGCAGAATCTTTTGGTATTTGGTATGCGACATTGCGGGGTGGATCTGATTCAAGTTTGTTCAAATCGGCCCCCTGGATTCATATTTGGGCTTAATATAGAAGCCTGAATTCGCACTTAGTGCATTTCGGGCAAATTTATTAAAAAATCTTCTTCTCCAGATCCAGCAGGCAGAATCTTTTGATATTTGGTATGCAACATTGTGGGGTGGATCTGATTCAAGTTTGTTCAAATCGGCTTCCTAGTTTCATATTTGGGCTCACTATAGAAGCTCGAATTCGAACTTAGTGCATTTCAGGCAAATTTCTTAACAAATCTTCTTCTCCAGATCCAGCTTCAGAATCTTTTCATATTTGGTAAGCAACATTGTGGGGTGGATCTGATTCAAGTTTGTTCAAATCGGCCCCCTGGGTTTATATTTGGGCTCCGTATAGGAGCCCAAATTTTAACTTAGTGCATTCCAGGCATATTTCTTAAAAAATCTTCTTCTCCAGATCCAGCAGGCAGAATCTTTTGATATTTGGTATGCAACATTGTGGGGTGGATCTGATTGTGATTCATGAACGTATTTATTTTTAAAGTTGATAGAATCTTAGACAAAATTTGCAGAAAAGATCTACTATAGAAGGGGTGGTATCCAGGGTGAACCGTTTACCCAAATCTTGTAGTACTAATGCATTATTCACACAAATCTCCGTTCAAATTTTATGACCCCTCATTGGAACACACGCATTCAGCTCATTCCAACAAAGGTCATATGCCATGTTTTCGAGACAAAAGAATAAAAATTTTAGTTATTCATGAAATTTTTAGGCAACTGTTGTCTGTTATTCACATTGCTTCATGAAATTTCAGTACTTTTAGAAGTTACCTCAGTAATCAAGGGTTAATTCCCCTTAATTAAATGTCGCCTCTGAAAAACAACCACTTTGCATATCTTACCTTTTTACCAGCATAACTGCCAAAACTTGTCAGCATTCTTCGCAAAAATCGCTATTCAAATTTTAATTTTTGTCTCTTAAACATACATGTACTTATCGCTTGTAAATACCCCATTGGAATGAGCTTTTTGAGCTCATTCCAATGAGAGGTCGCACACCATGCTTTTTGAGTCAAAAAAGCAATTTTTTAGTTATTCCAGAATTTCGTACGTAAAACACAGCTTTATGACTTCACATTAAAATGAGCTCTCTAAGCTTGTTCCAATCAACATTCACGCACTATGTCTTTCACACAAAAAATAAAATTTTCCATTTATTTAGGAATTTTGTTTGCAAGAACACTCTTACCCCCCCCCCCCCCCCCCACACCCCCACCCCCCCCCCCCCCCACACACACACACACACACACACACAAACACAGACACACACATCTAAAAGTTCGGCAGCAAAAAAACAGTTACTTCAATTTTTAAATGCATTATAGGAACAACTTGCCTAATCAAATTTAAATACTTTTGCATCATTCTGTATCTAGAACAAACCATTTACCATATCTTTACGCAAAATTCTCCAGCATCATTCACAAAAAAACACCATTATTTATATATTCACATTTCTGTCTCAAAAATATACCTGATCTTCCCATACCCCTATTGGAATAAGCTGTTTGAGCTTGTTCCAATGATGATAAAAAAAACTAATATTTTGGAAAATTTGTGAAAATTTTTGTTTTCTTGCATGCAAATATGTACATGTAGCACATGGAAGATATCCACAGTTGGGGAGAGATGTCCAAGGCTATCTCTTCACATTCCTTGTTTGTGCTTCATGCTAAACCAGTTTGTCTGCAGAGATAATTTGCTTTATTAAAAATCATTGGAGATTGGCCACACACCAATGATTTTAAATAAAACTAATTTTAGGTAACAAATGTTGAACTTCAAACAAAATCTATCACTCTACCAGTTAATGTTGATGAGGCATGACATGGTGAAGGTGACCTAAAATACTTCTTAGAGTCACTTTGTCAGGTGAGCGATTAAGGCCACGTGGGGCCTCTTGTTTAAAAAGTCGTGCATATTATAGCTTTAACCATTCAGTAAAAAAATGAGGATACCTGGGAAGTGCGTGCCTCCTAGTCCTCTGTCCCTACAGTGGAAAAAGTACCCAATGATGTTAAAACAGAAGTTTCGTGAATTTGTAAGATGTTTGAAGTGTGCCGCCATTCACTCGGAGCAATTAATTAAAAACTCCCGGGTAAAATATTGTCATGGACAGTTTCCTCACCTTCATATGCGGTCTTCGCTAGCTCGCACCCAAACCAGTACAGTAATATCATAAAATATGGAGCAGCTTTCTGAGTGTTTCAGGCATGCATTTTTAGCTCAACTTTGACGTAAGTCAAATTTGAGCTTATGCCATGGCCAGTCGTCCTCCTGGCCGTCTACAATTTTATACGGCTCGGGCTAGAGGCCGTATTTATGAACCGATCTTTACAAAACTTCTTGGATACCTTTGTTATGACCGTGGGCCAAGAACCAGTGTTTTGGGGTCCGGTGCGAAATTCAAGTTGGCCGATGGCAGCCATTTTATACAAAATTAGGTGCAATCTGATTTTTGCGCAGAACTTCCATATGAAAGCTCGGATTTGAATGATTTTTTGTATGAATGTTTAGTACCATTGGATACATCACATATAATACAGGTTTTTTTCTTGTGCATAAATTATGCAAATTAGGCTAACTTTGATGTATTTAGTGTAACTTTCAGCACTGTAAGAGCAAATGCCAATATGGCTCGGGCTAGAGGCCGTATTTATAAACCGATCTTTACCAAACTTTTTGGGTACCTTTGATGTCACCGTGGGACGAGAACTGGTGTTTTGGGGTCCGGTCTGAAATTCAAGATAGCCGATGACAGCCATTTTGTATAAAATTAGGTGCAATCACATTTTTGCACAGAACTTCCATATGAAAGCACTGATTTGAATAATTTTTTGTGTGAATGTTTAGTACCATGGGATACATCACATATAATACAGGTTTTTTTCTCATGCAGAAATTAGGTAATTTAGATGGACTGTGATTTTTTCAGTGCTACTTACACACAGTAAGTACACATGTCAATACAGCTCGGGCTAGAGTCTGTATTTATGAACTGATCTTCACGAAACGTCTTGGGTACCTTTGTTATCACCTTGGGACGAGAACATGTGTTTCTGGGTTCGGTCCAACATTCAAGATAGCCACCAGTGGCCATTTTGTACCAAAATTAGGTCTAATCAGTTTTTTGTACACAACTTCCCTACGGCTCAGGCTAGAGGCCGTATTAATGAACCGGGAACTGATCTTTACGAAACTTTTTGGGTACCTTTATCACTGTGGGATGAGAACGAGTGTTTTGGGTTGTGGTCCAAAATTCAAGATGGCCACCAGCAGCCATTTTGTACCAAAATTGGTGCAATCAGTTTTATGTACAGAACTTCTGTATGAAAGTTCTGATTTGAATAAATGTTTGTATGAATGTTTAGTAACATGGAATACGTCACATATAGTACGGGTTTTTTTCTCATGCGGACATTATGCAAATTAGATGAACTTTGATTTATTCAGTGCTACTTGTACACAGTAAGTGCACATGTCAATACGGCTCGTGCTAGAGGCTGTATTTATGAACTGATCTTCACAAAACTTCTTGGGTTCCTTTGTTATCACCCTGGAACGAGAACGAGTGTTTCTGGGTGCAGTCCCAAATTCAAGATGGCTGCCAGTGGCCATTTTGTACCCAAATTTGGTCCAATC
This sequence comes from Pictodentalium vernedei, assembly GCA_031216915.1. NCBI lineage: Eukaryota > Metazoa > Mollusca > Scaphopoda > Dentaliida > Dentaliidae > Pictodentalium > Pictodentalium vernedei. The sequence continues at coordinate 89,966,950 of CM062294.1, forward strand.
AGTTTTTTGTCACATCTTCTGTACGGCTCGTATTTATGAACTGATCTTCACAAAACTTCTTGGGTACCTTTGTTATCACCTTGGGGCAGGAACGAGTGTGTTTTGGGGTGCCTTTGTTATCACTGTGCTATGAGAACAAATGGGGGTGCGGTGGCTCAGTAGGTAGAGGTGCAGGCTGCAAGCCGAGAGGTCCTCGGTTCGAATCCCACCTGCGGCAATCATGTTGTGTCCTTGGGCAAGACACTTCACCCCCATTGCCCATGAGGGGGCTCTAAGGCGTACTGCACGTCGATAGTGCACCTGTCTTAAACCAATGCTAACCCTGCCTGTGTGGAGTTAGTATGTTGGGGAGCTGACAGTTGCTCGCTGTTGCTCGGTGGTTCTCTCCGGGTACTCCAGCTTCTTTCACCTGTAAAACTATGGAGGTCATGATTAGCCATTTTGCAGAAATATGTGACCTTAAACACCAATAAATAAATAAATAAATATGAGAACAAATATTTTGGGGTTCAGTCAGCCCCACTCTGGGACTCAAAGATTTCTTTTCTGGTTTAGCATCGGACTGTCACCCACCTTTACAATACTTTACCTATACATTTGTTACAGACTACAGTCAATATTTATGTACAGACCATTACAATACTTTATATGTACCTTTGTTATCAGATCATTACATAGATGTTTGTCATTGCTGTGTCACATACTATACATGTACATGTCTTAACAAGTTGAGCTACAGTGTCATTGACACTTTCATATTTTTATATCAATTAAAAAGTGTGGGCGACTTGGGGGTGAGGGACAGAACGCTTGCATGAATTAACGTTGTACATCAAAGTATTTTTCTTCAATGCGTGCCAGTGATTAGGTTAGGTGAAATCAGTGCTTGTAATGCTGCTGAAATCTAAGTTGTAACATTATCGACATCAACAAACGACAATGATTGCATTGATATCCACTTCTCAGTACAATTTAAAATAGTACCACCATGAAGCAGAAACGTCTGATGTTTGTAATCATTAACCCCCACTATTAGCATTTTACAACTTCATCTTTGAGTTTCCTGACTAGTCGACTGGCGGATTTCAGAGTCGATTTTTCCGAAAATCAAATCGACTTTGGCTAGTGGACTAATTGTTTCAACACTAATTATCCTTCCACACGTTTTTGTGTTATTTTTTTTTAGTCCCCTACTGGCATCGCAGGAGGGGTCTATAGGTTTGCATTCTGTCCATCTGTCAGTCACACTTTAGTTTTCCAGACTTTTTTTTGGAAATGCTTGAACTGAATGATTTCATTTTTGGTAACCTACTATAGAACGATGACTTACAGATCAAGTTTGAGTTTCAGTCTGATTGCAGTATCCTTGTGTGAGTTATGGCCCTTGGAAGTATGGAAAAGCACCAAAATATCAGTTTTCTGGATTTTTTTGGAAACGCTTCAACGGAATGATTTTACTTATAGCTTAACTTGACATAGTCAAGATAAGCTATTGCCATCACGTGTGCGGAATTCTGTTAGTCTGTGACGTCTGTTCACATTTTTCTTTAGCACGGGCTACACCCCGCAGTTCTTGTCTGATCGTCACGAAATTTCATATGCAGGTTTGGGGTCATGTCTAGATGAGAACGTCCCCTTTTGGTCGCGATCGGGCAACCGGTGTGGCTGCCCAAGCCCAAAAGCCGAAAACCATTAGCGCAGTCTACAGGTCGTATTTATGAAGGGATTTTATTGTAATTCGGTAGGATGCCTCTGTATAATGCCTAGATGAGAACGTCCCCTTTTGGGCATGATCTATCAACCGTGATGGCTGCCCAAGCCCGAAAACCAAAAACTTTTAGCACAGTCTGCAGGACATGTTTAATGTGGAGGGATTTCATTGTAACTTGGTAGGATGACTCCTTATGATGTCTAGATGAGAATTTCCCCATTTGGGCATGATCTGCAAACTGTGAAGACTGCCCGAGCCCAAAACACGAAAACCTTTAGCACAGTCTACAGGTCATATTTATTGAGAAATTCCATTGTAACTTGGCGGGTTGACTTCATACAGTGTCTAGATGAGAAAGTCCCCTTTTGGACGTGATTGGGCAACTGTGACGGCTACATGGGCCCAAAGCCCGAAAACCTTTAGCACAGTCTAGAGGTCATATTTATGAAGGGATTTCATTGTAACTTGGTAGGATGACTCCAAATAATGTCTAGATGAGAATGTCCCATTTTGATCGCGATCATGCAGCCTTGATGGGTGCCTGAGCCCAAAAACCTTTAGCATAGGCAAAGGGTCATATTTATGGAAGGATTTCATTGTAACCTGTTAGGCTGACTCCATATAATGCCTAGATGATGACATCCCCTTTTGGTCGTGATTGGTCAGTTGTGATGGCTACAAGTGCCCGAAGCCCGAAAACCTTGAGCACAGTCTACAGGTCATATTTATGAAGGGATTTCATTGTAACTTCTTAGGATCACTCCAGATGATGCCCAGATGAGATTGTCCCCTATGGTTGCGATCATTCAGCCATGATGGCTTCCCGAGCCCGAAGCCTGAAAAACCTTTAGCCCAGTCTACAGGTCATATTTATGAAGGGATTTCATTGTACCTTGGTAGGTTAACTTCATATAATGTCTAGATGAGAACGTCCCCTTTTGGACATGATTGGGCAGCTTTGACGGCTAAAGGTGCTCGAAGCCCGAAAACCTTTAGCACAATCTACAGGTCATATTTATGAAGGGATTTCATTGTAGCTTGGTAGGATGACTCCAAATAATGTCTAGATGAAAACGTCCCATTTTGGTCGTGATCATTCAGCCTTGATGGGTACCCGAGCCCAAAAACCTTTAGCATAGGCAAAAGGTTATATTTATAGAAGGATTTCATTGTAACCTGTTAGGTTGACTCCATATAATGCCTAGATGATGACATCCCCTTTTGGTCGTGATTGGTCAACTGTGATGGCTACCAGTGCCCGAAGCCCGAAAACCTTGAGCACAGTCTACAGGTCATATTTATGAAGGGATTTCATTGTAACTTCTTAGGATCACTCCAGATGATGCCCAGATGAGATTGTCCCCTTTGGTTGCGACCATTCAACCATGTTGGCTGCCCGAGCCCGAAACCTGAAAACCTTTTAGTACAGTCTACAGGTCATATTTATGAAGGGATTTCATTTTAACTTGGTAGGTTGACTTCATATAATGTCTAGATGAGAACGTCCCCTTTTGGACACAATTGAGCAACTGTGATGGCTTCAGGGGCCCAAAGCCTGAAAACCTTTAGAACAGTCTACAGGTCATAATTATGAAGGGATTTCATTGTAGCTTGGTAGGATGACTCCAAATAGTGTCCAGATGAGAACGTCCCCTTTTGGTCACGATCATTCAGCCTTGATGGCTGCCTGAGCCCAAAAACCTTTGGCATGTCTGTAGGTCGTATTTATGGAAGGATTTCATTGTAACTTGTTAGGTTGATGCCATATAATGCCTAGATGATGACATCCCCTTTTGGTCATGGTTGGTCAACTGTGATGGCTACAGGTGCCTGAAGCCCGAAAATCTTGAGCACAGTCTGCAGGTCATGTTTAATATGGAGGGATTTCATTGTAACTTGGTAGGATGACTCCTTATGTTCTCTAGATGAGAATTTCCCCATTTGGGCGTGATCTCCCAACTGTGACGACTGCCTGAGCCCAAAACCCGAAAACCTTTAGCACAGTCTTCAGATCATATTTATGAAGGGATTCATTGTAACTTGGTAGGTTGACTTCATGTAATGTCTAGATGAGAACAGCCCCTTTTGGACACCATTAGGCAACTGTGTTGGCTACAGGGGCCCAAAGCCCGAAAATCTTTAGCACAGTCTACAGGTGATATTTATGAAGGGATTTCATTGTACCTTGGTAGGATGACTCTAAATAATGTCTAGATGAGAACGTCCCCTTTTGGTCGCGATCATTCAGCCTTGATGGCTGTCCGAACCCAAAACCCCAAAACCTTTAGCATAGTCTATTGGTCATATTTATGGAAGGACTTCATTGTAACCCGTAAGTTTGACTCCATATAATGCCTAGATGATGACATCCCCTTTTGGTTGTGATTGGTCAACTGTGACAGCCTCAGGGGCCCGAAGCCCAAAAACCTTGAGCACAGTCTACAGGTCATATTTATGAAGGGATTTCATTGTAACTTCGTAGGATCACTCCAGATGATGCACAGGTGAGAATGTCCCCTTTTGGTTGCGATCATTCAACCATGATGGCTGCCAGAGCCCAAAGCCCAAAAACCTTTAGCACAGTCTACAGGTCATATTTATTGAGGGTTTTCATTGTAACTTGGTAGGTTGACTTCATATAATGTCTAGATGAGAACGTCCCCTTTGGATGCAATTGGGAAACTGACAGCTACAGGAGCCCGAAGCCCGAAAACCTTTAGCACAGTCTACAGGCCATATTTATGAAGGGATTTTAATGTAAATTCATAGGATGACTCGTTTTGGAATAATTTCACTGTAACTTGGTAACTTTTGTTGATACACGTTAACTGTGAGGGCCACATACATTAACTGTGAGGTCGTATTAACCCATCTCTCAGCTCTTTAGTACAGTGTACACCTCATTATTTTTATCATATACAGGGAACAGAAATGAACATATTCCCAATTATCACAATTCTTGTCTTATTTCATAATCCTTTCATAAACATTGAACATTATCCTTTTCATCAAACACAGCACACAAGTTAAGCTACAGTGTCATTGACACTTTCATTGGTAACCTACTATAGAACAATGACTTACAGATCAAGTTTCATTTGCACTCTGTCCATCCGTATAATAAATAATACTGTGGTGTACCATTATACCGATTATATTGGATTGCATTGCCAAACAACGAAAAAGAGGCGAAATATCGGCTAACAACTCTTCGCAGAACGTTTTTGCCAGGAAAACCAAAACGTTAGCTAATAATTACACCAAAAATGGCAGTTTATTAGCAGACGTTTTATTCAAGATGATACTAATTTACGGTGGACATTTTGGGTGTAATTCCACAACTTCGGAACGAAACTAACTCTGAGGAGTCTTTGTAATGTTATCTTCAGCAGTCCTCAGATTCTGAAGTGAATTTCACTGTCACATGTCTTTATCACAATAATTTAAGTGTTAACATTAGCACACCTCAGCACACTTCAGCACACCTCAGCACCTAAAATAAACTGACTTTATGAGTATCAGTAATGGACTGGTTAAGTATCATATTTTTCTTGGCAGGGGAAGCACAATTGACTTGCTTTTGTTTATTTGAAAACGAAGACCCTTACGAAGGTCTTGTATCAAACACTTGTGTGCACACTTTTTTAAAATCAAGATGCTTTCATGACGTCATGGCATGTGCAAACAGCCAACCACTTTGAAGTACAAATGTAAAAATACAAGGCGTCCCTTGGCACATCCCAAGAAAGATTTTTCTGGTTTTAACTCTCTTCACTCGGATGTCAAAATATCTCAATTTTAAGTAGCTATTTTTTCCCATAATGCAACTGGGAATTTAACCAATTCAGTCTTGTTTGACAGAGCTCAATGAGCTCTGTCAAACAAGATTGAATTGGTTAAATTTCTAGTTGCATTATGGGAAAAATTTGCACCCATAACTTTAGATTTTTTGACATCAGTGTGCAGGGGGTTAAATACCAGGAATGTCATTGGTCGAAACGTCCAATGTGACTAACTATGCATGCATTTGTAATGCTATACATGTGATTGTGTCTATTCACCTCGGCTTGTTTCAAATTCAAGGTAAACAATACTCTGTCCCTTTGGTAATGTTGACTGTTGTGACAAACCACTTGAACAGTTGGTAAAGAAAAATAAAGAAACGTTGCATGCTTTGCGGGTGTTGACAGGTCAGTAAAAAGGGATAAACCTAAATTTAAACCAGCAATAATCCACACCAGTGAAGTAATCTTACTTCTTGTAAAACCATGATAAGCAAGTTGAAATTTACATACCAGGGTAAAAGCGACTTTTCGGTATACTGATTATGATTTAATTTTGCCGGTATTGGAAATTGTACCAATTATAAGTGGTGTACCAAAAAAATGCCCAGCACTATCAACTGCTGCTAAGGGAGCGCGGTGGCTCAGTTGGTAGAGGTGCAGGCTGCAAGCCGAGAGGTCCTCGGTTCGAATCCCACCTGCGGCAACCGCGTTGTGTCCTTGGGCAAGTCACTTCATCTCCATTGCCCGCGTGGGGGCACGATGATGCTGTGTACTAAGGCGTACTGCACGTCGATGGTACGCATGTCTTCAACCAATCTAACGCTGCCTCTGCTGCAGTGCGGAGTTACGATGTTGGGGAGCTGGCAGCTGCTCATCGTCGCTCGGTGGTTCTCTCCGGGTACTCCGGCTTCCTCCACCCGTAAAACTGTCATGGTCATGATTAGCCATTGTGCATAAATATGTAACCTTAAATATCAATAAATAATAATAATAATAATAATCAACTGCTGCTAGCTTTGCTTGAGTTAGTACATTGGAGCGTCTGATAGTTGGTTGCCTCTGCTCGGTGGTTTCTGGGTACTTCAGCTTTTCTTGCCCATAAAACTGTCCGAAACGACATTTGCTGTCGAAACAGTCATTTTACCCCAGTAAGGCCACATAAAGTAGATCTTCTGTTTCTCAGGCCATTGTAAAATTTCATGCTGGCGAGCGGGTTTTTATTTTATTTTTTATTTCTGTAATTATTTCTTTGTGGTCATGATTAGCCATTGTGCAAACATATGTGACCTTAAACACCAATAAATAAATAATAAATAATTATTTCTTTGCCCACAAAAAAGTTCATGTCCTTGGTATATTTTAGGCCTCATATTCTACGGAGAAGCACGGGTGGTGGTGTATTTCGTCCCTTGAGAGCAAGAAGGCTTTGCAATGCTAATTGCAAAGCCTTCTTGAACTCAAGGGACAAATTTATAAATTTTTTTTAACTTTGGTAAAATATCAGACGAAACCATTTCATTTTTTTTTTTTTTTTTAAGTTTGCATTGGTTATAAAAATAAAGTATGCGGCAGCCAATAGGACCATGTGGGAGGGCCTAAGGAACAGATTTTTAATTTTTTTAGGCCTAAACAAATAAATAATATTTAGAAGCCCAATGAAACTACATAGAAATTTCTTTAAAAAAAAAAAAAAAAAATGGCTGAAAGGTCTTTGAAAATGGCTTGAATAGATCCTTGAAAGTTCTTTAATTAACCTCCTTGAGACGATTCTGGCATCAAAACATGATTTATGAGGGGTCCTTAGCTGTGCGATTTGGGGGCAAAAGCAGCAAAAGTGAATTTTTTTTTGGTTCTAGACATGCTCTTGCAAGTGTTACCCACTAGTTATATGAGAATTTACATGTAATCCAAAATTGTTTTAACATACTATCACAATCATTAATAAAAAAAAGTTATATTTTAAAAAATACATTTGGTTTTGAAAAACTTTTTCACTTTTTGTAGCCAAGATACTATCCTACAGAAGATAGACCTCGACGATTGAAGAGACGGCAGAAATTATTCAGCCAACATAAGCGAAATATCAGATCCACTATTACTCCTGGAACAGTGCTGATCATTGTAGCAGGAAGACATAAGGGAAAGGTTTAAAGTAGTTTCATTTGTTAAGTTTCTAATGTGAAAACGTCACAAGTTTTGACAATTTATTATTGCTATATACAATAAATGCTAGTATTTCGCACAATGTGTGATTGTGTCTCTATGTTAAACATTTTACAGACACTTGATCCCAATTGAACATGTGGTGGCACGGTGTACAATGGCATACTACACGTTGATTGTACACTTGCCTTCAACCATTGTTAACCCCTGCTTTTGTACTGGTACTTAGAACGTCACTTCCCTTACCTGTGGGAACCCTAAGAAGTGGAGCATCTTGTTTCATATGGCATACAAGTCCTGCTTCGCCAGTAAAATAGGACATGGAACCAATACTAGGGGTAGAAGCCCTCTAAAGTGGGCATCATATGGTATGAACTATTTGTTCAACTTGACTATCTATTTTGCGGTTATGATATAGCTATAGATGCTGAAAATAACCTCAAACACCAATAAATAAATAAATCAATAAACAAATAGAAATACACTTGCCAATTTACCCAAAGACTACATGCTAGGCAGTCCTGGAAATGAGACGAGTGCAATTGCTCTCGTCAGCACCCGTGATTTCTATTTCACGGGAGCTAAAAATGTACTTGTTGAAAAATATTGTGGAGCACTAATATACTGTGAGGGCATATGAATCTCTCTTGTTTTGAGAAAGCAGCACACTGTGGCCAGTGGCGAGTTACTGTCATAATTCAGCAATGCCTTATACATTTAATGTGTTGAACACTTGTGGTATTTGCCATGCCAGTTCAATGGCAGCAATTAGAAGAATCCATATTCATTATTTGGGGTAGACCAATCAGTATTTTCAAAGTGTAGCCTCAGGGCCGCACGTTGAAAATACTGATTGGTCTACCCCACACATTTACTGAACAGCCATCCTATTTAATGGCGTTATGACATATCATGTTCCTGACTGGAAAAGCGGTCACTCGGGTTCAAAGTGTTAAGGTTTCTGATGTTTGGTCACAGTATTCCCTCGAAAATTCATGTACTAACATTTTACGGGTGCATTGGGGGGCACAGTGGCATCGTGGTAACCGGTTCTTGTCAGATCACCGAAGTTAAGCAGCGTCGAGCGCGGTTAGTAGTTGGATGGGTGACCATTTCAGCGACTGATTCACACTGCCGCATTGTGTTGTGTCCTTGGGAAAGGTACTTAACCCTGATTGCCTACATGGGGGCACGATGACGCTGTGTACTAAGGCGTACTGCACATCAACGTTGTGCATGTCTTCAACCAATCTAACCCTGCCTCTGCCGCAGAGTTCCGAGTTACGATGTTGGAGAGCTGACAGCTGCTCGTCGTTGCTCGGTGGTTCTCTCCGGATACTCCAGCTTCCTCCACCCGTAAAACTGTCACTGACATGATATGACCCTGGCTGTTAATGTGTCGTCAAACCCTAATAAATAAATGACCCTGGATGTTGATGTGTCGTTAAACCCTAATAAATAACTTACTCTTGTCTCTGATTTCACGGGAGCTTAAAACTGCACCCGTCATGTCTGTTCATTTCCAGCACTGGCTAGGGGACATGTTTTGTTGCAATAAAAAGTTTGAATACGACCTTTTCGGGATGACAATCTACCACACGTTCTGTCTCTCTTGTGTGAATTGGTAGATACTATTTAAACTGTATCATATTTTATGTCTGAGTAGCCACATTTGACTATTATATTCTATTTTCAGAGAACCGTGTTCTTGAAGCAGTTACCCACTGGACTTCTGTTAGTGACAGGTTTGTAATTTAGATAGTGTTTAATTTATATGTATATAAACCTTAACCCTTTACCCAACGTAACGGTCAAAACCAATCAGCGCTATTCTCAAAAATCGCAAATTTATTTTCATTATTTTTTCATTTTCGGTTACAAAAACATAGGTTATGACCCCATGTTGGAACAAGCTCATTCCAGTGAAGGTCATAACCTATGTTTTTGAAACAGAAAATTAAAAAAATTAGTTCAAGAATTTCTTTTGCAAGTGTCATCTGCTTTTCATGTTAGGTAAAGGGTTAACTCTTTACCGAACATCACCAGCAAATAACATGAGTAATATTTATATCTCCACAACAGAAGACAGTTCAACAGTTTCATTCTTCATTTCAATTTCATTGCCTCCACTTCTAGGTCGTTGTTATGTATGTCCACAATTTCCTTTGGGACACCGCACAGGTCACATTTATGATCGGATCGCTTTGAAACTTGGTATTCTTGTTTGGGGTGACCTCTAGATGGGAGCTATTGATTTTCTCCCTTGTCCATCAAATTTTTAGCTGTCACTAGCAGCACTATAAGTGGCAATGTCGGTCTGTCGGTCTGTCTGTCAGTCTGTCGGTCGGTCTCTGTGACCGAGTTTCAAAACTCAATAACTTTTGAAATACTTGATGGAATGACTTTATATTTGGCATGTAAGTGTATCTTATTGATGTCTAGCCACTGTTCAATGCATGTGTTGTTCCAAATATTTTTCTTGGAGTTATGGCCCTTGATGGACTTAGAATTTTATGAAATTGCACCACTCGTCGCAGCTACGGCGTCGATGTCGCGATATTTTTTAAAAAAAAGTTACCACTGGCAACCTTTGAACTTGTGCAGTTATGCATCAATATTCCCTTTGGCACACCCCACAGGGCAGATTTATGATAGGGTCGCTTTGAAACTTGATATGCTTGTTTGGGGTGACCTCTAGATGGGAGCTATCAATTTTCTTTCTTTTCCATCGAGAAACATTGCTGTTAACAACATTCAACTAATATGTTTTGTACATCAACAATTTCCTTTCACACCTTGTACAGGTTGCATTTATCATCAGATCACTTTGAAACTTGGTATGTGTGTTCTGGGTGACCTCTGGATAGGAGCTATTGATTTTCTTTCATTTCTAACAAAAAACTTTGCTGTTAGCAATGACCTTTGAAATCAGTTTAATCGGGCATCTACATATTCTTTTTGCATGCCATAAAGGGCACATTTATGATCCGATCGCTTTGAAACCTGGCCTGCTTCTTTGGGGTGACCTCTAGGTGGGAGCTATCGATTTTCTTCCATTTCCGTCCAAAAAATATTGCTGCTGGCAACGACCTTTGAACTTAGTTAAGTATCAATATTCCATTTGGCACACCCCACAGGGCACCTTTATGATTGGATCACTTTGAAACCTGGTATGCTTGTTTGGGTGACCTCTAGATGGGAGCTATCGATTTTCTTCCTTTTCTGTCAAAAAATGTGGCTGCTGGCAATGACCATTGAACTTAGTTTAGTAAAGCATCAATATATTCCAGAGGCATGCCCTAAAGAGCACATTTATGATCAGATACTTTGAAACTTGGTATGCTTCTTTGGGGTGACCTCAAGATGGGAGCTATTGATTTTCTTCCATTTCCATCAAAAATAGTTACCGCTAACAGTAGTGCTGAAACAGTTAGCCGGATATCCGGTTGACTGGCATAACCGGTTGAATAGCCCACCAACCGGTCAATCGCTGTTAGTAGAAAAAACGATCTGTAAAAATCTGTGTCAGTGGATACGTACCTGCAAAAGATTGCCGACAATCACAGCGCTGTTTTGCGCACCAGCTAATCTGCAACTAAAGACAATTGCAGTTATTATCTAATAGATCATAGATGACTCATTTGAAGTTATTTCGCTGAATAAACTCAGCTGACCTGACTTGGGGGGAAACTTGGAAAGTAACGAATAATTGAAATAAACAAATATAATTTAACAATGTTGCATTGCGTCTTCCATTCGCTTTGACGGTGTTGCATCAAAGAGTGATGACATTGTCAATTTCTTTTGACTGGCAACATGTAGGTTGGCTAAATCACAGTTCAAAGCAACCTGTGCTGTGTCTGCTGACCCGGTCATTAGTGACAGGCATGTTTTACAATTATTAGTGGGTGGTAAGCTGGGCACTCTTACGGGCAGTATTGCGATAATTTTTCGAATTACATCATTAGTCAGCCGACTTCAAAGAATGAGTAAGCCTACTGAAAAATGCAAATCGGCTGTTTGGAAGAACTTCGTATTGATCGAAGAAAATGACAAAAAGACAGTGGAATGTAAACTCTGTAAAATACGATTCGTGTATTCGGGTTCCACATCTAATGTGAAGTTGCATCTTCATAAAAAGCATGCTGGTGTGCAGTTGCCGTTGCCTGATCGGAGCTCTGTCTGCTTTGAGTACATGTAGTAACCCCAGTAGAAGGATTCAGTCTACATTGAACTTCTAGATACCAATGCCTAAAGATCAGTGGAATAAGATAACCAAAGCCATCATTCAATGGTCTGCAGTTAACATTTGTCCATTGAGTATTGTGAACGGGCAAGGGTTCAAGCACATGGTAAAATTAATGAACCCCATCTACAATGTACCGAGTCATACGATAATTAGAAATTATCTGAAAGTGTTTTATGATAGTGCTAAAAAGTCTCTCATGGAAGAGCTGAAATCTTGTCCATCTGTAGCGATAACAACTGACTGTTGGACAAGTTGTGCAACAGAGAACTACATTACCATGACTGCACTACCTCGATCCAGACTGGAAATTTTACTGTTCTGTTTTGTACACACGGGAGGTGGATGAAACACATACAACTGTTAATTTGGCAGCAGAGTTACAGCAGATATTGCAAGAGTTTGAGATATCCAATAAAATTTCAGCAGTTACGACTGAAAATGGAGTGAATGTAGTTGCGTTCGTTTGTGAAATGGGAATAACACACATCAGATGTTTTGGTCACTCGTTGCAATAAAGTGTAAATGCGGGTTTGGATATTCAAGCTATATCACGTGCGAGAGGTGGTCCGTGGAAACTTGTGTCACACTTACAGAAATCGAATGTAGCAATGGCAGAGCTGCACAAGCGCCAAAAGCAAATGGATATCAAGTAGAAGAGTCTAATTGAAGAGGTATCCACTCTCTCCTTAGAGTTGTGCGATATTAAATTTTTGACTTCGATATCGATATTTTTCTTACAAATATTGCGATATCGATACGATATTCGATATTAATTATGAAGTTGATGTTAGTCACTCTGTACTCTAGCAGTAGGCCAAAAAATACCTATTTTGATTTTTTTTAACAACCTAGGTGTCTTATTTTTACCTGCGTCGCCAGCGGCAGAGCAGGTCTAGTAACCGCTCGACTCTGGTCGTCCGTCAGCCTGTCCATCCGTCAGTCCATCCGAAACACTTCTTCCGTCAAAGTTTTCTTGGCTTCTATGAAAGGGAATGATTTTATATTTGGTTTGCTGCTTCATAATGATGAGTTGTATCGTGTAAGCAATTTTCAGATCTGCACGTGCAGCCACTTCCTGTTTGCTGATACTTTGAAATTTTACTGTACCCACTGAACATTGAAATTTTCCGTCAAGGCGTTCTCGGCTTCTATGCAAGGGATTGATTTTATATTTGGTCTGCTGCTTCATAATGATGAGTTGTATCGTGTAAGCAATTTTCAGATCTGCCGTGCAGCCACTTCCAGTTTACCGATACTTTGAAATTTTACTGTACCCACTGAACATTGAAATTTTCCATCAAGGTTTTCTCGGCTTCTATGCAAGGGATTGATTTTATATTTGGTCTGCTGCTTCATAATGATGAGTTGTATCGTGTAAGCAATTTTCAGATCTGACGTGCAGCCACTTCCTGTTTTCCGATACTTTGAAATTTTACTGTACCCACTGAACATTGAATTTTTCCGTCAAGGTTTTCTCGTCTTCTATGCAAGGGATTGATTTTATATTTGGTCTGCTGCTTCATAATGATGAGTTGTATCGTGTAAGCAATTTTCAGATCTGCCGTGCAGCCACTTCCTGTTTGCCGATACTTTGAAATTTTACTGTACCCACTGAACATTGAAATTTTCCGTCAAGGTTTTTGCGGCTTCTATGCAAGGGATTGATTTTATATTTGGTCTGCTGCTTCATAATGATGAGTTGTATCGTGTAAGCAATTTTCAGATCTGCCGTGCAGCCACTTCCTGTTTGCCAATACTTTGAAATTTTACTGTACCCACTGAACATTGAAATTTTTCGTCAAACTTTTCTCAGCTTCTATGCAAGGGATTGATTTTATATTTCATCTGGAGCCTGATAATGATCAGTTGTATCGTGTATGCAGTTTTCAGATCTGCCGTGCAGTCACTTCCTGTTTGCCAATTCAATTGCATGCAGCGACGCAGGTCCAGACCTGGTATTGGTCTTGGCTTGATTTAAGAATAAGCCATTTGTAAAAGCCTTCTGTCAAGAAACAGCATGCTGCTCTATCAGATGGACTGAACGATTCCACTCAGGGGAGGAGGCTACTCTCCTTAATCATAAAATACTAGTACATGTATGATGAACTAAAATTTTAATAAAAAAAAATAACTTAACAGACGTCAAAGTATAAAATATGGAAACCAAAAGTAAACTACAAATTCATTATATGTCTGTGAAGGACGCATATACATTTCCTAGCCGAAAATAATTGTTATTTTTATGGGGAATTTATAAAAAAATATAATGTTTCCACACAAGGTCTAACATTCCAACGTGCAGGCTGCAAGCCGAGAGGTCCTCGGTTCGAATCCCACCTGCGGCAACCGCGTTGTGTCCTTGGGCAAGACACTTCACCCCCATAGCCCATGTGGGGGCACGATGACGCCGTGTACTAAGGCGTACTGCACGTCGATGGTACGCATGTCTTCAACCAATCTAACCCTGCCTGTGCTGCAGTGCGGAGTTACGATGTTGGGGAGCTGGCAGCTGCTCGTCGTTGCTCGGTGGTTCTCTCCGGGTACTCCGGCTTCCTCCACCGGTAAAACTGTCACGGTCATGATTAGCCACTGTGCATAAATATGTGACCCTAAACATCAATAAATAAATAATAAATAAATAATCTAACATTCCAACACCACAGAAAATATTCAACGGGGAGCCTTGATCTAAAAAAGTACTCCCCAATTGATTAGAGTTGAACACAACAACGTGACTTCGATTTATTGTTTCCATATGACTTATCTAGTTTTACTTGACAGTGTATATAGAGGACATGGAATGAGTGTTTTTCTCATATAATATTTATGAAACGAGTCTTAAGAATTTTCCGTTTTGACGAGCCTCTGGTGAGCCCAAACGGAAAATTTGGACGAGTTTCATAAATATTATATGAGAAAAACACTCATTTCATATTCTATTTATCATATGACACACACCCCCACAAATTAGCCACTTAGTATGTTTTTAGCTCACCTGACTGAAAGTCAGGGTGAGCTTTTCTGATCACTTTTCGTCCGTCGTCCGGCATCTGTCGTCCGTCGTCCGGCGTGAAGGTGGTGTTTGGGTCTTTTTCTTCCAAACCACTGGCCGCATGTTAATGAAATTTCATGTGAGTAGGGGTTATATAGCGGCATTTTGATTTTTGGGCAAATTAGGTTTCGGCTCATATTGAGCAGAGGGGTGGGGCAAAAATGCTCCAATTCTTAAAAAATCTTCTTCTCAAGAACCAGCAATAGCGGAGACTTGATATTTGGTATGCAGCTTCCTTTTGAGGTGTAGACTCAAGTTTGTTCAAGAGAAGTTTGTAGGTCTATACTTGGCGATGTTATGGGAGGAGCAAAAATTTTGGCCCCACCCCAAATTTCTATTTTTTAAACCGAGAGGCCAATTTGAACCAAATTTTATGTGAGGGCTTATTGGGTCATAAGTACCTAATTTATGCAGAAATTTTTTTTCCTGTAGCCCCGTGGGAACCACAGGAGCTAAAAATAGAAAAAAATTAAAACGCCTATATCTCAAAAACTGCACGGCAGTGAGAATTTTTATTTGGTGTGAAGCTTTCTTGGGACCAACAGAAAGGATTGGTAAAAAAAAATTGCTATCGGTTTTATCATAGGGTACTTTTTCGGGACTCTGAAAAAGTGCTGAGTCAGTATTTTTTAACACAGTAGGCAATGGGAAAAAAATAAAGAATTGTTTTCTTCCAAACCACTGCTCTAAAAGCTTTCATATTTTACATATAACATCTTTGGAACATTGATTCACATATTTGTAGAAATCAAATTCCTCGGTCCATATTTGGGTTCCCTATGGGAACCCAAATGTTCAAATTAGTGCAATATGAGGGATATATTTTAAAAATCTTCTTCTTCGGATCCACAAATCAGAATCTTTTGATATTTGCTATGCATCATCCTTAGGGGGGTGAGATTGATGTTTGTTCAAGCCAAGTCCCTGAGTTCATATTTGGACTCCCTTTGGGAACCCAAATTGTAACTTAGTGCAATACGAGGTATATTCTTTTAAAATCTTCTTCTTCGCATCCACCGGTCAGAATCTTTTGATATTTGGTATACAGTATGCTTAGGGAGGTGAGATTCAAGTTTGTTCAAGTCAAGTCCTTCGGCTCATATTTGGTCTCCCTGTGGGAGCCCAAATTATAACTTAGTTCAATATGAGGAATATTCTTTAAAAAAAATTTTTTTTTCAGATCCACCAGTCAAAATGTTTTGATATTTGATGTACAGCATTCTTAGGGGCTGAGAGTGAAGTTTGGTAAAGCCAAGTACCTGGGTTCATATTTGGGCTCACTGTGGGAGCCCAAATTATACCAAAATTTTTATTTTCCAAACCAAAAAGTCGATTTGAACCAAATTTGATATGAGGGCTTATTGGGTCATAAGTACCTAATTTATGCCGAAAATTGTTTTCCTGTCCCCCACGGGAACTGCAGGAGCTAAAAAATTTTTTTCTTTTTAAATGCCCATATCTCCAGAACTACATGGCACTGAGAATTTTTATATGGTGTGAAGCTTCCTTAGGACCGGAAGAAAAAAATGGTAAAAATTTTATCATAAGGTTCTTTTCTAGGACTAAAAGTGCCGAGTCATCATTTTTTAACAGTGTAGCTAATGGGAATAACGTTGAAGAATCTTCTTCTCCCAAAACACTGCTTCAGAAGCTTTTATTTTTGGGCTCCCTATGGGAGCCCATGTATAACTTAGTTCAGTATGAGAAATATTCTTAAAAAATCTTTTTTTTCTGTTACTCCTGTCAGAATCTTTTGATATTTGATTTTTGATTTTCTTAGAAGTGGCAAATTGAAGTTTGTTCAAGTTCTGCTTTATTGATAAAATTGGGCCCAGTAGTAACCAATTCCTGCATTGAAAGCCCTGTAAAGTGGGCAGTGATAGGCATAAACGATTGACCAAACTTGATATTATAATTACGCCTCTGTAAGATGTAGCCTTAGATGCTGAAAGTGACCTTAAATTCCAATAAATAAATAGATAAATTATTGAGTACCCAATATGGGGATCTAACATATGAACACTCTGGGTTACTAAGTAGAGAAAACACTTTTATGTTGAAAAACTGATAATAACCACAAGGCAGAATCCCTTGCTATTTTGGTGATATGACTCGGCCAGTATCAGGTGAGCGCCCTCAGGCCCCGTGGGGCCTCTTGTTTTTCAACCCATCACCTAACTTGAGTTGCAGACGGCAACATCCTCGTATAACTAAACAATTTTCATTTTTTTTGCTTTCAAAACATAGGTTATGACCCCTCATTGGAACGAGCTCATCGAGCTCGTTCCAATGAGAGGTCATAACCTATGTTTTGGAAGCAAAAAGTGAAAATATAAAAAAAAATGAATGGCGTTTTTCTTGAAGGTAAAAGATTAATACAATATAACCCACCCTAAATAGGACAGATAACGTAAATTCTCCCTACTGAAATTATGCAAATGTGACCCAGTTGTATTTTGTTTACCCAGTCAGATTGTCCTGTTTTGAAATTGACCAATGAAAGCTCCCAACTCGAATTATGCAAATTATGAAAATGTGGCCCAGTTGTATTTTGTTCAGCCAATCAAATTGTCTAGTTTTGAAATTGACCAACGAAATTGACAGAAGGCTTTATTTATCACTGATTAATATGAAAACAAAATATCAAATGTTTTAAAGTGAACAAAACGGACGAGTCATATGATAAATGAAAGTACAAAATGGGAATTCTTTTTTCCACACTTTCTTTCAACAAAAATATCTGGCAATTGATAAAATAGCAGAAAAACCTGAGTAAATAACTAATGTTATTTGAACGATGCATAGGGGGGTCATTCCCTTATGTTCTAAAAATAAAACTGAATTAAACTTCGAAGTGATTGACAAACACAAAGTTTTCCAAATTTTATTTCTGCTGCAAATGAAAAATTAAAATAAAACTAGGATTGACAAACATTACGAAAGTTTCATGAATTTCTCTTTTGCTCCAAATGAAAAAAATTGATATAGAGAAACAACTCAACTGAAATCTAAGGCTTGTCAACGGAATTAACCCAATGCTGTCAATTTGTTGTATATAAATAGATTCCTTGTTTTTGGCTCACCAACATTAGTTGTGTGAGCCTATGGCATAGCCCTTGCGTCGGCTTCGGCGTCCGCTCTCAAATATTTTGAACTTTTGTGTACAGGTTTTGATTTTTTGGCTTTTCAAATTTTTTTTTAGTTTCAGCATATTGCTATAGTTGTTCACTATAACATTTAACTCTTTTCCAGGGTATTTTGTCGTAATTTTAACCCTTTGAATCAAATTTTAGACTTATTTTGATGTTTGCGTGCAGGTTTTGATGGGTTTTTTTTTTTCCTTTCTTTCAAGTGGAGATTTACCTTGCAGCATATGTCCATGCTTTCTATTGTATGTAAACATGCATCTTAGGGCTATGTTTGTATTATTTAACCCTTTTCCTGCTGAATTACTTCAATTTTGGACTTTTATGTACAGCTTTTGGACTTAGGCTTACAGCTTCTTACTTTTATGTACAGGTTGTGATAAAAAAAAACAATTTCAGGTGAGGTTGACCTCACTGCATATTGCAGTGGTGGTTATTATAACATTGATATCTTTCCAGTGCATTTTTAAAATTTTTTTAACCCCTTGAATAGATTTTTAGACTTATTTTGACGTTTGCGTGCAGGTTTTCATGGGTTTTCTTTTTTTTCCTTTCTTCCAAGTGTAGAGTTTCTGCATATTGCTATGGTGGTTCATTATAACATTTAACTCTTTTCCAGGATATTTTGTCTTCATTTTAACCCTTTGAATCAAATTTTAGACTTATTTTGATGTTTGCGTGCAGGTTTTGATGTTTTTATTTTCCTTTCTTCCAAGTGGAGATTTACCTTGCAGCATATGTCCATGCTTTCTATTGTATGTAAACATGCATCTTAGGGCTATGTTTGTATTATTTAACCCTTTTCCTGCTGAATTACTTCAATTTTGGACTTTTATGTACAGCTTTTGGACTTAGGCTTACAGATTCTTACTTTTATGTACAGGTTGTGATAAAAAAAAAAAACAATTTCAAGTGATGTTGACCTCACTGCATATTGCAGTGGTGGTTATTATAACATTGATATCTTTCCAGTGCATTTTTAAAAAAATGTTAACCCTTTGAATAGATTTTTAGACTTATTTTGACGTTTGCGTGCAGGTTTTCATGGGTTTTTTTTTTCCTTTCTTCCAAGTGTAGAGTTTCTGCATATTGCTATGGTGGTTCACTATAACATTTAACTCTTTTCCAGGGTATTTTGTCTTAATTTTAACCCTTTGAATCAAATTTTAGACTTATTTTGATGTTTGCGTGCAGGTTTTGATGTTTTTTTTTTCCTCTCTCCCAAGTGGAGATTTACCTTGCAGCATATCTCCATGCTTCTTAGGGGTTATTATTATATTATTTAACCCTTTAGCTGCTTATTTTCTTTAATTTTGGACTTTTGTGTGCAGGTTTTGAACTTTTTTTTTTACTCCAGCCACCCCTTTACATTGGCCACCTGTTGGTGAGCCACGGGGTACTGATACCCCCTCTAGTTATGAATTCTTTCTTGTGATGATGTTCGATATGTGATCTGTGATTCGAAGTATTTGCTCTTATCGAAGCTACTACCGTGCCACATAACTTGCACTTGCAAGTTTTTTTTATTCAGCCTTTCAAAAAACGTTGACCACAGACTTAATTTGCTCCGCATGATAACAGTGAATGCATAAGTAACACAGGGATTCCCAACTTTCCCTATTGTTATGGAACGGAAACTGATCTCGTCGGTTCGATATTTTTCAGTTATGCTTGATACAGTATTCAATATGGGAACAATATCGAAATCGTATCGAAATTTTGATGTATCTCACATCTCTACACTCGGTGGAATTCCACATATTTAATGTTTGGACGGCTGTAGGAACAACGCCTCCCTGTGCTTGCAGTAATTTTGGATCCCAACATTACTTCACAATCCGACGGTTGCATATTGGAATTAAGCAACCATATCTGGAGAACAATTGAGGCAGTAACACCAGTGTTGAAGCCCTTGCAAATGGCCACTACTGTTCTCTTTTCGGAAACATATCCCACTCTCAGCATGATTCACCCAGTAGTGTGCGGATTGTTAAAGTTCCCATCTTGAACGAGAATGCAACTGATTCAAAGATCGTTAAAGATTTCAAGAAAGTTGTGTCAACAGACTTTAAAAAGAGGAACGTTATTGATGATTTTTCAGTTAATCCAGGTATAATCACAGCAGCTTTGGATCCGAGGTACAAGAGTCTGCCATTTTTGAGCGAGAACGAGCGCATTAAAGTGTTCGACCAAGTCATTTCAGAAATGAAAGATCAATTGAAAGTTCACTTCTTCACCAATGGATTCCAGCACGACAGAGGTTTCTGGGTCTGGCGATATCGGTGACGATGCGAGAGGAACTTCAAAAGTAGGCAGTAATCCCAGTGAAATGTGTCTACATCTACAGAGGGCCGATAGGGGCTCTCTATCAGATAATTTGTACCCAAAGTGAAATGTTCTAAACTTGAGAAATCGAATACGGCATTGAAATTTTGGTTGGGAGATTACTGTGACGAAAATGCAGTGAGTAATAGCCAAGACTCTGATGTTGACATTCGTGATGAATTACAAGCTTTTTTGTGGCAACAAGAACGTCTCCAAACAATTCACCTACAGAGTGGTGGCACATGCACGATGGCAGATTTTCCAGAGTTGCAGCCCTTGGTCGGTGATATTTAGGGATACCGGAGACTTCTGTTCCTTCAGAAAGAACATTTTCTGTCGCAGGAAACACCGTTACAAAGAAGCTTGCGGGCTTAAGTCGGGTAGAGTAGATCAACTGGTATTTGTGTGTGTATACTTACAAGCTGACCTACCATTACAGGATACTACGGGTGATGGTGAAGCCGTAACTGTCGACAGCGACCAAGAATAATCAACTTTGAAATTATCAAATTACATCAGTTCCCTGACTTGCCTCTGTTGAAGTTGCTATGGGTGATAGCACGACTTTTCCTGATTTCAGACTTTCAGTTATTTGTGAAGTAATGTAAACGATAATCAACAATTAAAATTCAGTTCCTATAATAAATGTTCTGACTTTCGATCCACCCGTCTCCGGTACATTCCAAAGTTTAAAGTTACCATAGTTGTATGAACTACTTCCCAGCATGCACAGATCGGTTCTCTTTGTTTATAAAATGAGAACACAGTTTTTGGAAGTTCTGTCACTAGCAACGTTTTTCTGACAAAACATATCCCTATCTTACTATTCTATATACCGTATCAATGAAGGGATATTTTAATTATTTTTTACGGAAAACATTAGAGACAGGACTTCCAACAACTGCGATCAGTGTGATGAGAATGAATCCCCGCTTTCAACCTGAGAACATTGGGTAATATATAGTTTTGAGTTTAGCTGTTGACAATAACGGTTATCTGGTTGATATTCGGTTAACCCTTTACCCAACGAATCGGCCACATCCACCCGCATAATATTCAAATTGAGCAGTTGAAAAAATATTATTTTTCAAAAAATTTCAACAAAACCATATCATGTGACCCCTCGTTGGAACGAGCTCGTTCTGACGAGGGATCACATGATATGGTTTTGTTGAAATTTTTTGAAAAAATTGAAAAAATGATATTTAAAATAATAAATTTTGATATCGTCTACATTGGGTAAAGGGTTAAGGTTCACGGTTATCCGGATAGAAAAATTGGTCAACCGTTTCAGCACCAGTTCACAACGACCTTCGATGAACTTATTGCAGTTATGCAGCAGTACTTCCCTTTGGCAGACTCTGCAGGCCACATTTATGATTGGATCGCTTTGAAAGTTGGTGTGCTTGTTTAGGATGACCTCTCGATGAGGCGCTGTTGATTTTCTCCCATTACCTTAAAAAAATGTTGCCGTTGTCATCGACCGTTGAACTTTTAGTTAGGCATCAATATTTCCCTTTGGCACACTCTGCAGGGCACCTTTATGAATGGATCGCTTTGAAACCTGGTATGCTTATTTGGGGTGATCTCTAGATGGGAACTATCGTTTCTCTTCCATTTCTGTCAAAAAACTTTGCCATTGGCAACAACCTTCTAGCTTAATTTAGTCAGTCATCAATGTATTCCTCTGGCACGTCCTTCAGGGCACATTTATGATCTGATCGCTTTAATACTTGGCATGCATGTTCAGAGTGAGCTCTAGATAGAAGCGCTTGATTTTCTTTCATTTCCGTAAAAAATTATTGTTAGCGCCAGCCTTTGAACTTTGTGCATTTGTGCAGCAACTTGTCCCTTTTGCATTCTCTACAGGGCATATTTAGGAATTTCCATAAAAAAAAAGAAGAAAAAAAAATCATCGCCACTAGCAATGACCTTCAAATTTATGCGTGTGTGCATAAACATCTTCCTTTGGCACACCTCAGAGGGCGTGTTCATTATCTTGTTGTTTTGAAACTTGGTATGCTTATTCAGGGTGACCAAGATAGGAGCTATCGATTTTCATTTCATTTCCATCAAAAACTTGCTGTTGGCAACAACCTTTGAATTTATTGCATTTGTGCACCAACATTCTGCTTCGACATGGCCTACAGGGCACATTTATCATAGGATTGTTTTTAGCTCACTGAAAGGAGCTTAACTTATCACTTGCTGTCCGTCGTCGTCCGTCGTGAACTTTACATTATCGACTTCTCACAAACTACTCGACAAAATTGAACCAAA
The DNA here is from genome assembly GCA_031216915.1 of Pictodentalium vernedei. NCBI lineage: Eukaryota > Metazoa > Mollusca > Scaphopoda > Dentaliida > Dentaliidae > Pictodentalium > Pictodentalium vernedei. The sequence goes on from CM062294.1 coordinate 89,989,661, forward strand.
TTTTGTATGCCTGTTCCTTATCATATGTCAATTCAAGTTTGTACAAATAAACTTTCCGCGCCCACAGGGGGGCACCAGAAGGGGCAGAACTCTGATAGCACCCATAAATTTTTTAAAAACTTCAAAAAAATCTTCTTCAGATCCACCAGTCAAGATCTTTTCATATTTGTTATACCACATCTCTAGGGGGTGTCAGATTCAAGTTTGTTCAAATCGAGTCCCTGGGTTAAGTTTTGGACTCTCTATTGGAGCCCAAAGTTTAACTTGGTGCATTTTGAGGAAATTTTTTTAAAAATCTTGCTCTTCAGATCCACCAGACAAAACATCTCTAGGGGGGGGTCAGATTCAAGTCTGTTCAAATCCGGTCCCTGAGTTAGTGTTTGGGCTCTAGTTTGGAGCCCGAAGTTTAACTTGGTGCAAATTGAGGAAATTTCTTTAAAAATCTTCTTCAAATCGGCCACTTAGAATCTTTTCATGTTTGGAATACAACATCTATAGGGGGGTCAGATTCCAGTTTGTTCAAATTGAGTCGCTGGGTTAATATTTGGGCTCCCTATGGGACCCCAAATTTTAACTTTGTGCAATGCTTGGAATATTCTTTAAAAATCTTCGTCTTGAGATTCACCAGTCAGAATCCTCTCATATTTGGTATTCAAGTTTGTTCAAATCGAGTTTCTTGGTTAATATTTGGGTTCCCTATAGGAGCCTGAATTTTAACTTAGTGCAATATGAGAAAAATTCTTTAAAAATCTTTTTCTTCAGATCCACCAGGCAGAATCCTTTAACATTTAGTATGCGTCATCCCTAGGAGGGGTCAGATTCAAGTTTGTTCAAATTGGATCCCTGGATTGAAAATTTTGAGTCTGGTTCAGACTTTTTTTTACCAGAATTTGAAAAAAAAAAATTTGTTTTGGATTTTTAGCTCACCTGACTGAAAGTCAGGGTGAGCTTTTCTTATCACTCTTCGTCCGTTGTGAAGGTGGTGTTTGAGCCTCTTTCTCCTAAACCACTGGCCACATTTTAATTAAATTTCATGTAAGAAGTGGTTATATAGGGGCATTTTGATTTTTATCCAAAATAGGTTTCGGCTCATATTGAGCAGAGGTGTGGGGAAAAAATGGCCAAATTTTTTGACAATCTTCTTCTAATGAACCACCAGTAGCAGAGACTTGATATGTGGTATACAGAGTCCTTTTGAGGTTTAGAATCAAGTTTGTTCAAGAGAAGTTTGTCGGGCATTATTTGCCTTCGTTATGGGAGGGGCAAAAATTTGGGCCATGCCTAAAATTTCTATTTTCAGAACCTTCAAGTCGATTTGAACCAAATTTGATATGAGATGATAATGGGTCATAAGTAGTTGATTGATGCAAAAAAAAATTTTCTCATTGCCCCATGGGAACCTTGGGAGCTAAAAGTAGGAAAAACCTTAAAATTGCCATATCTCCAAAACTACATGGCACTGAGAATTCTTATTTTGTATAAAGCTTACTTTTATCCAGTAGAATAGAATGGTTAAAAAAAAATCCCTATCGGTTTGATCACAAGGCACTTTTTTCAGGACTTTGAAAAAGTGCGGAGTCAGCACTTTTTAACACTGTAGGCAGTGGGAAAAAGATTAAAAAATCTCCTCCAGATCCAGCAGGCAGAATCTTTTGATATTTGGTATGCAACATTGTAGGGTGGATCTGATTCAAGTTTGTTCAAATCGGCCCCCCTGGGTTCATATTTGGGCTCAGTATAGGAGCCCGATTTCGGACTTAGTGCATTTCAGGCAAATTTCTTGAAAAATCTTATCCAGATCCAGCAGGCAGAATCTTTTGATATTTGGTATGCAACATTGTGGGGTGGATCTGATTGAAGTTTGTTCAAATCGGCTCCCTGGATTCATATTTGGGCTCACTATAGAAGCCCGAATTCGAACTTAGTGCATTTCAGGCAAATTTCTTAAAAAATCTCCTCCTCCAGATCGAGAAGGCAGAATCTTTTGATATTTGGCATGCAACATTGTGGGGTGGATCTGATTCAAGTTTGTTCAAATCGGCCCCATGGGTTTATATTTGGGCTCAGTATAGAAACTCGAATTCGAACTTAGTGCATTTCAGGCAAATTTCTTAAAAAATCTTCTTCTCCAGATCCAGCAGGCAGAATCTTTTGATATTTGGCATGCAACATTGTGGGGTGGACAGGGTTGGGACCAGTGAAAGATTTGCTTTCACTGGTAACCAGTGAAAACTTCACCAGATAACCAGTGAAAATCAGGGATTAATACCTCTCCACTAACTTATACAAGCAAAAAATAACACTAGGGATTTGTGTGATATCATAGATGCTAGCTCAAAATGAGCGCAGCAGTATTTTTATAATTTTATATATTTATATAGCTGCTATATAAATATATAAAATTATAAAAATACTGCTGCGCTTATTTTGAGCTACACAGATGCATGTTATGAATATTTCTATATTCGCATTGTATATTACTACCAGTAATTGATAATTCCAAATTTTTTATTGTATAATAAGAAAATAAGGTACATATCATTGATTCCTTCAATGACACAAATTTTTGCGCTAGTTAAGTGTTCAGGGTATATATGCACATGCATATATTCAATGTGATCATTAGACGAGAAATCATGGGACACAATCAGTGATCCAGATTTTCATGGAGGAACACAATCGCTGCCGCTGCATCCTTCTTTAGTGCCATTCGCCGGTCTTCATACACAAGTCCGTATACTGAGAATAACCTCTCGGAAGATGCAGATGTAGCAGGTATTGCTAGATACCGCTTGGCAAGTTTGGACAGTTTCGGTAGAATCAGTTCATGTTCTTTCCACCATATAAGAGGATCGTCCGTTATACCAGCACAGCGATATTTCAGATACTCCTCAATTTCATCTGTTTGAGACTGAGTACGCCCTTTATTAGAATCACCAAGTAGTTCTTCTAAGAAGGAAACTCGCTTCTTTTTGCTGGCCGGTTCTTGAATTGATGGATCTACACGATTATTGTCCATTTTGTCAACTTCCTCTCTGACGACGTCATGAATCATTTCTCTTACGGCCTTCGAAACAAAGAGTAAGTTTTTAAATCGTGGATCTAAGAATGATGCGATCATGGGAATGCTCATGCACCCTAAAAACTCTGCGTCTTCCATGGACAGACGGTCCTTGATGTTCTGAATTAAGTCTCGACGTAGAGCCTCAGCGGCTGGGCACATCTTGCGCAGCTTTCTCATTGCTTCAATTACGGCAAAAATCACAGGGTATACACATGAAGAAGTGACAAATTTCTCCCCCCTGCCACTGGTCAGTGGTTTTTCGCAGGTTACTTAAAAGTTCCACAATGTCTGTCATCAATGTGATTTCGGCCGTTGAGAAGTGGAATATTTCCTTATGATCATCATCGCACATATTTTTTACTGCTATGTCCTCCGCACTGTGTACTTTAAGGAAGGTCTCTAACATAAAATATGTCGAATTCCACCCAGTGTCTGTATCACTCTGTAATTCTCGTTTGTGTAGTTCACAAGGAAGAAGCTGTTCCTGGTATTTCCTCAGTTCTCGTTTAAAATTTTCAGATTTACCTTCGAATTCGATGACCTTTTTTACTTTTTTAATTAGATTTTGCACTTTTCCTCCATTACCACAAAATGCATCCTTGATTCCATTTTGTAAGATATGGGCAAGACAGCCAAAGTCATACTGAACCGATTTCGCTAGCTGTAAACTTTTGTTCATGTTTGAAGCCGTGTCATGTACGCATGTAAACCCAACGATTTTCCATTCATCTAGGGTTCTATCGAGGATTGCAGAGAGTACTTCTCCAGTGTGCCGATCATCGATGTCAGGAGAGGCGATGTTGATGCATTGCATTCTCCAATCATCAGATATGTAGTGGCCCATGATCGAGAAAAACCCAATCATTTGTGTATTGGTCCAGCCGTCAACGATATTTCCATCCCGGCAACTCGTTCCATCAATTCAGCCCGTTTGACGTCGTACAATTTCATGAGATGACGTCGGATTGTCTTGTGACACGGTGGCTGAAAGTCCGGCTCCATGAACAAAAGCCAAGCACGCATTCCGTCATCCTCACAAAATGATAGCGGTTGAAGGTCCTTCACGACGCACTGAACAGCAAAGTTTGTCAATTCGGTTGCCTTCTTGGAAGTGCATGGTCGATGTTTCGAAGACGAAACCCAGTTGCTTAAAACACTTTGACCTTGTGATGCAATAAGCATAGCCCTGCGTTCCTTCACAGTGCTTTTTGTCACAATACGACCTGATGCATCATGACAGGAGGTGTCGATTTCAACCACTTCAACGTCAGCTTTGGTGTTTTCATCACGAGATGTTGACGGACGTGCCTCAGCAGCTGGTTTAGTGGAAGGTAATTTCACCGTTAGCTTCTTGGTCTCTGCAGAATCATCTTTCACAAAATGAACCTTTTCGAGATGATACCTAAGAGAAGCATTGCCGGCTTTAGCTGATAGCTTTTGTTTACACTTTGAGCACTGCACTTTTCCAGCATCCTTCTCGCCTTCACAATGTGTGTAATATTTCCAAATCCATAATTTCGGAGGCATGGCGAAACTTGCCGTGAAAACACTTCAATTTGTACAAAATTACAAATCAATGATAACTCTAAATTTAGGTGGATCTTCAAAAATTAGTCAATGGAAGTTCACAAACAGAAATTGATGCTTCTTGGATTCGTTTAGATGAAGAATTAAATGAATTCAGTGGTTAATAAAACAGTTTTTGAAATTTTGAATTCTGAAAGTGGATTGATGGACTTCAAACGACGATTCTCTGTTATCAATCTGATTATCTGATATGATGAGTTTATACACTCTGAATTCCATTGGGTTGAAACATAACCCAAATTGGCTGGGTTGATTGAATATCAACCCAATTTGGGTTGGTATTCCCTCAACCTAGGCTAGCCAATTCAGATTATGTTTCAACCAAATGGAATTTTGAGTGTATGCAACCGACGTGTCTTTGGTGTACTTGATCATTTCGCGTCCGGCGTACTGTAACACTGTTGCTAACTGTTGCTAACTAAGTGGCTCTTATGTTTCCTGGGCTCAGCACCTACCTGTGCCGTGAATGTTACTAGTAGTATGAGTTGGATCAGTCAATTACTTGTCGGATAGAAGATAAACAAAAGCTGAGATTAAAAAATCAGACGGCGTTGACTTACTCATTCAATTTTGACTTTATCACTGTTTCACCAGTGAAAAACAGTGAAGGGTTGTCTTCACTGGTGAAAAATCATTCACTGGTTAACCAGTGAACCAGTTAACTGGTCCCAGCCCTGGGGGTGGATCTGATTCAAGTTTGTTCAAATCGGCCCCATGGGTTTATATTTGGGCTCAGTGTAGAAGCTCGAATTCGAACTTAGTGCATTTGAGGCAAATTTCTTAAAAAATCTTCTTCTCCAGATTCAGCAGGCAGAATCTTTTGATATTTGGTATGCAACATTGTGGGGTGGATCTGATTCAAGTTTGTTCAAATAGGCCCCCTGGATTCATATTTGGGCTCACTATAGAAGCTCAAATTCGAACTTAGTGCATTTCAGGCAAATTTCTTAAAAATCTTCTTCTCCAGATCCAGCAGGCAGAATCTTTTGATATTTGGTATGCAACATTGTGGGGTGGATCTGATTCAAGTTTGTTCAAATCGGCCCCCCTGGGTTTATATTTGGGTTCAGTATAGAAGCCCGAATTCAAACTTAGTGCATTTCAGGCAAATTTCTTAAAAAATCTTCTTCTCTAGATCCAGCAGGCAGAATCTTTTGATATTTGGTATGCAACATTGTGCGGTGGATCTGATTCAAGTTTGTTCAAATCGGCCCCCTGGGTTTATATTTGGGCTCAGTATAGAAACTCGAATTAGAACTTAGTGCATTTCAGGCAAATTTCTTAAAAAAATCTTCTTCTCCAGATCCAGCAGGCAGAATCTTTTGATATTTGGTATGCAACATTGAGGGATGGATCTGATTCAAGTTTGTTCAAATCGGCCCCTGGGTTTATATTTGGTTCTCAGTATAGAAGCTTGAATTTGAACTTAGTGCATTTCAGGCAAATTTCTTCAAAAATCTTCTCCAGATTCAGCAGGCAGAATGTTTTGATATTTGGTATGCAACATTGTGGGGTGGATCTGATTCAAGTTTGTTCAAATCGGCTCCCTAGATTCATATTTGGGCTCACTATAGAAGCTTGAATTCGAACTTACTGCATTTCGGGCAAATTTCTTTGAAAATTTTCTTCTCAAGATCCAGCAGGCAGAATCTTTTGATATTGGGTATGCAGCATGCTTAGGGGGGTGAGATTCAAGTTTGTTCAAGCCAAGTCGCTGGGTTCATATTTGGGCTCACTGTGGTAGCCCGAATTATAACTTAGTTCAAAATGAGGAATTTTCTTTAAAAATCATCTTCTTCAGATCCAGCAGTCGGAATGTTTTGATATTTGGTGTGCAGCATCCTTAGGGGGGTGAGATTCAAGTTTGTTAAAGCCAAGTCCCTGGGTTCATATATGGGCTCCCTGCAGGAGCCCGAATTATAACTCAGTTCAATATGAGGAATATTCTTTAAAAATCTTTTTTTTTTTAAGATACTCTAAGATACTTGCAGAAATAAGTGACCTTAAAACACCAATAAATAAAAACAAATAAAACCTTCTTCATATCCACCAGTCAGAATTCTTTCTTATTTGGCATATGACATCTCAAGGGGGATCAGATTAAAGTTTGTTCAATTTGAGTCCTTGGCTTAATATTTGGGCTCTATGGGGTGGGGGGGGGGGTGCATGTTACGTTCAGGTTTGTTCAAATCCATTCCTTAGTGTTTTTCCATAAAATTTGCCTCTCATGACTTCATTCCTTTGTAGTGTTGATGAACCATGTCTGAGTGAATGTGACCCCAAATACTTCTTTGAACAACTCCACTTTGGCCGGTGAGCAATTAAGGCCCCTTGGGGCCTCTTGTTTCACTTGGTGTGCTCATTAGGCAAGACCTCTAGATAAGAGCTACTGATTAGCATTCATTTCTGTGAAAAAAATTGCTGTTTACAATGACCTTTAAACTTACTGCATTTGTGTATCAACATTCTTTCTTTAGCTAGCCTTACAATTTACATTTAATGTCATATAACCTATGTTTTTCAGACAAAAAATGAAAAAAATTGGTTACTCAAGAATTTTGTTTGCATGTGTCATCTGCTTTTCATGTTACGTAAAGGGTTAACAAGTTATTGCCCTTTATTTTTTGTTTTTTTTCAAATTGCTCCAAATCTATACAGTATATTGGTATCACAGAACTAAATATTTTCCCATAGGCCTCCATCATAACGTTCAGGCGAAAGAAAAAAAAGTATGATCACATAACTTTAATTTTGACATTCAAATATCTTTGTCAAGTATAGCCCTTCAGACAACTTTTTCTGACCCAAAAACAGTGGGTCATGCAACAAATAAGAGAGAAAAATTTACACGAAGGGAAGTACCGGTCACAGGCACATATTTTTCAGGGAATTCCCTACAAAAACACACAAAAAGTAAATTGTATATTTTAGGTCCAAAAGTCATCAAATCACCCTCTTTTTACCTGTGTCGCCAGCGGCAGATCAGGTCTAGTAACACTTTTTCCGTCAAAGTTCTCTTGGCTTCTATGAAAGGGAATGATTTTATATTTGGTCTGCTGCTTCATAATGATGAGTTGTATCATGTAAGCAATTTTCAGATCTGCTGTGCAGCCACTTCCTGTTTGCCGATTCAATTGCATTCAGCGACGCAGGTCCAGACCCGGTATTGGTCTTGTTTTATCTGGACTATTTAACAATAATGCAAGATGTCAATAGAATGTTTGAAATGTTTATTGAAACAATATATTTTCCCAAGGCTGTTTTTTTTTTTTTTAGAGATTACATCATTTCCAAGGCGGGCAACTCTAATTCAAATATTTAGTTCAGCGATACCTATTTGTCATTGCATTGACAGTCCGTCACAGAAGATGAGCATTAGGAAAGTTGAAAATAGTATCACACACAAAATGCATTTAACAGACATGAACTTTCATGCTCACAAAAACATTTCCAGTGTACACCTCTTAATTGTACACCTAGACATACCCTGAAGAATAAAAAGAAATTAAATGAACACACCAACCTGGGACAATACCAGTAAATAACATTCCTGAGTAACATTTCCGTGCTCCTGTGGGCCTTGAAAAGCATTGGATTTTAAAATCAATTTTCAAGGCCTGGAAAGTCATTGAATTTCCCCCAAACTCCAGAAGTGGCCTGGAAAATCCTTGAAAACAATCTTTCAAAATATAAAACCATCAAAATTTTCCCGTGATTATCCTACAACTTATTTCCACAGGTACAGTACTCTTGATTTTTAGCCAATAACCTTGAAAAACCTTGACTTTTACTTCTATGAAGCCTTAAAAAACCTTAAATATGGCATGGAAATGGCCTTGAATAGCCTAGAATCCACTTAATAATTAGTTGCAGGAACCCTGCATATGTTTAGGACTGGTGTGTTGTAATGTTTCTTTTGTTTGGATTCACACAAGCATGGAAACTCCTCGCACATTAAAGAATGTTGTGAAAAATGCATTTTTTTCTTCCAGGATCTGCAAAGCCTCAGAAAATCATGGTTTTTTTCCAGTTCTCTTTGGGAAAGCTATGACAATTTGGTATTTGTGTCGGAGAAGTGACTCTGTCCGTGAGTCTGAGCATTTCATCTTGTAACCGTGGTGTGCCTAATCAAATTTGGTTGCTCTTTTGAATGTTGATAAACAGACATGGTGGAAAGGATCTCCTCCTAGGTTGTGTTCACACTTGCTTGCCAAAGTCATGCAGATAATCCAATTCGTTTTCATTTTGGCTGATACAGTGTCAAAATTTTAAAAAATAACTAACCAACTGCCCATATATGTGGGTTGGAGATGGCTAACCGAGCGCCCTGCTATGTAAAAATTCTTGTGGAAACTGCATTTTTATCGTTAACAAGTACTCATATATTGCATGGAATTGAAATATATACATAGCCTCTCACGATAAGAGTCTAAAAATCTATCAAGACACGAGAAAGGCTGCTTAACTTGTAGAGTGCTCAAAGCCCATATTTGGGCTTTAATATGAACTGCAGGTACCGGGGGCACAGCGGCATTGCGGTAACCGGTTCTCGTCAGATCATCGAAGTTAAGCAACATCGAGCCCGGTTAGTCCTTGAATGGGTGAGCGATCGGCGATTCAGACTCCCGCGTTGTGTCCTTGGGAAATGCACTTCACCCTGATTGTCCACATGGGGGCATGATGATTCTGAGTACTAAGGCATACTGCACGTCAATGGTGCACATGTCTTCATCCGCTGTAACCCTGCTTGAGCGGAGCTTGAGCAGAGTTAGAATGTTGAGGAGCTGACAGTTGCACGTCGATGCTCGGTGGTTCTCTCCAGGTACTCTGGCTTCCTCAACCTGTAAAACTGTCACAGTCACGATTAGCCATTGTGCATAAGTATGTGACCTTAAACCCCAATAAATAAATACTGCAGGTACCTAAAGTTAAAGGTTCCATATTCTGTGGATGTCCTTCATATTATCTTGTAAGTAAAATAACTTCATCTCCATTGCTTTGCATTGTTACAATTCATAGGAGAGTGCCTCTAGGCACTCTCCAATGAATTGTAACAAGACAAAAAATGTGTGAACAAATCTTGAGGCTGAAAAAAAATTTAGCACTCTACCAGTTAAGTGACTCAGACTTTACCATTCAGGATGCAACTTTTGGCTAAACGGTCATCCGTTAGCGTAGATTTAAATTTGCGTAACCACCACGCGAACGAAACGAGCATTCTCATCAAATTTTGCACACTGCTGATAGACCACTGAGGGGGAAATATCCCCACATAGGATGGGTTCTGCATTTGAAAGATGGGTTCTGTTTTCTCTTTCTTGCCAGAGTTGTGTCCCATGTTGGACTAAGAAAATAATTTTTTTGTTGTCTGGTATTCTGATAGACCAATATTGGACATAGGAACTATACATAGGATGGGAGGATGGGTTCTGTTTACACGTTTTTGGCCAGGATTGTGGCCTTAGTTGGACTTAGAAAATACCAGTATTGCATCAGGGGGCATATGCTCATGATTCATGTTGCACATATTTCATGCATTTTGAAGTATTGTTTCCCAAAAAATTCTTTTACTAAATGCTTCAATCTATCTACGTTATTGGAGACTATTCTTTGGAATGGATATTCTGCCAAACAATGCAGTGTTTGTAATGCCACATGAGATGATGAGACCTATCAAGAAGTATTGTTTGTTTCTCAATCCATGTAGGTATCTTTTACAGGCCTTGACAATTCCATATTTTGATTAACCCATTAACAGGTTACCCATTTAGTTGTTCATTAACCTATAATGAAGGTTAAGTAAATTTGTTTCATTAACCTGTTGGTTAACCAAAAATCCAAACACGATATACCACAGGCATATCCCGAAAGTCATAGGCCTGAACTTGTGGGAGGGTTTGGAGGGAAATGTAGAGTTATGCCCCTTCTGTTGACAACATGTGATGACGTCTGACGATAAAAATATCAACGAAACAGAAATATGCAATCACTAGAAATGTAGAGTTGTGCCTCTTCTATTGGCAGCATATAGCGGTGAATAGGTCCAGAATTGATTTGGCTGTGGTCCCATCATACATCAGACTGCAGTGCATTTGAATTTCCATAAACTGTAACATCGTGTTTCTAACTATGGTAACAGTAGTCCAAACATGGCCTGAAAGTCTGTAATATAATTTTTTTGGTTTGGTACGTCCTTGAAAGGACGTACCAAACCAAAAAATTATATTACGGACTTTCAAGCCATGTTTGGACTATGCTTACAGCTCAATAATAAGCACAAATTAAATATTTGTATGTGTACTATCTGTTGAGGCATCTAATATGCCGATTGTAAAAAAGTAGGTTAACCAATGGATCCTTTTGGTTAACCGATAGTCTGTTCGCTTTAATTTTTGTTTGCGTAACCTCTAGGGGAACGGAAGGATCGTTTGCCTGAATTGTCGAGGCCTGCTTTTATCATGTTTAGATCAAGTGGAAATTTTAAACCTTCAGCTTATCCAAATGTCCCCACTTTAAAGAGAAATTTATGAAACTCATCCACCAGATTAGGTCTGAAAGACTGTCAAAAGCTAGTAAACTTACCCCTCTTGTAAATTTCACTATAAACTGGGACTCATTGGAGATCCTCTATTGTTTCTTTGTCAGGAGATCCCCATGAGAATCCCAAGAAGTGAAGCAGTGCTTGTTTACTCTGGTGGGGAGCACGGTGGCTCAGTGGGTAGAGGTGCAGGCTGCAAGCCGAGAGGTCCTCGGTTCGAATCCCACCTGTGGCAACTGCGTTGTGTCCTTGGGCAAGACACTTCATCTCCATTGCCCGTGTGGGGGCACGATGGCGCCTTGCACTAAGGCGTACTGCATGTCGATGGTACTCATGTCTTCAACCAATCTAACCCTGCCTGTGCTGCAGTGCGGAGTTACGACGTTGGGGAGCTGGCAGCTGCTCGGTGGTTCTCTCCGGGTACTCCGTCTTCCTCCATCCGTAAAACTGTCACGGTCATGATTAGCCATTGTGCATAACTATGTGACCTTAAACATCAATAAATAAATAAATAAGTTTACTCTGGTAAAATAGGACCTGGTAACCAATGCCTGGGTTGGAAGTCCTCTGAAATGGGCAACATGGGTATAAATGATTTTCTGGACTTGCCTTTATATCCATGTTGCAGTCACTATTAGACATTGTGCAAAATTATGCTACCTTAAATGCCAATATTTTAATAAATAAATAAAATTGTCAGAAGAGGATAAATAGAGGATATCTGGTGTTTTTGAGTAGATACCGAAAATTATCTTATGAGTGACGGAGACAAATGTTTATTTTGCGGGTGTGTAAATAACTATTTGTCTCGGTCACAAGTGAGATGATTTTCAGTATCCACTCAAAAACACTAGATTTTCTTTTTGCTGTTCGCTTTTTATAAGAATCTGATAATTCCATTCGTTTTAATCTTGAATTGATGGTTGAAAGTAAACAGCACATTGAATCATTGATATGCAAAAGTGATTTACTCGATACTCGGAACAGATAGCATCTTCCAATGTGATTCAGCTGGCAGGGTTCTTGTCCAAACATGTCCTGAAAGTCTGTAATATAAGTTTTTGTTTTGGTACGTCAAAGGACGTACCAAACCAAAAACTTATATTACAAACTTTCAGGCTATGTTTGGACTAGGGGTTTCATGCATCAATTCAAGTTGAATATGTGTTGAATTATTGCTGGAAATGATCGGTATCCACTCCAAGACACTAAATTTACTTTTCATTATACGTTTTAAGAATAAATTAATCATTTCCAGTGATAATTTGACTCATATTCACTTTGAAGTGATGCTTTGAAAGCCGCCATTTTGATTGATACCGTGAAAGTGAAAAATTCTATTTATATCTTCATAGTGGGGGATACAATTTCTATCTTTCTGCAATTTCTTCGATAATCTATCGTTTTGCGTATAATAAATGTTGATATATTATGGTTAGTAAACATAAAGGTCAAGAATTATCATGGAAAATCTTATAGATTTATGTAGGAATCAAGTCTAAAAATAACAAATTGAACTACTGGTAAATCATTTTTCAGGCCCTTTCCATCTAAATGGATGTCCTCTAAGAAGAATAAATCAGATCTATGTGATTGCCACTAAAACAAAACTTGATATTAGTGGAGTGAAACTTCCTGAACGACTGAATGATGCTTACTTCAAACGACAAAAACTCAAGAAGCCTAAACATACGGAAGGAGAAATATTTGACACAAAAAAGGAAGTAAGTATAGATGATGTTAGATAATTGAGGGGTGGGGGGGGGGGGGGGGGGTGGAGTGGAATATTTACACAGTTTCCACAATCCTTGAAGCACAGAATATCATGTCAATTGAAATTGCCTGGTATATATTTGGATTTGGGGTAGGGCCATGGAGAATTGTGGAATTTTAACTCCTAGCTCTCTGGTAGTATTTAAAAATTTCCATCATTGAATCCTTATTGCCCACATAGAACACTGCATAGAAAGAAAAATTTAACAAAATATATCTTTTTTGACAATGAGTTCTTGTCAAATAAGATACAAGGCCTAAAAAAATTTAAAATGTGTTTCTCAGGCCCTCCCGCATGGTTCTTTTGGCTGCCGCATGCTCTCTTTTTATAACCAGTGTAAACTTAAAAAAAATAAAAATTAAATTGTTTATGTCTGATATTTTAACCAAGTTTAAAAACTTGATAAATTTGTCCCTAAAGTACAAGAAGGCTTTGCAAAGCTTTAGCATTGCAAAGCCTTCTTGTTTTCGAGGGACGAAATACACCACCACCACCCATGCTATTCCGTAGATTATGAGGCCTAAATCATAAACCAAGAACATGAACTTTTTGATGGCAAAGGAATAATTACAGAAATAAAAAATAAAATAAAAAAAATGCTCACCCGCATGAAATTTTTACAAATAATGGCCTGAGAAACAGAAGATCTACTTTGTGTGGCCTAATTTATTAAATTCTCTGTTGCATCGTGGGAACAATTTGCTGTTGAAAACTTTGACTTTTGATATTAGAGTGCAGAAGGTTAAACAATAGAATGCCAATGGTTGCATGCAGAATAGGTTGACAATATACACTCGCCCAAAAAAGAAAGTGTGCATTGCAGAAATTGATCAAACTCCAAAAAAATAATTTTGTAGGTGTAAAGAGTGTTAACCTGTTCATGAATAAGTTATATTGAACACAAAAACAGCTTTCCCCGTTAAAATTGCATTAACGTTAAATGAAAAGGCATGTTTTGCACGTGGAGAGTCTGAAAATTCATGCAGCAGTGTGAATCCTTGGGTATTTAAACACTAAAGTAAGGCCTTTCTATCGTTCACATTCAAACTTGCACTGCTGTTAAAACGACTCCACATTAGCATGCCAAGATTGACAATGAATCGACGTCTCCTTGCCCTGGGTATGATTAGAGTTGGTAGAACACACCGAGAGGTTGCCCAGCATTTGAACTGTCACCGTAACACTGTAGACAGGCTAGTCCATCGACATGCACAACATGATGACGTTCGAGACCGACCCCGCTTCGGGAGACCCCGAGTTACCACCCCTGCACAAGATAGGTATATCTGTGTCCATCTCCGGAACCGGCAACCAACGGCAACGACGACAGCCAGGAACATCCCTAACCTGAGACGGATACATCCTCAAACAGTAATCAACCGGCTGAGAGAATACAGCTTACGTCCTTGAAGACCTGCAATTCGTCTGATTTTGGCGTTACGTCATCATCGTGCTCGACTGCAGTGGTGTAGAGTAGGGTTAGGGTAAGGGTTAACCTAACCTAACCCTTCCCTAACCCTAACCTAACCCTAACCTAACCCTAACCTAACCTAACCCTAACCCTAACCTAACCCTAACCTAACCCTACCCTAACCCACTTCCATGCTAACTTGTTCGCTTCCATGAGGCGTAGATGCACAGCATTAGTCGATGCAGACAGAGGCCATACCAGATATTGAGTGTGTGACTTTTGTGTTTGACCCTTAGTGTCTTTGACTCTCCATGGCACCAAGAGTATTCGTCGTAGTGTAATGAAATTTTTCGTATTGATCACAAATTGATTCATCTGTGATTGAATAAAATTTCCATGAATGAAAATGATATATATCTTTTTTTAGTGTTATTTTTTAGCATGCACACTTTCTTTTTTGAGAGAGTATACATTAATATATTGTAAGTTCTGATTTTCAAGTCTGCAAATAAACAGACTGTCATTGTCATTCACATGTTCAACTTGCATGTCTATTGTGTCTGAAATAATGACCAGTACAGTTTCTTGGAATTGAACGGGGCCTGTAAATTAAAAACCTGCCCAATTTTAATAGACTTTATAAACATACCGATACTGAATTCTTGTTCTATTATACCCCATGCAAACAAAGTTTGGGGGGGGGGGGGGGTATATAGGAATCACCCTGTCCATCCGTCCATCTGTCCATCTGTCTGTCCTTATAAGTGCAACTCCTTCTAAACCGTTTGAAGAATTTTCATGAAACTGTACACAATGGAAGAACTCCATATGAAGATGTGCATGAAGCAATATAATTCCGTTCCAACATTTCCAAGGGGAGATAATCTAACTTATACATTTTAATGTACCAAAAAGGCTACATCTGAGCTGCGGAGGGGGGGGGGGGGGGGGGGGTGTCACTTTGTGAGCTTGCTCACAGTACCTCTAGTTAATTATTTATTTGAAAACTCTCCAACAGGAAGCTTTTCAGTAAATGATAAGATTCTTGTCCGATCTGCATATTCAGTAATTATTAATTCTCATATATCTGTTCTTGGGAGGATTGTGAATATGAACTAATATGCTAGTCGTGTTAACCCTTCACCCAATGTAACGGCCAAAACGGGCCAGCGCTATTCACAAAAATCGTCAATTTTCTTTATTTTTTCATTTTTAGCTCAACTTTGACGAAGTCAAATTTGAGCTATTGTCATGGCCCGTCGTCTGTCCGTCTGTCCGTACGTCAACAATTGGCTATGGCTTGGGCTAGAGGTCGTATTTATGAACCGATCTTTACGAAACTTTTTGGGTACCTTTGTTATGACCGTGGGACGAGAACAAGTGTTTTTGGGTGCGGTCCGAAATTCAAGATGGCTGCCAGCCGCCATTTTTTACCGATGATGCAGAAATCTGTTTTTTGTACAGAACTTCCATATGAAAGCTCTGATTTGAATAATTTTTTGTATGAATGTTTAGTACCATGGGGTACATCACATATAATACAGGTTTTTTTCTCGTGCGTAAATTGTGCAAATTAGACTAATTTTGATGTTTTTTGGTGTTAATTTCAGCACTGTAAGTGCAAATGCCAATACAGCTCGGGCTAGAGGCCGTATTTATGAACCGATCTTTACGAAACTTCTTGGGTACCTTTGGTATCACTGTGGGACGAGAACGAGTGTTTTGGGGTCCGGTCCGAAATTCAAGATGGCCGATGGCAGCCAATTTGTACAAAATTAGGTGCAATCAGATTTTTGCACAGAACTTCCATATGAAAGCGCTGATTTGAATAATTTTTTGTGTGAATGTTTAGTACCATGGGATACATCACATATAATACAGGTTTTTTTCTCGTGCAGAAATTATGCAAATTAGATGAACTTTGATATTTTAGTGCGACTTACACACATTAAGTACACATGTCAATACGGCTCAGACTTGAGTCTGTATTTATGAACTGATCTTCACGAAATGTCTTGGGTACCTTTGTTATCACCTTGGGACGAGAACGAATGTTTCTGGGTGCGGTCTAAAATTCAAGATGGCTGCCAGTGGCCATTTTGTACCGAAATTAGGTCTAATCAGTTTTTTGTACACAACTTCTATACAGCTCAGACTAGAGGCCATATTTATGAACCAATCTTTACGAACCTTGTTGGGTACCTTTGTTATCACCGTGGGATGAGAGCGAGTGTTTTTGGGTGTGGTCCGAAATTCAAGATGGCCACCAGCAGCCATTTTGTACCAAAATTAGTGCAATCAGTCTTTTGTACAGAACTTCTGTATGAAAGTTCTGATTTGAATAAATTTTTGTATGAATGTTTAGTAACATGGAATACATCACATATTCTAAGGGGTTTTTTTTCGTGCAGAAATTATGCAAATTAGATGAACTTTGACTTATTCAGTGCTACTTGCACAATGTGAGCACACATGTCATTACGGCTCAGGGTAGAGGCTGTATTTATGAACCGATCTTCACAAAACTTCTTGGGTACCTTTGTTATCACCTTGGGACGAGAATGAGTGTTTCTGGGTACGGTCCGAAATTCAAGATGGCTGCCAGTGGCCATTTTGTACCAAAATTAGGTCCAATCAGTTTTTTGTCACAAGTTCTATACAGCTCGTATTTATGAATTGATCTTCACAAAACTTCTTGGGTACCTTTGTTTTCACCTTGGGACAGGAACGAGTGTGTTTTGGGGTGCCTTTGTTATCACTGTGCTATGATAACAAAATATTTTGGGGTTCAGTCAGACCCACTCTGGGACTCAAAGATTTCTTTTCTAGTTTAGCATCTGACTGTCACCCACCTTTACAATACTTTACCTATACATTTGTTACAGGCAACGGTCAGTATTTATGTACAGACCATTACAATACTTTATATGTACCTTTGTTATCAGGTCATTACCTAGATGTTTGTCATTGCTGTGTCACATACTATACATGTGCATGTCTTTGTCTTGACAAGTTGAGCTACAGTGTCATTGACACTTTCATTTTTGTCTCAAAAACAAAGGTTATGACCCCCCTATTTGGAATGAGCTTGTTGAGCTCGTTCCAATGAGGGGTCATAACCTATGTTTTGGGGACAAAAAGTGAAAAAAAATTAGTTATTCAAGAATTTTTTTTTTCGTATCAGGTAAAGGGTTAATTCCAGTCACTTGGGGATTCCATTAGATCAGTTGGTATGGCGGCAGAACATTTTAAGTTCAGTCTCGCACTAAGCACAAACCTTATTGACAAAGGCAATATGCGTATATTTATACACATCATCTTATAAACTTTAACTTTTTATAGAATTCAGGAAGAGAAAGTAATGAGCTGAATATGACAAGCACTATTCTTTACTTTGTATGCTGACAGATAGACCTGTAAAAACTATTTCTATTCTTGAATAAATGAATCAAACCTACCTTTTACAGGGCTTAAAATTCATGCGAGAATCCGAATCGATTCTTGTGAGAAAAATAATGAGAATCAATTTCTATTCGTGCAAAATGTTCATTTGATTCTTGTCTCACTAGATTCTAAAAGTGGCTTTTAAAGCCAGAAGAATTCTTATTCTCTGGACCTTCATAATAAGGTAACAAACCTTCACTTAGCAGTGGTGCCTAATGAAGTCTTATCTTCTGCCTACATAGGCAGCCAAGACTTCACTAAACACCACTGCCATGTCCAGGAATTTTCCATTATCACGAGACCACACAAACTTTCCATGTTGGAACATGTGTTCTTTACGTGCATGTATGACAAGATACTCACTAAAAATGAAAGTGGGTCCTCGAATGTTAAAATTTCGTGAGTATATAGATATGATGTTTTCCGTTTACGATGGCACAGGCATGCAGTTTTCAAAATTTTGGCATATATTGGATATTGTTTGTTGAATATATACTGGTGATTAGCCGACTACGAAAATTGATAGTTGTGACAGCCCTAGTTGAAGTGCGTCATCGTCATGCAGTATGCGTTACTACACAGTGCGGCACTGCCACACGTGGGGGCAATTGTGATTAAGTGTCTTGCCCAAGGATACAACTCGACGCTGGTCAGGACTGACCCTTCGCTTTAAAGTCCAGTGCTCTTACCACTGAGCCACCATGGTCCTGTTTAACTCTTTTGCTGCCATACAGCAGGACAGCAGTACATGCCACTGCCATGTACCCAGTGGAATAGCACTATATTACACAGTAATAATACATAATGTTCCTTGAGTGTAACAAGGTGCCATCTGCAATGCTAAAAGCATTGCAGATGGCACCTTGTTGCACTCAAGGGGCGATATAGTTTGGATATAGGGGAATAACTCATATGAGCGGGCTGTGTTATGGTATGGCATTGTCTGTCCATCCATCTGTTAGCTTTTGTTTGTCCACATAACTTGAAAACAATACACCCAACAGATACTATTTTTTTATGGTTGATTAGTCATGACTAGAGGATGGTTCCTTTCGATAACCAGCATTCTGTCATATCCAATATGGCCACCATGGCAGCCCTCTTGGATTTTCAGGGACTTTTGATTGTCCACACGATAACTTGAAAACTATAGATCCAACAGACACTACTTTTTTATGGTTGATTAATCATGACTAGAGGATGGTTCCTTTTGATAACCAGCATTCTGGCATATCCAAGATGGCCGCCATGGCAGCCATCTTGGATTTTTAGGGACTTTGATTGTCCATTTGATAATCCAACAGATACTGTTTATTTATGGTTGATTAGTCATGACTAGAGGATGGTTCCTTTTGATAACCAGCATCATTGTCTGTCCGTCCATTTGAATGTGTGTCCGTCCATCCGTCCATTAACTTTTGTTTGTCCTCGTGATAACTTGAAAACAATACATCCAACAGATACTGTTTATTTATGGTTGA
The DNA here is from genome assembly GCA_031216915.1 of Pictodentalium vernedei. Taxonomy (NCBI): domain Eukaryota; kingdom Metazoa; phylum Mollusca; class Scaphopoda; order Dentaliida; family Dentaliidae; genus Pictodentalium; species Pictodentalium vernedei. The sequence goes on from CM062294.1 coordinate 90,008,960, forward strand.
TTAGTCATGACTAGAGGATGGTTCCTTTCGATAACCAGCATCATTGTCTGTCAGTCCATCCATTAACTTTTATTTGTCCATGCTATACTTTGAAAATAATACATCCAACAGATACTATTTTTTTTATGGTTGATTAGTCATGACTAGAGGAAGGTTCCTTTCGATAACCAGCATTCTGACATATCCAATATGGCTGCCATAGCAACCATCTGGGAGTTTTGGTGACTTGATTCTCCACGCAATAACTTGAAAACAATATACTCAACTTTAATGGGTTGTTAGCCAGGAATGTACAATTATTTTTGAATGAATTATTGACCTTTTGTCAACTGAAAATTTCTTCACAAGCGCAATTTCTTCATAGGCGGCCGTATATTGATCCACCGCCTGGCGGTGCACTTGTTGTTAAGTGGAATATCTTGCTTGAACTTGGTATGCTGGTAGGTATAGGTCCAGACACTGAATTGCATACGATATTCGGTCATATAAGGTCATGTGACCTTGGCAACCAAGATGGCCACCACATCAAAGTAAGGAAATAATAATATTGCCCTATTCTGGTGTTTTGTGTGATGGAGTCAAACTATTTGTAGCCAAATAATTTATTTTTATACTAAATGTTCTACTATTGTGGCTATAGTACAAATTGATCAACGGATCTGAAAAAAATTATTACAGATAGTCCTTTTATTGATTTGGCAGGGGCATATTGAAAACCAAGATACTTTGTCGAGGTCGATATGGCTGAATCCAGCATGGATCAAACAGATCTTCTAAACCATATATTTGCCATTCAAAACTAAATGGGTCATTTGCTGACTCGTGATGACTTCTACCTCAAATCCTGCAGAATTTCTAACAGCACCAACATTTCGAACCAGATCTTGGCCTTTGGGGTTAATATGTCCATATCTTGGCCTTGAGGGATTAATATGTCCATATCACTAGCCGTAATAGCCATATTGTTGAAATATTCCCCATCTTCAGTTTCAGACCCACATTCTCGGAGTCGTGAAAAATACACTTTATGACCTCACTTGTCTTGGAACGTTTCCGAGTAGAATTCTTTGTGGACGTTTTGTCTGAAAGATGTGCCAAAACAAACCAACATATGTTTTGATCCAAGCTGTATTCCCATCCGTGGGCGGTTGTGGCACAAAATTTTTCTTAACCTTTAACATCGAATATAAATAGAACAGCACAATATCATAAAACACAAACATTTATAGAGTTACTTCCCCTCGGAACACTTTTACTGCTATCTGGTTTCAAATTTCGACTTATGTCGTGATTGGGTAATTCGACTTTAGTTGCATTCAGCAGTGAAAGTTAAATCCAAATATTTCCACAAATATATCATCATTTTAAAAGTAAAAACTGATTTTGATTTTCAGCACACGCCACTTATTGTGGAAACTAAATTAATTAAAAATAATCTGTTTTCATCTTTATTTCTAGACTTTGAATTTGAAATTTTAAAATGTTATTTACAGTAAGAACTTTTGAGTTTCATGATTTTCACTTTCATAATTCCTGAATTATAACCCTTCATGGAACATACTCGACACTACCAAACCATGTTGGGTCTTTTCCTTAAGTTGCCAAAATAAAACACAGATAAACTTCAATTTGAAAGGTTTTAAGCAATTTATGTTGTTATTACCTGGGTTTACTTTGAAAAGATTCAGATTTCTTCCATTTTTGACAAGTCATTTTTATGATTTATTAATTTTTACATTTTGATTTCAATAAAAAATCAAGCTCAAGTTCACTTTTTGCCACATGTGTGCACTTTTCTTGAGTAATTCCCCTTGAATTTGTCCAAAATTGTAAGATTGTTTTGTGACCATGTTTGTCTCCATAAAGGTTCATGGTAAAACCCGGTAACCACATTTGGTGTGCAACTCTGTTGCGGAGATTGGTATCTTTGATGATGGGAGGGGGGGGCGGTGGCCCAGTAGGTAGAGGTGCAGGCTGCAAGCCGAGAGGTCCTCGGTTCGAATCCCACCTGCGGCAACCGCGTTGTGTCCTTGGGCAAGACACTTCACCCCCATTGCCCATGTGGGGGCACGACGACGCCTTGTACTAAGGTGTACTGCACGTCGATGGTACGCTTGTCTTCAACCAATCTAACCATGCCTGTGCTGCAGTGCGGAGTTATGATGTTGGGGAGCTGGCAGCTGCTTGTCGTTGCTCAGTGGTTCTCTCCGGGTACTCCGGCTTCCTCCAACCGTAAAACTGTCACGGTCATGATTAGCCATTGTGCATAAATATGTGACCTTAAACATCAATAAATAAATAAATAAATGATGGGGGGGGGGGGGGGGTGTAGGTGCATAGCGATCCTTGGCATTACTGTAGTTAATTGAACAGTGAAAACTAGTTAACCCTTTACCCAACGTAACGGCCAAAACCGGCCAGCGCTATTCTCAAAAATCGTCAATTAATTTTCAAAATATTTTCATTTTTTGTCTCAAAAACATAGGTTATGTCCCCTCGTTGGACCGAGCTCGTTCCAACGAGGGGTCATAACCTATGTTTTTGAGACAAAAAATGAAAACAATTAGTTATTCAAGAATTTTTTTTTGCAAGTGTCGTCTGCTTTTCATGTTAGGCAAAGGGTTAATTGAATAGTGAAAACAGGAACATGCCTTTAGTTTGGTCGCAGATTTTCCATGTCATTTGCTGTTGAGCCCAATTCAAGAAAATATTTGTAATATTGAATGTCCGAAAATGCCATTTTATGAAAGTTTCTTATTGCTTATTGGTGCCTTAGACTTAACTCTTTGCATGCTGCTGGGCAGATATTCGTGCCCAGCACAGGACTTCTCTTGTCATTGAAGTAAGTAAAATTTAGGCACATTTAATCATATTTTCTACCTGTAAACTGAATGGATTTTGTCATCAATGATTTCTTGCGATATATTTAGGTAAATTTTTCATCAAATCTTGTCCTGGCTGCTGTGAAGCAGCCAGGACTAGATTTGATAAAAAAATATCTTGAAAATACTCTGTGGATTAAGGGTTAACCCATGACCACTTAATTTCAAATTCAACAACACTTGCATAACTAGCAAATGGCCATTTACTGCTGACAGACCGGCAGTTTATTGAAGCACTTCACAAACACAAAAAACCCTTCATTGACGACTCAGCCGGCCAGGTAGAAAACGAGAGATAAAAATTGTTTGTTTAAAAAATTCACTTTGGAAACCCTGTGTTCGGATTGCCTATGCAATCTTGCTGTCTTAGGGGTGATGCCGAACTCCACCCAAAACAATAAAAATACATAAAAAAGACGCATAGTTGCACAAATATATACCCCAATGGTCAAGAACGGGAGTAGAGGAAAATTGAATGTTGCACTAGAGCTGTGAAACGCCAGAATGATTGCCGTTCACTAAGCGACCCAGTTTCGCTGAACCAAACAACATTCAAAATCCATACTACCTGCTTGTCATGCATACCTTGCATCAGCAGCCACCCGATTAACCTACACCTGCCATATGCTTATGAACAAAATGCACCTCCAAGACAAATATTTTCCGATACACTGTTCGTGCCACGGAAAAAATTGAGTATGAAGACTGTTGTAGCTGTTTCTAGGCAGCTCTTGGCTGTCATCTCCCAATTTGCAGTAGGTAAAGAGATAACAGATTTCTTTATGTTATTCCTCTGCACACTATTGTCAAAATACCAGAGTATCAAGCAACGCACTTTCCCCATAATTCATCTATGAATTTGACCAAATTTAAACTTGTTGGACAGAGTCGATATGCAATCAGGCCTTAAAATTTATCTCAATTCACAAGAATCAGTTTCGATTCTCACGAGCTCCTGTTGCGAGAATCAATTTTCAGTTCTTAAATATTTTGAATTTGAGAGTACTGTTATGTGAGTGCAACATTTACATATGCCATAGTAAAAGGCAAACGTCATAGTTTCTTTTCAACCTACTCACAATTGTTTACAATTGGCTGTAACATAAGTGCAAGCCCTACTTCGGAACTAACTCAAGCTTTTAGAATCTTTTCCAAATGAGTTGGAAAAGTACTAGAGTGCAAAAGCACGAAAAAGATCGAAAAAAGGGTCGAGCGAGACCAGCGCTCGAAATTACAGGTACTCTCTCTGCACACCTCTTGCGTTTACCGAGCGCATGCGCAACAACCGTGATGTCAATTCCTTTTATTTCCGCCATTGTACATGGTCGGAAATTTTTGTGACTCGTGCTAATTATGCTGTTTATTCTTCGTGAACAACTTATTCTACATTCTTAGTGTGCAAGTGGATTGTATCCTTTTGTCAAGCTACGAAATTATTGTTAATTAATGTTAATTTGTATTATTATTGCTTGTTTCTTCACACTTGACTTTATCTTGTTTTTCCCCCACGTGTGAACACGACCTTTGTGCTGTTTTCCGTCGACGGGAAGCTTGATTACTTTGATACAATGCCAAAGACTATTCCTTGTACCACTTGCTTGCAAGTGAAGCATGTGGACGACTCTCATTCCACATGTGTCACTTGCACAATTGCACTCAGGCCCAATCATGTGGTATTTGTGGGGTTTGGTCCTCTAAATTCTGGGCTTCTGTTAACAAGGTGGTTCTGTCCAGAGCTAGAACCCCTCGTTCTCTGGGTAAGGGTACCCGTGCCGTAGCAGACATTTCTGCTGGTGCACGTGGTGACTCTGTCTCACAGGATTCTGATCTGCCTTCTGTGGCGAGTTCCTCTGCAACTGTTGACGGTGTTAGTTCAGTGATACCTGACGAGGAGACCGTGGTCTCTTTGTCTTCTGATGTCACTATTGAGGTGTCTGTTTTCGTTGAGAGCTTTTCCTAGGTCAGCTCGGTGACCCTCTCCGATCTGCCTCCTACACCGTTGACTGTTGTTGAGGAAGTTGTTACTCCAGATCCTATTCTGTCTGATGGTGGCTCTTCCATCTCCTCTGGGGATGGTCTACAGTCTCGGGGGACCGATGCTGTATCTGCTGGTGTGTCTGTGTGTTCTCAGCCTCCCCCAGCCTCGTGGCGGGGCTGTGCGGGTTTGCTGTCTGCTCCGTCTCATCTGGCTAGGTTTGCTCCTAGTCGGTTGAGCCGGCCGGTCGCTTCGGCAGCGATTCCTCGTCCTTGGAGTGAATCGTTTATTGTTCCACCTTCCCCTGCTAGTGTGCCGCCTAGTGGGATGGTGTTGGGATGTTGGCATCCAGAGACTGCTGTTCGGCAGCGGTCAGTGACAGCCCCTGTTAGCTGTCACTCTCGGAACCTTCCTCCGGTGATTCCTCACTGTGTTCCGAGTCTGGGTGTCGATCGATGCTTGCCGTCGGTCTCAGAGGATAGGCAGTTGGGGCCATCTGCTGTGCAGAGGCCAATGACAGGTTCCTGTCATTCTTGGGACAATCCTCCGGTGTCTTCTCACTGTGTCCTAGGTCCAGCTACCGATCGACGTGCGCCGTCGGTCTCTTTAGAGGATTTGCAGGCAGGACCTTCTGTTTCGCAGAGGTCCGTGATGGCCCCTGGGCATCACAATCGGGACTATCCTCCAGTGTCTTCTCACCGTGTCCCTATTCTGTCTGCCGATCGACGTTCGACGTCGGTCTCTTCTGAGGATTTGGGTTCTTCTACCAGAAGGGTCCATTGGGAGGACACTCCGTCGGGCGATACTGCTGCGACGGATTCTCAGGGTGACCTGCGTCAGGCCGTTTTGGCGCTCACTCGGTTGCTTTCTGGCAACCCTCAAGTTGGCCTCCCTGTGCCTTCTGAGGCACAACCTCCTTTGGTCGGTCGCCGAGATGTCTCGCCTGGCCCCTTGGATACTGCACAGTATTCACAGGAGGTTTCTGCTGGTCAGCCCGAGTTGGGCTACGTCTCCTCTGCTACGGAGGATGACGAGTATCTTGAAGGTAATGGGCCCCCTCGTCAGTCTTGGGGCAGGCTTTGGATTTCATCTTTGGCTTATTGCCGGACGTTCAACCTTCCGACCAGCCTTCTGTGACCGTCCGGCAGCGGTCCACTGTGGAGTGCCGTAACCCTGTTGAGCCTTCTAGTTCCGGGGCTTTGCGTCCTCTGCAATCGGCTCAGGTTGTTGAGTCCTTCCAGGGCTTGTTACAACCGATAATGTTACAACGCCGCATAATGTTACACCAACGTATAATGTTACAAAAAATGTAGTAAACAACCGATAATGTTATAAACTCCGCATAATGTTATAACTTTTTTCAACCCGTTATGTTATAAAAATCGACGCATAATGTTATAACTTTTTTCAACCCGTTATGTACCAACACATTAACCGATAATGTTATAACTAATGTATACTAATTCCAGTTACAGCTTTTGTAGATGGACTTTGCCACTTACCGTTTATTGTCACATAGAGGTATGTAATATTTATACTAAAGGTTTCTGCTCTGGTTAAGGCGAGGAGACACCCCCCCCCCCCCCCCCCCCCCCAACTCCCGGGGATTTATCATAGAATGACCTAGTCACATTACATAGACGCGGATTATCCTGGTAACTCAATCGTGTGACATCATTACCATGATCATCCAATGCCCAACATGGTGAAGGTGGGGGTGGTGGAGGAGGGGGTGCTATTTTATCCGGTTGGTACGTCTACCAACATGCGTAGTCTCTGCTTCCAGAAATGTAGTGTACCATAGTCCACTGACGCCTTTGGGGATGGGCAAATGCCTCTGTTTCTGCTTGTTTTGGGCATCTAAAACTTATTTGTCGCATATTTCTTAGTCATAAGAATATCTTATTGTTCATTAATTTGACATTTTAACAACTAACAGTGAACAAAAATGAGGTGGAGTTAAAAGAGGTCAAAAAGTTGGATGGAGCGAGGCACATATGGTGGATGTGGCGGGGGCCGAAGAATAAGATGGCACGGAAGCCGAAGAATAAGATGCGAGACTGGGTAGGAAGAAGAATGGGGTTTAGGAGGATTGAAAGGGGTGGGCAGGGATTAGGCTGAGAGAGAGAGGAGGTCATGGATTAGTACATCAGGGTGATTGTGCAGAGAAGGCTACCTGAGAATACTATAAGAGACTAGTGCTAGACGCTATGATAATATAGATGGTGGAGATGTTGGTAGAAGTGGAAGTGATGAATTTGGGATTACAGGTTCTGGAAAAGGCGGAATCACTAGAATAGGCAGTATAGGGAGAAGGAGGAGATTGTGGGGGAGGAGTTGTGTTGATGTTAGTGTTGTGGCGGTGTTGGTGATGGTGTTGAGTTGTTATGCATGTTGAAAATGAGCCATTTCGTAGGACCCCGGTGCAGGACTCCGGAAGTGACGTCACGTTACGTGATTGTGCGGTCGTGTTGGGTTGTCATGATAGTACACGTGGGTGGCCATGTTGTGATGTCATTATCATGATAATAGGTGGTAGAAGTGCGTATGCGCAGCGCGTGTTGTTATAGGGACACGCGCTCCGTCTCATCCCTAACAACCCGACAATACATATCGAATTAATCCAAACAACCCGACAATCTTCAGGAAACTGTCCAAAACATTCCCGAAAACACTCCCGAATCCTGCCAGTACTGATTTAGTAACTCGCCAGAAACTCGAGGGACCGGGACTTCAGGAGCTCCAGGGGCAGGGGGAAGTAGGACAACGGGGACAGGGGCGGCACCCCCCTTCCAGTTTATCTCTCAGTTAAAAAAAAACTCTATTGTAATAAACCAAACATTATTGTAATAAACCCATTTCTGTGATAAATTACGCGTCCATTATATGGTCGGACATTAGGTAACGATACTATCCTATATTTTAAGGATACTAAACCCACGGAACCCCCTTTTCGTCGTATGAAGCAATGAAAGCTATGAAAATGAGCACGATGCGCACAAAATCATACGTCTCAAAATGAAAGCTATGAAAATGAACGCAATGAGTACCTCTTCATACGTCTCATACCCTCATTAAGGATACTATCCTACCTTAACTTGGGAGTGTTTTCGGGAGTGTTTGGGTCAGTTTTCTGAAGATTGTCGGTATGTTTGGATTAATTCGATATCTATTGTCGGGTTGTTAAGGGTGAGACGGAGCACGTGTCCCCATAACAACACGCGCTGCGCATACGCACTTCTACCACCTATTATCATGATAATGACATCACAACATGGCCACCCACGTGCACTATCATGACAACCCAACATGATCGCCCAATCACGTGACATGACGTCACTTCCGGGGTCCTGCACCGGAGTCCTACAAAATGGCTCATTTTCAACATACATAACTACTCAACACCATTACCAACACCGCCAAAACACCAACATCAACACAACTCCTCCTCCACAATCTCCTCCTTCTCCCTATACTGCCTATTCTAGTGATTCCGCCTTTTCCAGAACCTGTAATCCCAAATTCATCACTTCCACTTCTTCCAACATCTCCACCATCTATATTATCATACCGACTAGCACTACTCTCTTACAGTATTCTCAGATAGCTTTATCTGCACAATCACCCTGGTGTACTAATCCATGACCTCCAATCTTCCTAAGCCTAATCCCTGTCCACCCCTTTCAATCCTCCTAAACCCCATTCCTCTTCCCACCCAGTCTCGCATCTTATTCTTCGGCTTCCGCGCGACACTACCAGCCCGCCACATCCACCATATGTACCTAGCTCCATCCAACTTTTTGGCCTCTTTTAACTCCACCTCATTTTTGATCACTGTTAGTTGTTAAAATGTCAAATTAATGAACAATAAGATATTCTTATGACTAAGAAATATGCGACAAATGAGTTTTAGATGCCCAAAACAAGCAGAAACAGAGGCATTTGCCCATCCCCAAAGGCGTCAGTGGACTATGGTACACTACATTTCTGGAAGCGGAGACTACGCATGTTGGTAAACGTACCAACCGGATAAAATAGCACCCCTCCTCTACCACCCCCGCCTTCACCATGTTGGGCACTGGATGATCATGGTAATGACGTCACACGATTGAGTTACCAGGATAATCCGCGTCTATGTAACGTGACTAGGTCATTCTATGATAAATCCCCGGGAGTTGTGGGGGGGGGGGGGGGGGGTGTCTCCTCGCCTTAACCAGAGCAGAAACCTTTAGTATAAATATTACATACCTTTATGCGTCAATAAATGGTAAGTGGTAAAGTCCATCTACAAAAGCTGTAACTGGAATTAGTATACAGAAGTTATAACATTATCGGTTAATTTGTTGTAACATAACGGGTTGAAAAAAGTTATAACATTATGCGTCGATTTTTATAACATAACGGGTTGAAAAAAGTTATAACATTATGCGGAGTTTATAACATTATCGGTTGTTTACTACATTTTTTGTAACATTATGCGTTGGTGTAACATTATGCGGCGTTGTGACATTATCGGTTGTAACAGGGCTTAGACGCCAAAATGCATTCTAAGGCCCTCAAGGGTTCCTTCTTTTCTAGAGCTGATGCCTTTCTGCCTCCATCGCGGTTTTGTGTTTACGATTCCGTCTCTCCACCAGTCTTCCAAGGGATGACTACTGTGGATGAGGATTCTTCTTCCCTCGGGTTGACTAAGCCTAAGTCTGCAGTCCTCCCGATGTCGGTAGTTGAGTCTATGGTGGGCCTGTCCCGAGAGATGCTGGGTATGTTATCTCTCGCGGACCATGTCGTCGCTGCTCTGGCTGAATATTTTCCACTAGGGGAGTTTGATGAAGCTCAGGCGCCTTTTCGCGTTCTGTCACAGGCTCTTATGAACTTGACACACGCTCACACCTGTAACACGGCTAATTTGGAGCTGGCACGCCGGGATGCGATGTTGGATTCTTTACCATCCCTTCTTTCTGAGCATCGTGCTGTTCTGAGGTCTGCCTCTTTGGTGGGACCTCAGTTGTTCCATGGTTCCATGGAAGCTGTTCGTGGCGAAGTTCTTTGTCATTCGAAGGACCAGCTTTTGCTGCGACAGCTTGACCAACCTGCTGCTATGGGTGGGGGTCGTTCCAGGCCCGCGTCGGCTACGCCTTTGGCTCTGTCTGCTCCTTCTGCTCATAAGAAGCGCCGACATGGCCAGGCTCTCTGGCAGCCTCAGGCTGGAAAGTCTCAGGACTCTGTCACTTCCTGAGGTGGTTTCTCGTATCGGGGGCCTCGTCGAGGCCGCAAGTGAAGGTTCTCACCTCGATTCGCCTCCAGTCGGGGGAAGGCTGTCGCTGTTTTACGTCCGTTGGACAGAGATAACGTCGGACTCTTGGGTCCTCGACGTCATTCAATCCGGTCTGCGACTGTCCTTCCATCAGCACCCCAGTTTATCTCTGGTGCCCCTTCCGACTCAGGTCCCTTCCGCTTCTCTGCATCGGGACCTTCTGGTGCAGGAGATCGACAATCTCCTCTCCAAAGGGGCGATCGAGGTGGTCAGGAACACCCTTTCACCGGGGTTTTCCTCGAGACTTTTCTTGGTGCCGAAGAAAAATGGCCAATATCGTCCTGTCATCGATCTGAGTACCCTGAACGAGTACATAATAGCTCCTCGTTTCAGTATGGAGACTTTCCGGTCAGTTCGACGTTCAGTTCATCGGCGATTTTGCGGCCAGTATCGACCTGAAGGATGCCTACTTCCATGTACCCATTCATCTGGCGTCACGGAAATACCTTCGGTTCTCGTTTCGGGATCGAGTTTTTCAATTCAGAGCTCTCTCGTTCGGTTTGAACCTGGCTCCTTGGGCCTTCACCCGACTGATGTCACATGTGCTTGCTTTCCACCGCACTCAGTCGGCAGTGACTTTGTCAGACCTACCTAGACGACATCCTCCAACGGCACCACGATGCTGCTGTTCTGGAGTTCGATGTCCGGCAGTTTCTTTGCCTGCTAGCGTCGCTAGGTTTCAGAGTCAATCGCGAGAAGTCGGATCTTCTTCCTTCTCAGCGATTCCGTCATTTGGGCATGGATTTCGACACTCTTCACAATGTAGTGTCGGTCCCCCAGGCTCGGGCGACGATTCTTTCCGCCTTGACTCGGGACCTGCTTCAATCTTCCTCGGTCTCGGCCAGGACTTTCCTTCGGATGCTGGGCCTTTGCAGTTCGGTGACAGATCTCATTCCGCTCGGTTGCTTGTTTGTCCGACCTCTCCAACACTTCCTGGATCATTGGCGTCCGAATGTAGATCCGCTGGACCTGGAACTCACTATTCCTCGGTCTCTGCTTTGTCACCTCTGCCCTTGGGCAGATATTCCCTGGCTGACGCAGGGTGTTCCGTTGGATCTTCCTTTGGCCGATCGCATCCTTACTGCGGATGCCAGCGATTAGAGCTGGGGTGCGATGTTGGATCCTCTCTGTCTGTCTACTCACGGAGAGTGGGACAGCGAGCAGGTGGGCCTTCATATCAACCAGAAGGAGCTCCTTGCTCTTCTGTTGAGTTTTCGGCTTTGGATCCCTCATCTGTCGGACCATATTGTCCTACTTCTTTCGGACAGTTCGACAGTAGTGGCCTACATACGGAATCAAGGAGGCACACATTCGATTCCCATGTATCGGCTGTCTCGGGATCTTCTTCTGTTGGCGCTGGATGTGAACGCTCGGGTGTCCATTCGACACATTCCCGGGCGTCTCAGCGTCCTAGCAGACTCCCTGTCTCGACACGACAGTGTCCTTCCAACCGAATGGATGCTACATCGGTCGGTGTTTCAGGCGATTTGCGAGCAGTGGGGCCGTCCTCAGGTCGACCTTTTCGCTACTCGCTGGAGTCATCAGGTAGAGACCTTTGTCCCCCCTTGTCCAGATCCTCTGGCATTTGCCGTAGACGCTCTGTCTCTGGACTGGACAGGTTGGATCGGCTATGCCTTTCCCCCTGCACCGATTGTTCCTCAAGTATTAGTGAAGATTCGTGCTTGCAGTTGCAGGATCTTTCTGATCACACCCCTGTCTCCACAGAGGGTGTGGGTCAATCTGCTGTGGCCTAAATTGGACGACCGACCGATTCGTCTACCTCTACGTCGCGATCTTCTTTCACAGGGTCGTCCCAGGAAGTATCACAACAACCTGGCGAGCATGTCCCTTCACGCCTGTCTTTTATCAGGTCCAGTCTCCGACGTAGAGGTTTTTCGAGACGATCAGTGGAGTGCATTTCTGCATCGCGGCGACATTCCACTGGCATGACTTATGCCGCCAAGTGGAAGGTTTTCTGCCGCTGATGTGCAGATCACAATGTGAATTACCGTGATCCGTCAATCGCTCAAACTGCGGATTTTCTGGTTTTTCTTTTTGACTCCAAGGGCCTCCAGCCTATTACGATTAAGGGCTATCGGTCTATGCTGCTGATACTTTCTCTTATGTGGGAAAGCAGTGCATCGGTCGTAATCTTTTTCTCTCCAAACTCATTCGGCACTTTTCTTTGAAGAGGCCTCGAGTTTTGCATCTTACACCCAAGTGGAACTTGGAATGGGTGTTGCACTGTTTAGAGGGGGTGCCATTCGAGCCTTTATCTGAGACCGACATGCGTTTTCTCACCTATAAGACGGCTTTTCTTCTAGCGTTTGCTTCTGCTCGTCGAGTCAGTGAGCTTCATGCGCTATCTGTTGATTCTGCCTTCTTCTGAAATGAGGCTAACAGTGTCACCTTCACTACTGATTGCTCTTTTCTGGCTAAGAATCAACTTCCTGATTCGGTACCTCCTCCCATCTGCATTCGGGCTCTCCCTGCTGTAGATGGCCGGAGGCCTCTTCTTTGTCCTGTTTGTGCGATCAACACTTACATTACTCGCACTCAGTTCATTAGGAGGGGTCGGAAGAGATTCTTTCTGTCTCTCATTCCTAAGAGGCAGTCTGTCTCTTCCCATTCTATTTCCAGGTGGATCTGTCTTGCAATCAAGCTGGCTTATTCTTGCTTGTCTGCGTCGGATCTTGTTTCGAACCGGCTTAATGCTCATGAGGTTCGTGCCATTTCTACATCCTGGGCGTTCTCCATTTCTGTTTCGCTCCGGGATGTTATGAATGCTGCTTACTGGAGGAATGCTTCTACCTTCTCCTCCTTTTATCTCCGCCACATTCAGCAGCAATCTGAGGACCTTTATTCTTTAGGCCCTCTCGTTGCTGCTCAGGCTGTTGTGCACCCTCGTTAAAATTGTTTTTGTCGAGGTTGTGCTTCGCTCAGCCTTGTTCTTTTCAGGTGCCTTCTCTCTATCTTCATTACAGGTTTTCGTTATTGTTCTCTGCCATCCTTGCTTTCGTTCTGCTACTCTTGTTGGTATTGGTTATGTGATTCACCTCCTCCTATTGTTTATTCAGCCAATTGTAAACAATTGTGAGTAGATTGAAAAGAAATTAAAATTTTTTAGTAAATTTTGTTTCTTAACATACCTACCACAATTGTTTACCGGAGGCCCACCCGCCTTGGGGATATCTTTGATATCGATTTATTTATTTATTTATTGATGTTTAAGGTCACATATTTATGCACAATGGCTAATCATGACCGTGACAGTTTTACGGGTGGAGGAAGCCAGAGTACCCGGAGAGAACCACCGAGCAATGACGAGCAGCTGCCAGCTCCCCAACATCGTAACTCCGCACTGCAGCACAGGCAGGGTTAGATTGGTTGAAGACATGCGTACCATTGACGTGCAGTACGCCTTAGTACACGGCGTCATCGTGTCCCCACATGGGCAATGGGAGTGAAGTGCCTTGCCCAAGGACACAACGCGGTTGCCGCAGGTGGGATTCGAACCGAGGACCTCTCGGCTTGCAGCCTGCACCTCTACCTACTGAGCCACCGCGCCCCCCTTTGATATCGATGCCTCCCCGCTAAATCACAAACTTCTCGTTGGCAGAAATACGGAATTGACGTCACAGTTGTTGTGCATGCGCTCGGTAAACACAAAAGGTGTGCAGAGAGAGTACCTGTAATTTCGAGCGCTGGTCTCGCTCGACCCTTTTTTCGATCTTTTTCGTGCTTTTGCACTCTAGTACTTTTCCAACTCGTTTGGAAAAGATTCTAAAAGCTTGAGTTAGTTCCGAAGTGGGGCTTGCACTTATGTTACAGCCAATTGTAAACAATTGTGGTAGGTATGTTAAGAAACAAAATTTACTAAAAAAATTTAATTTTTTTCAGAGAGTTTTCCCTTTATAGGTCCAGTTTCCATTTTGTTGAGTTTCTCACACATGTACACGTAGAACACATGTTCCAACATACAGGCTTTTGGTGGGCTGGCTGATGGAAATTACAGTATCGTGGCAGTGGTGTCTAGTGAAGCCTTGGCTGCCTATATAGGCAGCCAAGACTTCACTATACACCACTGCTAAGTGTAGTTTTTTTTACCTTATGAGGGGGCAAAGACAGAGCATTCTCTTGGCTTGTTAAGAATCTACAAGAATCAATTGAACATTTTGCGCAAATCTAAGTTGATTCTCATTGTTTCCCTTGCGAGAATTATTTGTGCGAATCGATTCGGATTCGCGTATGAATTTTAATCCCTGTGCAATTAATTGCGTCCAACTGTACCTGTAGCCAATGTGAGCATAAGTGTATTATAAAAATGGGAATTTATATGTCATGGAAACACTATAGACAGTTTTTTTTTTTTACAGGTTTACTCAGTCAGTGAAGAGCGAAAACAGGATCAGGTTGAGGTTGACAACCAGATTCTTGATGTTGTTAGAAAACATCCAGATAAGAGGCTGTTGTTCGGTTATCTGGGTGCATCGTTCTCATTGAAAAATGGACAATATCCTCATGCAATGGTTTTCTAAACCTTCCAGATTCAAAATAAATTATGAGAACTCCATCTTGTCTTCTGTTGTTCATATTTTATATCACAATATACTTAATTCAGAGTAGGATACATTTAGAATTGATCCATTTTTCCCCTTTCTCGGCCCCCAAAAAAATTTTAAGAGGTGAGAGTGCTGAAAGATACAAATGGAACATAAGATGTGAAGGACTTTGATTTTCTTCCATGTATTGTATTTTTTGAACTTGCCTTGTGCAAATATTTTGTTTTAATATTTAGTCAGCTAGGGCTGCACGATATTCAAAATGAATACCGGTATCGGTATTCAAAAAAATACCGCGGTATACCATTATATCGAAAACTGTTCAGATATATGAACACAAGTACCACAATCGGGACTTAACCAATTAGCATGCCTTGATGAGACGGTTCGAAAAATCTTTACCCCAATGCAGGCGATATCAAAATTTATTATTTTCAAAATTAGTTTTTAAGATTTTCCCCAGATTTCAACAAAACTAGATCATGTGAACCCCTCATTGGAACGAGCTCGACGAGCTCGTTCCAATGAGGGGTCACATGATATAGTTTTGTCGAAATTTTGAAAATTATTTCTTCTCCTGCTGAATTTGTATATAACGAGGGCACAAGCAGACAATTCCCTGGATAAAGGGATAATATTATTCATACGGGGCTTCAATTAAAAAAACTCAAGACATCTTGAAAATCAAAATTGTGGGTAAATAAATAATGACGATAAACCGATATTTTTAGCTGCGACTAGCAGCTCTATAAGTGGCAATGTCGGTCGGTCTGTCTGTCGGTCGGTCGGTCTGTCTGTGACCAACGAGTTTGTCTGTGACCAACGAGTTTCAAAACTCAATAACTTTTGAAATACTCGATGGAATGACTTTATATTTGGTATGTAAGTGTATCTTATTGATGTCTAGCCACTGTTCAATGCATGTGTTGTTCCAAATATTTTTCTTGGAGTTATGACCCTTGATGAACTTAGAATGTCTGTCAGTCTGTCTATGACCAACGAGTTTCAAAACTCAATAACTTTTGAAATACTTGATGGAATGACTTTATATTTGGCATGTAAGTGTATCTTATTGATGTCTAGCCACTGTTCAATGCATGTGTTGTTCCAAATATTTTCTCGTGGAGTTATGGCCCTTGATGAACTTAGAATTTTGTGAAATTGCACCACCCGTCGCAGCTATGGCGTCGATGTCGCGATTTTTGTAATTACACCGGTATTCAATCGATATTGGTTTGAATACCGGTATATATCGGTTTATCGATATACCGTGCTGCCCTATAGTCAGCTATAAACATAACAATAACCTGATACAACATTTCATTATCAGACTGACATTAGTAATTTATGGCTTACCTGAGGCCACTTATGACTTGGGCTGCCAATCAGTGATGGGAAGTCTAATAATCATGCCTGAGTACATATTACTATCAAGAACAGGAGAAAGTGAATTGCATTACTCTGAAGTACGTCATTAGTGCATTTCTGTAACAATACAAATAACATGGCCTACAGGGCACATTTATTATAGGATTGTTTTTGAACTTGGTATGCTCATTAGGCAAGACCTCAAGATAAGAGCTACTGATTAGCATTCATTTCTGTGAAAAAAGTTGCTGTTTACAATGACCTTTAAACTTACTGCATTTGTGTATCAACATTCTTCCTTTACCTAGCCTTACAGTTTACGTTTAGAAATGCATGGATTGCTCTGACATTGTGCACACGTAATGCTGTTATGTTGAAGTTTCACCAAATAACATTGGTACCAGTGATCTTCAATTTTGCCATTTCACTTATAACTTACCAAGTTCAAGTTCGTCAAGCTGAGCTACAGTGTCATTGACACTTTCATTTTAGTTCATAGCCACCGTTGCCTTAGTCACGAAAACTTGACCCCACATCGGTGATGCGAACCCTTGTTCAGTCTTTGACAAGTTGAGGGGGAAGATAACCATGGCTGATAAGCTAATATAGCAAATGTGAAAGGAAGGAAGTGGGTTTTATCAAATGCATTACTACACAATTCCAAGTTCCCAGGCTTTGATATAGACATGATGCCCCTACACACCACCAGAAGGTGGGGGGGGGGGGGGGGGGGAGAGGGGGGGTGTTTGGGGTTGAGGTAAAAAAAAGGGCTCTTGACTCTGGGTATCAGTTAAGACTGGGAATTTAGAACATATCATAATTGGTAATGTGACAATAGTATTGACATATATACACCTGGAACTTAGTTAAACACCCCCTGGGTTTTTTTGCAGTGGTGTTAATAGGAACTGTCTTTACTTTCATGCTACCTACCTTTCAGATGGACAACGTGATTGTTTGTAGAAAGAATGGTCTCTTGACAAATGAAAGACAACACAATGAAAATATGCAGTATTTTAATGGCGCTAATTACACATATCTGTCACTATTGTCTTTTTCATTTGGAAAAATGTTCTCTCGACAATTATTGTGCTGGAACGGTCCATGATGAAACAACGCCGGTAATTACTGACTGAAAATGTAACTTGTGATCTGAACACAACAGCAGTGTCTGACATCAAGTGAGTGTACCACCACATAACCGGCTGATGGCCTGAACCCTCTTCCTAATGATACAGTAAGCCTTCCGATGCGGTTGAGAGGCAACTGCTGCCACTCCTCATGCAATGCAGTTTCCAAATCGGCCAAATTCTGTACAGTTGGATCCCTTGCTTGCACATGACGGCCAAGAAAGTCCCAGATGTGTTCTGAGGGATTCAAATCGAGGCTCATTGTAGACCAAGGTAGTGTTGTAATAGCGTTGTTCTGAAGGAATACTCTCACAGCATGGGAACGATGTGGCCTTGCATTGCTGTCCATGAATACAGGGAGAGTAGTCAACAGATGGTTATCAAAATGAGGCACGACAATCAGATTGAGAATGTCCCAGATGTACTGATGACCATTGAGATTCCTACTCACAGTCACCATATCAAGATTGCAATCATGAGAGAGGCATCCCCAGATCATTACTGATCCTCCACCATAAGGAACAGTAGGTCTGATGTTCCTGGGCATGTAAACAGTATTTCTGTGCTTCCACACTCTCATCTGACCATCTGTGATGTGAAGCAGGAACATACTCTCATCTGACCAATGGACGCTCCTCCACATCCTGAGATTCCAATGCAGTTTTGCCATACACCACTCCAAACATTATCTTAGATGCTGATTGGACAAAGCTGGATGCTTGATGACCCTTCTGGACCTCGTACTCAGTGCTTTGAAATGGTTTCAGACAGTTTTGTTGCACAAATGCCTGTTGGGGAGTCAAAGGCATTTCAAAACCCCACTTGAAGCAAAGGGTTCACACATAACGAGGTGTGCCAGACTCCGATTTACCAGAGGAGAGGTTTGTCCAGGCCTTAGCCCTTAACCTCGTTGGTTTGTTGATGCTTTCCGACAAGTCTGCTGATGACATAATGACTATAGCCAAGTTGTCTTCGAATAGCCTTGAATGACATGCCTGTTGCATGCATGCCAACATTTTGCCATCTAGGAGCCTCTGGAAGTCTCCTCCTTGTCATGTCAACATTTACAGATTAAAGAAGTGACAAATTTTCTTGTTTTATACCCAGATATTGCATGTAGATGGTAGTGTTTTTTGTGACATTCGTGGGAGGCATGCTTTACGTGGACGAGGGGATGTGTTTGGGGTAAGCTATCCACCAGAAACATGTTTCTCTGGATGAAATGCACTGCAAGACACAGCAATCATTAAAACATAATAATCAGTGACAGCAACTTCACTGTCATGAAACATTTCAGGGGGTGCTTAAGTTCCAGGTGTATATATGTAAAGCTCTCGCCGATTGTATGGTGTATTTGGTGATTATCAAAATTGTGTACACAAAATCTTGTTCATGACACAGTTTCTCAGATGCAGTCCCCAGAAAGCAAAGTCTTTGCCACTAGTGAGCTTGTGGCAAAAAGTGCATGTCCCGCCCCCCTCCCCTTCCAGTGCCCTTTGGTTTGCCCATGGAAAAGTTATCTCTTCTACCACCCATGTCAAAAGGTGTATATATTAGTACTGAAATGGTTAACCGGATAATCGGTTTGAAACCAGTTGGCTACCTAACCGAATAGAAAAACCATCAACCGGTTATCTGAAATATTGATAGTGATGGTCATTCCATGTTTAAAACGTAAATCTGCCGCTTCTCCTTTAGGATAGATTATACATCGAAGCCGCATTGTATATATTGAGAAAGAATTTACTTTGGCGTTCAAGACTTTAACTTGTAGAGTGCTAAATTATTTCTGGTCATTAAAATTTTTCTACATGTCTTTGCCTGGTTACATTTTATGGGAGAGTGCCCCTAGGCACTCTCCCATAAATTGGAACAAGGCAAATCCTTAGAAACAAATTGAAAATATTTTCACTTCAAGTATGAAGTACATCCACTGAATATGAAGTCTTTAAGTTGGGATACCTGCACTTCAGATTAAATCCCAAATATGGGCTTCCAGCACTCTACCAGTTAATGATCGGCAGTTTCCGCGAGTAATGAGTAATCACAGAAACTATACCGTAGTGTGCATACAAACGAACGTTGTCAAGTACTCGACAACTTTTGTTTGTATACACAATACGGAATAGTTTGAGAATACTGCTTTCCAATTCCTGTAGTTTTGATCCCATATTTGGTGAAATAATGGCCATGGATAGCTCTCGGTTAGTCGGTTACAAAAATGAGCTAACCGTTTCGGCCCTAGTATATATAAACACGAGAAAACAGAAATAGGTTTCATTAGATGTCAAACTGTTAAACATCAACCATTGAATTAGAAACTGACAATCTTTGACCCTCTGCAGCAATTTTTTCTACTTTGAAATGGTGGGATGGGTGATGTCCAGGTCAGGTTATCCCTCTCATCCACTAAAGTCAAAATATATAGCAGGATTGAAAAAAGAGAAAGGCTTTATCAGATGCAATATTGTTATCCACCTGAGAATTGGAAAACTGACAATCTTAGACTCTGTGCAGCAATGTTTTCCACTTTGAAGTGGTGGGATGGGTGATGTCAAGGTCCGGTTAACCTCCTCTGCTAAAGTCAAAATATATAGCAGGATTAAAAAAAGAGAAAGGTTTCATCAGATGAGATATTGTTATCCACCTGAGAATGGAAAACTGACAATCTTGGACCCTATGCAGCAATTTTTTTTACTTTGACATAGTGTGGGGAAACGGGGTTGTCCAGACGGAAAGCGGGTTATCCAGATATGGTAATCTTCCTCTTTACCTATGATAAACTATGAAAATCAAATGTGAAAAAAGATATGGGTTTCATCAAACCAGCAAGTTAGACACAAACTTTAAACATTGGATTCCCGTGGGAACCACGGGAAGTGAGGCAGCGCTTATGGTATGGTCACGTTTAACCATTGTCCAGAAATATGTAACCTTAACACCAATAAATAAATTAATTTTCCATTGGTAGAGTACTTTGTCCCTCCTTTGACATGGTGGGGAAAAGATGTTCAGGCTAGGATTAACTACTGCCCCCACCCCAAACCTGTGGAGTAGATTTTTCGATGGATGGGCAGTGGGTGATGATGTTCAAGCCCTGTTATCTTACTCTCCACCCATGTTCAAATATATAGGTAGCATGGAAACTAGCAAATAACATTAGATGCAATACTGTTGAACATCCACCAGTGAATTAGAAAGGGACATTCATAGAACCTGTGCATCAATTTTTCAGTTTTCAATAAGGTGAGGGCAAGCCAGAAAATAAGCAGACTTGTCATCTGCAAAATGGAGTCGACAGGGTGAATTTAGAGATGCTACCATGAGGGTAGCATCACTAAATTTGCCCTCCGTGAACCTCAGTCTGAATCAAGACCTCAGCCTAAATAGAAAGAGGTACTCAGAGGATAAATTGGCCCACTGTATGGGATAGCATTAGCAAATTCACCTTCTGGGGACCTCATTCTTCAAATGCCAGATTGCTTATTTTCAGGCTTGGATGAGGGGGAAGATGTACAAGCCAGGGTATCTTCCCCACCCATGTCAAAATAATAAGATCAGGCCTGGCATTCTGAAAAATGCAGGAGGGCAAAAAATCGCTCTCCTCAATCAGCTTAGGAGAGCAATTAGCTTTACACAGCATTTTAAGTATCCAGTTGAACGAACTCATTGAAACTGAAACCAACAGACTACATCAGTGATTTTATTAACTTTACTAAGGTAAAGCGAAATCTCTTAGACATCTAGATGTCTCACTCAGCAACCGAACACATACTTGACAAGACCTGTGTGTGTACCCAGACCTGTTGTCCAAGAAAGTCATACGCCTACCTCTACCACCTTCAACCCCCTAAGGGGGGTTGAAGGTGGTAGTGGTAGGCGTATGACTTTCTTGGACAACAGGTCTGCTTGAATCTACAGTCACATCCTGGTGCAAGTGCTTCAAGTGACAGGATAGTAGTAATGGTAGTATATTATAGTGTCAATATTCCTTGAATAATTACCCCTCAAACTGTGATGTCAGTTGTTGAACTTGAAACTGACAGAAAAAAAAATATTGCTGTGACCCATTTTGCTTCAAATGATTGCAACAGTGTTTGGGTACGGTTGCAGCCATTACCTTTTACCACTAAACCACTTTCAAAATGAAATTACGTGATGTTATGTGACTTCGAAGTTAAATTACATTTTAGCTTTTCAACAAAAATTTAATGTGAGCATAATACATGTAATCTCAATCATCCCAGACCAAAATATTTAGGAGGGCAATTTTCGCTCTCCTTAATTCTTTCAGGAGGGCAGTAAGGAGAGCTAAAAAATTGCTCTCCTGAATTTGCCAAGCCTGTAAGATAATGTGAAAAAAAAGTTTTACTGTATGCTATACTGTTAAATATGGACCAGTGAATTAAAAACATAGAAACAGATCTTAAACTTTTCAACCCCCACTTTCTATGCAAGATAAGCGTGTCTCATGTGAGGAGGCCATGCAAGATAGATATCTATCTCACATGATCCATGTGACTGGCTTATTAGTGTATTTAATGAGCGCACAGACTATTTAATCACCGCACATTCTTTCATAAACAAACAACATCGCATCACGTTTCGGAAATATTAACAGACGAACGTTTGTCGAAGGAAATAGAAATAAAAACAGACCGCAAATCAAAGGACACTTGACTCATATATGTGAATTTTTGGGTGAACACCATTATGAGTGAAGAGAGTTGCATGAAATTCCTGTCGAAAAGTTATCAGAATGTGTCGATGTTCATTTTGCTACAAATCTTCAACCCCTGTCTTGCTACCATTGGGATTTAATTTTGTTGTATATACTTGTGGTATATACAGAACTTTTGTGCGCTCTTTCCGTAAGCAAATAAGTTTTTTTCAGAAATGGACAGCAAAATTGTTCGATATAGCTGCACATGCCTCTGGATTACTTTTGATGACGTCAAGAGTGTATTGGTGAGGGAAGAAAAATTATCCCTGATGGGAGTGGGTGTGAGATGGGGAAATCTCACCCTCGGGACAAGATATTTGGTCCAGACACTCGGTAAGCCTCGTGTATGGCCAGGTATCTTGCCCTCAGGTCAGATTTCCGCATCTCACACCCTCACCCACCAGGGATAATAATAATCTTCTCATCCCATGTCTAAATAAAAAAGCGTGAAAAAAAAAAGATTTCACTGGATGCAACAGTGTTAACTATCGACCAATGAATTAGAAACATAGAAAAAGAAGATCTTAGATTTTTTAAAGCAATTGTTTGTAGCTTTGTTTACTTGAATACAGTGGAACAATGTTAACCCTTTACCATAGACAATATCAAAATTTGTTATTATCCTCCACCAAAAACCAAGTTTGCAAGGGGATATAGAAATGGGGTCCGTTCGTTCATCCGTCCATCCATCTGTAACAACTTTGGACCTTCATATCTCGGTCAGTGGATGTTGGATTTAAATTATCTTTGGTACTCTAGTGATCTGAATAATAGTAGGGGTCGGAATAATAGGGGGTGGAAAAATTTCGGAATTTTAATAATAGTAGGGGGTTTGAATAATAGTAGGGGGTGGAAAAATTTCGGAATTTTAATAATAGTAAGGGGTTTGAATAATAGTAGGGGGTGGAAAATGCAGGCATGAGAGTGGCAATCAATGAAATTTGCTGAAATTAGTGTTGGAAGCTTCCCTGTTGGGATCCCAGGAAGTGGAGTAGTGCTTGTTCACTTTTGCAAACATACCCTGTTTTGCTGGTAGAATAGGACCCAGTAACCGATGCTTGGGATAGAAGTCCTCCAAAATGGGGCGACATGGGTATAAATGATTGGCTAAACTTGAGTTTATATCCGTGTTTCGGTCATGATTAGCCTTTTTTGCAAATACTAGTAAGACCAATAAATAAAATGTTGGGAAACGGCAGGTTATAAAATTTTCTCTCTCTCTGTATCGGTTTCTACTCGTTTTTTTTTTTTTTACAAAAAGAGTGGATTCCGGTATCGATTTCGGTTATTTTTCCTGAACCACATTTTTGTCCGAAATATATATTTTACCCTCTATTTTTTGGGACACACGGTGA